>JAXQJQ010000028.1:0-56382 GCA_037042055.1 Penicillium sp. S103-07 | reverse complement strand
ATGACCAAGGCTGTGGGTGACGACGAGTCGATGTTCAAAAGGAATCGTAAACCTCTTGGCAGATGTGAATTAGACACTTCCTCGATGCTACACAATTTCCTGGATAGTTTTCAGTTTTCTTACTCGGGATTCAGGACTCGGTTTCAAGCCCTGGTCCCCGGTCACCACATGGTGGTTTTCCACATGGCGAGCTTCAAGGATCGGACCGCGATCCACGGCGTCCGCTTCCGCCAGACTCTTGATTTCCCCAGCTTGTCTGAGACAGGGAAGAGCCTTGTTGGCAACGTGTATCGGTTGTATGCAGGGGGTAAGGGTACCTAACCGAATAGGCGATCAATGCGCCGAGAATTAGGAATCAGGAATCAGGAAAACGGCAAGCAAAGATCGTCGAGGATCGAGACACGACGGGCAGGTTCAAATCCGCATGATGAGGTTCCCCCTGCCCGGGCAAATCAACTAAGTGCCCCGGTGCCAATGCTCGGCAAAAATTGGCCCCTCATCCATCCCGATCTGGCATGTCAATCGCTAGTTCGAGCCCGGAAAACATAATCAGGTGCGGAGAATAACACTTGTGGACTGTCCTATAGTACTAGCCCGGAGCCTTGGAACCAGAACTACTCGGTAGGAACTCGCCCGTCATATCCCCCGACCCGTTTCCCGCCCGTGCTTCACGCCAATAGTTGGTCCAGGTGAGCCGCGGTACCCGCTAACCGGAGGAGGATCCGTTTATGGCCCAAGCAATCAGTCTTTAATTCCATCCACAACTCTTAGCTTTAGGTTCCAGCAGACACACTACGGGCAGCCCTAGCACTTCCGCAGGTTGCCAAGGTGCCTTAGTCTAATGCGGACTTTTGAGACATGGGGATTGTGGAATTCGCCTATCATCCACCGAAGGAGGTTAGAGCCGAATTTAAATCCCAGCGGTCGCTTCGAAGCGAATCATGTGGAGGGCGTCGATATGCACTGCAATGGGGTTCAGGGGCTCGGAGCCGGGGATGGGGATGGCAGATGAACGGTGTAAGTAGTTTACTTCGTACCACGTCAGATAAACGCGCCAACAAAAAAACCAACAATTCGGTCCCTGCCCGATCCAACCCCGTATCATAGTAGAGAGCCCCCGAGACAGGTCTAGAGCAACTGATCGTCGGGCGTCAGCATACGTGTCGGGGTATTTCCTGGCCCAATGCAGAGACGGAGATGGGCACGAATCCAGAGACGTCGAAGCCCGACACTAAAAATCCGACAGATTGTACAGATTTCAATTTATTTTCGTAGCACCCCGACGATTGCGGTGAAAAATTGGTGGTCAGACAAGGGCCACTTGACAAATGGTGGCGCGCGGTAGAGCGACACGAGAGTCGCTTCTTGAAACGCGCTCATTTTTGCGATGGGTGCTCGTTTAGAAAAGGTTATTTTATTTTGATTGCCTCGTCGTTGACATGCCGTTCTGGATTTTCATCAGTTTCGTTAATTACTACTATTGATTCGTTGCGATAGCATCGTTCGGCCTGGGTGTCTAGGCAGGTGCATAGGCGGTTGGAGAACCAAGGTGAAGACATTGTCTGCCTCGTGGGTGACGCCCGGGTGCTCGCATGCCAGGACGGTCCTAGACCGCGGGCCACGTTTTCTGTCAGACTGTCTGCAGCGGGCATGGGGGCCAAAATTTGGAATGCAATGAGCAAAGGGGGAAAGAGGCCGGGAGGGAAACTAGGTACATCCCTGCTCGAGGATTATGTGCATGGGGGCCGATAGTGAGGCCCCTGTCAAGATGGAATTTTTTTGGCAAGAAGCGTACATGCGGACTTGAAACAGATGCGAACTAGTTTCAAAGCCAAATTTCACATCTGTGGTTTGCCACCCCCGGATGAGATGTGTGACTATTCTGAAGCAATGCTGAAGATTACGAGATTCTCCATTTCCGATTCTCGATTCTCCGCGCAATGTGCGACATGGAAGCGGACAGGGGATATCGCTGCCCTGGGATCCCCGGACCGGGGGGCGATCGCCGACCGGTTGCTTGGCATGTCTGAAAATAGAAGCACGTTTCGCGGCAGCCATGTGGGTGACAAGGGCGGGGCGTCAGGGAAAAAGGGTTGACAGGGCTAGAGCGTGAGTGTTGGATGAATGAACAATAGCGTGCGTTTGTTACGAGTCAGGTTGGCGTTGCGATCGGCGCGTGTGGCATATTGTATTGGCTACGTTGTTGGCAGTGCAGTGTCCTGCCTTGCGGTAAGGATATTATTAGTGACGGCGTCTATTGCTTGTTCCTTGTTGGTTGAATTTGGGCCCCCTCAAGGTTGGTTTGGCTTTCAAGCCTCGATATTCTTAGATCTTGCATTCTGATCAGAGGGATTTGAGACATGGAGAATGCACTCCATGCTCCACGTGCAGTATGGTCACCGCGTAAATGTATTGTATTCCATCGTCTGAAGTAGGCAGGAGTTTATGAGCCAAGTTGGAACCCCGGAAATCACCCGGGTGTCATCCGTGGTTGAGATGGTTCCATTGGACCACGCGTTTTCTGCTTTGGGTATCATGTTTGGCCCCGACAGGCGGACTCCATTTGTGTACACCCGGGGGAATAAGGTAATCTACCGGATAATCACATGGACCTCGACTCGACCCGTGCGTGGATTTGACATCTTATCCACTCGACTACGGCCTGAAAACACTGGCGTCGGAGTCACCGATCCCAGGGAACGGCGCGGCACGGCATGAAATTCCCGAGTCCATGGTGACGGGGGGCGGAGCGAAGTCTGGCGGGCCACCCTATTCATCCTTTGTCATGCCATGTTTCGCCCTATCAGGCAAATGAGGCTGTTGGGGGCCGGAAAAGGGACGCCATTGGAGGGCCCTGATTGGATGGAGAGAAATGACTCCGTCACGACGTGCAGTTCGCGAATGTCCCGTTCTCGGCGCTGACTGGCCGGTCATTCTCACCTTAGCGTTTCAAGGTCCATCCGGAACGGAACACTGACAACTGGAAAAGACGTTGCTCAAGTGCACTGACACCGGGTCGCGGATTGCAGGTGCAGGTGCGCGGGACTGGACTTGACCTTGCACACGCATTTCACCGTAGGGCCAGAGGCCGCTAGTGTTGGCGATCTAGCGAGGTACTTGCCCAATACGGACGTGAAACTATCGGTCATCCCCGTCACACGTATACACTAATACGAGATCCGAGTGATCTCATGCCGTCACGCATTGGCGCCGGGATCGCCGACGGATCCCACGCAGCGGTGAAAAGCGATCCTGCTGCGCCTCAGTACCCCCGGTGGAGCCCGTGAAACCCCCACTGTTCGATACACGATTGGATCACCGACCGCTCGAACTGTGGCTAGGGTCAGAATCGTGGCGCCTGGTTCCTGTTTGGCGTGGTCTGCTCACCGATGCGGATCTCCGTCGCAATTCTGACGGCCACTCCGAGAGCCCCTCAACTTCCCTGCACCAGCTAGGGCTGTGTGGCGCACCAATCCGAACCCGGTCCCGGCGTGCGCAACAGGATTGGCCATGGCCCTCTTTTCCGGTCCGCTGTTACGTCGGGCTTTACATCCATGTCCAAAAGCCGGGAAAACCCAGGGACAATTAAGGACGTGTCAGCACTGTACGTGCGGGATCCCCGAAGTCAACCTTTTCTGACAGTTTCCTCTTCTCGCGTGGTCTGACCCACCGATTTCCAGGCCCGAATGGATTTCCCGATCTGATTGGGATTTGTAATTTTTTTTTTTTGTTTCGGATGAATGGGACATGTGAAATGGGGAAAAGCCAACGTCCCGATTCCGTAATAATCGACATCATGATGGGGCCCGAATGCCAACAGATCGAACCATGCGGCTCTAGGGCAGAAAGGGAGAGCAGCAGCGTAATCAAAACTCGGGCAAAGAGGATCGCCGGCAAACTACACCCGGAACAGCATAGGGCGGAGGAGTGTCGCGAACCCACCGGGTCCAGGCTCGGAGGCCAGCGGGGCCCGTGATTGGGACGAAGGCTGCCCGGCTTCATTTCACCTTTCATTTGGCCTGCCCGCCCCCGGTCCAATGACGACTTGCACAGGGCTGCCGAAATGGCTGGCTGGCGTGGGGAAAGCTCGATTGGCCCCGCCAGGGATCGTCAACCGAAGCCAACGGATTACGCTGTCCTTGCGGAATTGGACGGACGCGGCCGAGATCTGCTCCACTTGTTTTTTTGTTTTTCTTTGTCTCTCTTTATCCCTGCGGTTTGATACGATCTCGTGCGAGCCCTTCGACCCGGTCCGTCGGAACATACACGAACTTTACGGTTGTAACCCTGTCAGATCTACAATGCGTTGTCCCAAGCGAAAGGGGGTTGACAAATGCGTGGACCGGGGTGTAAATGTACACGGACTTGCCGATGCCCGATTTTTAGGGAATGACATTATGGATTCCTTCCCGTGCGAGGACTGACAGGCTCCGGCTTGACGCCGTTGCTTGACATTTCGGAGGAGTCGATCGATGCATGAATTAATGGTGTTGCCCGACTCCCCCTTTTCTGGAGTCTAGATATCCCCGAGCATCTCCATTCTGATCTATCGGTTTTGCTCCGTGATCTGCCACGCTATTGAAGACCGTGCAGGCCTTGACAGTATGACGCGGGACCTTGCCGGCCCTGTGGGGGGAGCCATGACCATGACCATGACCATGACCGTGATCGTGGCCGTGGCCGTGGCCTCGTAGGGCAGAGGACGGAGGACGGAGTGGCACAACGGCACGCTCGCTAGAGACGGTACATTCCCAGGCCGGGACTGGACGCCTGACAGGAGGCGGAGTGTTTGGATGAGCCAATGCGAGTAATCAAGCGGCCTGGACGAACCGATGTAAAGGCTAAGGAGCCAAATACCCAAAAGAAGACACTGTGGAGCCCGCATGGGCGCTAAATCCGGGCTCCCTGTCCCTGCTGCGCACTGCCCCAGCACCGTGGTTCGAGGGTCTGGTTCGCGGCGCAATATTACCGTAATTCATGTATTTCCCAATTAGTCCATTTTTATCGATTTCTTTATTTTCTATTTTGGTTAAATAATATTTAACCATCATCCCGAACTAGACACTGCACACGGAGTGTACTGACGATGCGTCTATAATACTCCTCTTTCCCCCTCTCTGACATGACTCTTTCCCAACATCCCGGACGTCTGCACCTCTACCTTCCTCATCGCCCTATAACCTCACCTTCGCCCTACGCAAGGAGACTCCCATAGGCTGTAGGTTGCAAACCTGAATGCGGCCCTTCCTCCCTTGCATTACTTCACCCGGGTGTCGCACGTTGCCTTCTTGTCCCCGAAGTTCGCACGTTGGGTTTGACCGGGCCGCAATCCTAACCTTATTGGATTGGTATGCTGCTCCACGCGAGATTCATGAGACAAAAAGCTGACGACCGCCCAGAGTCATTGACTCGAGACCGGTTTCCCTCTCCACGATGATGGCCGTCGAGTCTGCCAGATCCAAGCAGTCTTTTTTCCAACCGATAACTATGGATCCCAACTTCGGCGACATGTTTTATCCCGTCGACAACGTTTCTCCATATGCCCAGACGGCCGACTACTCCCGCTTCCAGTACTTTAATGATTCTACCTTGTTCGACTCGAATATACACAAGTCCTCCAACCTCCCTTCTATGCCTACTACTCCTCCCTCCGTCTCCGCATCCCAATCCGATCCCCAATTCCCTACGGGCTACGCGGCCTCGGGCCCTTCTATCGCCAGCGCACCTTCCTCCGCCATCGGCTCTCCATACTCTGGCCACCAGCAGGTCTTCCAAGATCAGTGGGTCAACACGGGCCACGGTCTCGGTCTTCCCGCTGCAGTGATGAATGAATTCTTCCCCAATGAATACACCGCAAGCGCCGTGGACATGGACGGCGTCTACCATGAAAAGTTACCGTATACACATGTCGGTATGTGCTCAATCGAGATCCTCCTGCGAATCCGGGCTAACAAGGAATCAAGATCCCTATCTGATCCAGCCGGTACAAAATGGCCCCGAGTTCACTCCCACCATCTCCTATCCTGAACAGTCCAACTCCACTTACTCTACCGCCCCGCACAACTTTCTCCCTCACTCTCCCGCCGCATCTCCAGCCCCGTACAGTGAAAATGTGGAGCCTCAGCCATTGCTCTGCCCCGTACCACAGCACTCGCCTATGATGATGCCCGACTCGCACTCACGACCTCTCTCAGTCTATGATCGAAGGTCTTCCATCTCCTCCATCCGATCCCATCGCTCACAGCACAGTCCCGCTTTGAGCAGCATTGAAGCAGATGATGAGGTCAGGGAGAAAGGCCGGTGCCCTCATCCCGATTGCGGCCGAGTGTTCAAAGACCTGAAGGCCCACATGCTCACTCATCAGTCCGAGCGGCCAGAAAAGTGCCCGATCGTGACTTGCGAGTACCACACTAAGGGCTTCGCGCGCAAATATGACAAGAATCGCCACACCTTGACCCATTACAAGGGAACAATGGTGTGCGGCTTCTGCCCCGGCCCGGGCTCTCCCGCGGAGAAGAGCTTCAACCGTGCCGACGTCTTTAAGCGCCATCTGACTTCCGTCCATGGAGTCGAGCAGACTCCGCCGAACTGCCGCAAGCGCAGCCCGTCCTCCGCCAAGCGGGGCACCAACTACAGCAGCGATGCCACCGGCAAGTGCTCAACTTGCTCGGCGACATTCAGCAATGCCCAGGACTTCTACGAACATCTGGACGACTGTGTCCTCCGCGTGGTGCAGCAAGAAGAGCCTTCAGAGGCAATCAACCAGCAGCGACTCGCCGAAGTTTCCGCAGACGAAGAGGTGAAGAAGACGATGGAGAAACATCAACTGCTCGACGCGGCCGGCCCCGTCGACTTCGATGACGACGACTCTTACGACGAGGATGATTCCCACGACCTAGCCAAGTGGCGCACCGGCTGTCCCAAATCCAAGGGTGTCCCCAGTTCGCGCCCCATCATCGGCACTGGCAACGCCGTCTCCAAGAACACTGCGAGCAAAAGCCGTGCCGTCGCAACTCGCCGCCGAAACAACCGCGGTAACTACCCGCAGTCCTGGGGCTGTCCCAACAGCGGAATGAAGACCAAGAAGCGCGTGCTGTGCGTCTTTGACGGCCAGCGCCGTCTGTGGAAGGACGAGATGATGCTCAACAATGAGTTTGAGGTTCGTCTGCGTCTTCCTGGCGGCGCAGGCGACGGCACAAACCGCGACGCTTATGTCACGGACCTGGACGTGGAAACGATGAAGCGCGCCGAAGGCGTCCTCAGCGCCAATGACGAAGAGCGCGGTCCCTGGATGGACGGATCATCGCCGCATCTCATGGGCCAACCGGCAATGCTGTTGCCCGAGCTGTGCCCCCAGGACGATGGGTTATCCATCAACGAACTCATGGCATGACCGTTACGACTTTTACTTGCCCTTCTCTTCTCTTCGGAATCGGTTCTCACGGATCCGCTGTATTTTCTTGACGGATTTTCCTTTGTTTTTTTTTTGGACCTTTTTTCCGTATAGCAGTGGCGTCGAATTTGACTGAGCACGGACTATGGATGATACCTTGGGGCTCGATTTTATGAGATTTTACATTGTTTCTTTGATCAAGGAGCCTTGCATTTCCCGTCCCGCTGGTCGGATGATTGATCGGGAGCTGTTTGGCATGAAATACGATTAATAGGATAACCATTCCTCTATCCATTATCCATAATCCCCCTATGCTCTGTAGATTTCCACCTCTGAAAGTAGCTCTGCTGTAGCGGACTTTGATAAGGCTGATACGGTGCTTGGCACCTTGCCGCACCGCCTCGACCTCCCCGCGTTAATCCCTACATCACCTCTCCAACAAACAGAATGCAACTCGGCCTTTCCGAAAATCTATCGGCCCTCGTGGCCCGGCGCTTCAAAACCGCCAAAGAAGCCGGCCATCTCGTCTTCTCATCCACACAACTATCCATCATTAACGCCGGCATTCCAGTACATCCCACCCCATCCCGTTCTTGAGACCACTCTAACCACATCGCAGTACCAACTCCGCTACTGCCCGGCCCTCGCAAAGAAGCCCAACGGCCTCAAACCTGCAGTCCCCAAGACCCCCAAACCCGATCCGTTCGAAAACCCCTCTCCAGACCTCCTAATAGCCAATTTCCCCCCATCAAATCCAACCCATGCGCTCGTCCTAAACAAATTCCCCGTCATTCCGAACCACTTCATCCTCTCCACAACAGCCTGGAAATCCCAAACCGACCTCCTAGAACTCTCCGACCTAGAAGCAACCTACGCCTGCATCGCATCCTGGAGCCAAAACCACAATGGCCGTCTCTTCGCATTCTTCAACTCGGGCGACGATAGCGGCGCAAGCCAACCTCATCGCCACCTTCAATTCCTCCCCGTCGAAGCCATGGCCAACGAGAATCCGGATGATGGATCCTGGACCCCTCTAATCGACGGCTTCGCATCCCAACCTCAGGCTCCGTACCAGCACCTTCCCCACCTTCCCTTCGCGCACTTCGCTCTCCCGATACCGGCGGGGCCATCACCGGAGACATTACACAGTATCTATATGTCCCTTTACCGCGCCGCCGTCTCGGCCGCGGGTGTCAAGAATACGACTGCGATGTCCGGGCCGGCGAGCATCAGTTATAATCTGGCGATGACGCTATCGACCATGATGATTGTTCCGAGGAAGGCGGAGACGGCCAATGTCCCAATTGATGTTGAAAAGGCGGGAGATATTGTGGATCCAGGGGTTGTTTCATTGAACGGCACGATTCTGGCGGGCACGCTTATGGTGAAAGCGGAGGCAGAGTGGGATGTTTTGAGGGATCGGCCGGAAGTTTTGGTTAAGATGTTGAGGGATGTGGGGTTTCCGAGAGAGAGGGAGGGGATGGCGGTGTTGTAAATAGCTTTACTCGAACTAGGTAGAATACCTAGTTGGGTCCTTGATTTCATATGGGTTCTACTGTACATACCAAGAACTGCCATTGAGATCTCCGACACCCTTAGACTTAATGCATTGTCTTTTTTCTACCTAGATTGGACAGAATCGGTTTCCGATACACCACCTAGGTAAGACACGAGCTTCGAAAACTAGATAAAGACATGCTTGATACAACCTTGCCACCAATCTAAACAATACAAGAACAACTCCCCAAACCAGCCAAGATACACAAACCCAAACCAAACACTTTCCAACCCCGATCCCTCCGAGTAGTTCAAACCTTAAAATCATGTATCTCACACCACTTCTTCTTACAAGTCGCATTCCCAAACTGATAACTTCCCCCATGCGCCCAGATGTACTGCGCAACCTTCTTCCACGAGACCTTGGGCGCCCCCACGCTCAACCCCAGTGATGGATCCGAGTAAATGGTAACCGCTTCGCAGAGAAGCTGGACCTGCGTTCATTAGAGTCAGCCGTCTCGCTTTCCATGATACATTTGCATGAAAGGCCATGTAGTTGTAGTTTGTAATACGACTATAGGGAAGCTCACATCTCTCTCGGTCCACTTCGGCTTCCTCACGCGCTGCTCCTTGGTCTTCGTGAGCGTGCGAAACCGGCCTCGGAGGGTTGACTCGGCTTCTTTGAACCCTCCGATGCGCTTTATGTCTTTGTAGGAGAGGCCGCGGCGTTTCCAGTCGATTAGGAGGGCGTTTCGGGTGTCGGTGTAGTGGATGTTTGCTTTTATGGTCTCTGGAGAGCTGGGGGAGGGGGTCAGGGTCTGGGACTGGGGTTGAGATTGGGATATGGATATGGGTGTGAGTTGGGGGAAGATGGGGTTTGTGAGTTGATATTGTGGTGGTGCAATTGGTGTAGGGCTGGAGTGGGGAATGTTGCGGTCGTCTTGGGGTGGTGGTGAGTTTTCGAGCAAGAGATTTGTTCCAGTCATCGTGGCTGATGTTGCGGGGAGAATGCAGTCGAAGCCGTCGAATTGAGGCACAGGCGGTCCAGTTGCCCAGCTTTGGGCTTCGATCGAGTTTTCTGCAAAGTATGGTTGGCTTGATAGCTCGGCTTCACTGGCTGGCCAGGGGAGCCATGGGGCTGCTTGTGCTGACTCTGTACGAGAGTCTCCGAATTGCAGACTGGGGCTTTGGAAGCATAGAGGTTTTTCAGTGACGGTGTCAGCCGTAGAGTAAGGCAGGCTACTGAAAACAGAAGGCTCGTATTTTCCAATTTCGGTAATATCAAAGGACGATGATACCGATGGTGATTCCTCGTTGCCTGATGCAAAGGATGGAGTCTTTGCCCGGTGTGCATAGGAAACGAATCCACCATCGATATCAGCTGTTGTAGTCATCGGAGGGGCATAGAGATAATCCAGTGACCCATGGATCATTCTCTGACTTGGATAACTATCGCTAGAAGCTGTTCTCTTCATGACTGCAGTGTTCGTGAAGTCGGCATATGACCGTGGTGGGTCGATATGTTCGAGGGAACTATAGAAGTTGTCCGCTGTGATCGGGGGATGATTGATGGATAAAGAGGAGTGAGACATCTCGCCGCGTTCTCGAGGTAATTGCACTGGCTTGCGGCGTGTGGTCAAGTGTCTCTTGGAATGACGAGGCGTAGAAGATTCAGAAATAAATTTCCAGTTGCCACAACAGCCTTCATCGAAAGGAAAGGGCCTTTTCAAGTTTAAAGGAAGATGAGCGGAAATAAACTCGCTCAGGACAGGGATTCCTTTCTGGCTATGCCATGGCCCCGGGACTCCAGGACTGACCATCACGTCGGCCATGACAGTCCGTTGCTAGAGGTAGGGCCGGCAATTTCCGTAGATTCACCGCAATTGCTGGTTGTACCCGGGTTGTCGCGTGTGGACTACCGCTGGTACAGGCCCCTTTTGTGTCTCTGATGCAGACTTGTCAATGCGCAACGGTTATGCTGCTGTGATCGGGACACCTGCAGGGTTGACCGTTATATTAGGCGCGTGTCTTATGGATCTGGGGTTTACCCGTTGTCTCAGGCGTTATGGTATTGACTTTGATAGAATAGAAGTTCGATCCAAATGAGTGCTGTCACTGGTTGATAACCTCCCCAAAGATGGGGATGGCAGCCTGAAACACCGAGAAAGACTTTGGGCAATGGACTATCGTCAACTGAGTCCGGGAATGTGTGGAGTAATAAGGAGCAAGGCCAGATCATTCAATGCAATACTGTCTCGGACATGTCCTAAAATCGACCGTTGAGGTTGAAAGTTGGAAGCCAAGGCGAAATGACTTGCAGCGCGGCTCCGAGATTCAAATGGCGTGCAGAAAGCCGGAGAAGATTGAAGTCAAATGAATCAATCCAAGTGTAAAACCCATACTCCCCAGGATCAGAATCAACTCTTTTAATACGAACCTCCTATCCCCTTATCCACCATGATATCCCGTCCAGCTCATTACACCCGTTCGGCCCGGTCCTGAAAACCGTTGCCCCATTTCCCGGAATAAAAGAATATCTTCCGATTCCACTCATGGCAGTGGTCTGGAAAGTAAAGAAGACTTGCCGAAATGATCCTCAACCCTAGCCTGGGGGAAAGTCTCCGGGGCTCTGATCTACGGCGTTGCTCCACTTGCCGTTGTTTCAGATCTTCTCTCTGTTGTCCGCAATGCCTTGAGCCTCGATGTGGAATTGAATTGTGTTCATGTCTAACAGTGAGACAGGTTGCGGGTAGAGGGTTGTGTCTTCGACGGCTCGGTCCTTGAGCTAAACCTTTTCTATCTCTTAAGTTAAGCTTACATTGTTTATCTAGGTACTGTTTTAACTGTTTTACAAAGCTATCTGGTACTTTCCCCAACGCTCACAAGAAACAATCTCAAGCCGGACTCTAGCAATCCCAGCCCACACTATTCCACGGTTTACCAAGCCGCCTTGATCTAGACCAACCCGAGCCATAATATGAAACCTTTCTCATCCCTCCACGGTCCATCTCCATTCGGCATTGTCTCGGCCAGTTTGACAACGGTCCATCCTGGCGGACACCCACATAGGGCTCGCTGGAGAGTCTCCCCGATATCCGCGCCAATGGGGAGCCACCGAATCGATCCAACCCGCCGATAAAAAGCAAAGCTGAGCGGTGGCGGTATGCACGACGATCTGGGTTGGCTCTGGATCGGCGATTGGGGGGACCTGTCTATTTCTACTTCTGCGATTTACCGAAAGTATAATGCGTGGCTAGGTGCAGGTAAAGGGTGAAATAAGCATAAACTAGGACAACCCTAAAAGTCCGATTGTACTAGACTCTATCGAAAGGCGAATTTGACTGCCCTAGCAGTCTGTTCCAAGGTTATTACTGAAATGCCCAGGTTGACAAGTCCCCGTTCCATCCCCTGGATATATCCCGCCCAAAGCTTAATCATCCCCGGAACAACACGTCCCGACCTTCGGTCCCATTTCAAAGAAGTTTCTCCCACCTGCTTGGGATGGCCTGGGTGGCGTTGAAACCGGCAACTAGCCGCAGCAATGCGAACACTTAACGGTTGTACTCCCCTCTGCATTCCGACCAAGGGATCATACCGATCCACTCGGAAGCCTCCCTGGCTTCAATCAATGACCCACTTGCTCTACTGCCTTGTTGGTGCGGAGGTTGTCTTGGATAGAGTCTTTAAGGTGGCCTGGATCGCCGGGATGCAAATTTTGAACTGCATATGCAAGTCACTTTTATAACGGTTCATTTGGTATGTTTCGCGTTATGGGAGTGGGAAAGGCTGGATTCTAGCCCTTTATCGGGCTTGAGGCGAATTTGGGGAAGTCGGGTTGACAGGGTTGTTGGGGTTGGGTTGGTTGGAAGGGATTAGTCGGGGCATTTTGAGTAAGATGAAGTTAGTGACCCTCTTGATGCCTAGGTGTCTCTCCTTGTGGGCTCGGGATATCTTCAAGTAGCCCTTGAAGTCTTGTCGTAGACTCTAAGTCAAGCCGGACTCTTGGCTCATAATATATCCTTCGTCTCGACTGACTTAGTATAGGGTGTGCCAGAACACAAAGAAAAGTCATCAATTCAGACATGACTATGATCCTAAAAAAAGAGCACTTGAATCTGGAGACCAGTCATCCTAGCCTACGGCTGTGGCTTACTGCAGATCCTGCATCCTACAACGGTCTCGGTTATATGTAGCAACGCGCCGTCGGGGGTATTGCACCAGTTGGAGATGAGAAGAGCAGATCCTGTCTCTGATAATTCTGACATCCACCAGAATGTCTCAATGTTCAAGAAATGGACTCAAGGCTCTTATTGAAGAGACTCTATACAACGTATCCAAAGTTTGGATCTACTGTCAGGCATATCAATGGGTATCAATACAGAAACAACCTTAACCACTCACAACTGTCGACCCAGGCAAAGCAGCACCAGTCATAACGATACCATTGGAACTCCAAGTGGAACCACTCCAATGCTGACCATTTCTCTCCCCAGTCTCAACTTTACTGACCTCTCCCGTAATCTCTTCTTTCTCCCCCGCGGCGGACAATGAGACGCGCCGATCAGACATCCCCACATGAGGCGGGCCTATCGCCACAATACCTCGGCTCAGACGCCTGTCATCGATGGATTCCCGCTTTCGCCGGCCCGCTGCGTCGCTCCGCGATCCCAGAAAATCCAAAAGTCGGTCAACAAGGAGGACTACAGCCAATGAGAATCAATCTGTCAGAGCAGAGGAAGAAGACTGACCAGTTAGTAGGGTTAGGCTGAAGGTGTAGAGGATTATGGGCGAGATCATATACGAATAGGCTAGCGGGAAGTGGGTAGCGAATGAGACTTGGCTCGCTAGGGAGATGGCGAGGAGTAAATGCACTGCCGTTGAGAGGATGAGATGGAGGCGGAGTTTGTGGCGGCGGGATAGGATTAGAAATGCGGCGAACAGGGCCATTGAAATGCTGGTGACGGCGAAGAAATACATGTACACGAAAGCGAGGACTTTCATGTACATCTGCAGGAGTTGTTGGCTGTCGAGGAGGTTGATGTCTACCTTGTTTGACGGTATAATGCCCATACTCGAGAACAGCGCCGCCGTGACATTTCCCAGCAGGTCGCTAAAGAGCTCCTCCGTGTAGATCCAGTTCAAGGTTTCAGTCTCGGGGCAGAGTGGCTGGTGGATCAATTCCTCTAGGATGTTCGAGATGGCAATCCATTCTTGCGTTGCACCTCGACTGAACGGAATCTCCATGTCCGTAATCGTGCTTCGAATGAGCGCAACACCGCTGATCGGAGTAGGGATCGGTTCCTCGCAGATGAAAGACAGAGTCTGTTTCAGATATTTCAACTTCAAGGTCACATCTAGACTCAATGCGAGGATTTGGGAGCCCTCGAGGAGAAGGATCAGTGCGACATGAAACGGGAAATGCAACTGGGCCCAAATCTGCTGGGTCAATTTGCCGAGTCGGTGCCGCGGGGACATGTCAAAGTAGACCTGCCAGAGAAGATACTTCGTTTGGTCAGTGCGGCTTATCGGGCAGACTTGGGAGAAACGCTTACCACATTGGTTGTCACTCCCAGGATGTGGACAAACGACCATTTAGTCCATCCGCCGGGCCGCACCGTCTTGTTGACAATTCGAGTGATCGCAATAACACCTTCTCCAATGATAATTAATGTCAAAAGGCCCATTCGGACGTTGAGGTGGGTGTCCTGAAATCCAATCCCGGAGTACAGGCAAGACAACAGCATCACTGCCCACATTTCGAGCGCAAACACCACAAACCAAATGATCCAGATCTGGCCTCGAAGCCGGTTGGCTGGACTGAACGCAAAAATCATCTGACAGACAGGTCAGAGGCCTCCGACACGGAGAAAAGGAAAGGAACTTACCCAGCCGTAGACCGAGCCAGCGAACCAGAAAACAGTCGCCGTGAAAGTCACCCCTATCGAGGAGTGTTTCATCGATTTCCGCATAAACGCGACGTTTATGGTATATTGAGTAGCCAGGAGAAGTCGACTACCCGCAAGAATCGCGGTCAAAGACTGAAATGCCCAGACATTCTCACCCTGGACGTGGGTGGTGAACCGGGTGCCGGCAGACGCGAAACCGACCATCACCCCAAGCTGGATGGCCTTGCAAATCCGTTCAAAGACGGAGTCTCGTGCGAATCGTATATCAAACAGGGTGACTTGGAGCCATGTGAACCAGATCACGCCGAGGAAGCCAATGTATGCTCCCAAAGCTTGTACATGGGTTAGCAAAGGCAGGTCAACGCAGTGATAAGCCAGACCATTCATGTTGTTGATCTCGTGTGTAGCAGTAAAGGTGGAGAGATTGGCAACGAAGAAAAGGTCAAAGAAGAGCTCGATGGGTGTCGCCTCTGAGTGCCTGTATAGACGAGCACATTCGGTCGTTTTATCAACGGGGCTTGCTACCCACGGCAGGCTATGATGGCTGAAATCGTCAGTACATATTGAACGACCGCCCTGTCGTCCACGGAGACCCAAGTAAGACTCACGCTGGAGATTCATCGGGATCCACGGTCTTATGAAGAGGAAGACGAAACGTAGGCAAATGGAAGCGAGGCGCCATGATGGATATAAGATATGTAGATTGGATGAGAATATGTAATGGGTATCACAAGAACAGTTTGACTCCGAGATGCTCAGATTCCGAACGTGCACAAAAGGCCGAGGGGAACGCTATATAAAGGGAAGGAGCAGACGATGAGCTCATATATCGGTCTCGCCAGAGCTGGAATCCGAATGTGCCATGGGTGCACCGATGCTTTCCAGACCTCGCGACTGCTCCAAAGCTCCTGCCGATGCATCTGCGTCGGATGCTGGCTCAACTCCAGCTTCTTTTTTGAGGCGCTCGTAGTTGTCACCGGCCTCCTTAATCATCCCTTGAATCTCCACTTCCCTGACGGCAATGTCCGCCTTCTCCTTCCGTAGCTCCTCCATTCGACTGATCATCTGCGTTTTGGCAGTCTCCATCGCCGCCAGGGACATGCGAAGTCTCTCGAGACTGCTGGACAGCTTGGGAAGGGAGGTCATCTTTGGGGGAGTCCTGGGACGGTCGATGCTGGAAGACTTGCCATGGCCCATAGCAGCTCTGGTCTGGGCGGCCTCATATGCCGCCTTCTCCTCGATATCGGAATCCTCGTCATCAGAAAGGCCCTCAGCATCGTTGATGAGCTCGCGCATCGCATCGCGGTCCTTTCGCTTCTGTTCACGTTCTGCTTTTCTACCTAGGGATATCTTCCCATCCTCGACGTATTCGTCGAAACCCTCGGCAAAGTCCTCATCATCTCGGACCAGTCGAGTATCCGAGACAGTTTCCTTCTCACCACGAGCAACGGCGTCCCAGTCGTCATCCTGTTCCGCGATATGATCATCCAATGAGATAAAGTCTTCCTCTTTCGCACCATTTTCCAATGCCAGGCGAGCGCGCCGGGCTTTCTTTTCGCGGATCTCAGCTTCACTGGGGATCGCAGAAGGCCCGGAGACCTTCATTACCTCCCCAAACTTGGCTGCCACATCAATCGTCCGATCTTTCTCATCGTCTGTGCTAGCCTTTGGCGTGGAGGGCGTTGAGTCGCGAAGTTCCTTTAAATAATCGTTGCTGTAGCTAGGCCGGTCCTGATCATGTCCCACTCGGGCGGATATGGTCTGCGATACGCCGGAAGGCGTCAGGTTGCGCTGCGCCGCGCTGCGCTCGACGGCCTTGCGACCGAGGCCATGTCGTTTGGGAATGATGACCTCGCTTTGGTCGCCATCGTCTGCCATTGAGGTCTCGCCGGAGCCAAAGGAAAGGTTCAGTT
This sequence comes from Penicillium sp. S103-07, assembly GCA_037042055.1. Lineage (NCBI taxonomy): Eukaryota > Fungi > Ascomycota > Eurotiomycetes > Eurotiales > Aspergillaceae > Penicillium > Penicillium sp. S103-07. The sequence goes on along the minus strand of JAXQJQ010000028.1, from coordinate 39,673 downwards.
TAGATTTGGGTTTAGACTTCGACTTGATTGGGCGCTTGACTATGGTTTCTACAGCGCGTTAGTGAACGAGCCCGCGTATCAGTAGTCGTAGATGTTAGAGACTAACCTGGCTCCCCACCATTGCCCTCGTCGTCGCCCTCATCATCCCCGATCTTCCGTGGTTTTCTGCGATTTGCGAAGCTCATTTTATGAGATGGATGCGTTCAAGCAGGACGACGATGTGATGCGCAAAGATGCAATGCGCAACAACTTGAACGAGATTTCTCACGGTGAATGACACCGGAAGATACGGATGCGGTAGTGGAAGAAGTTGAGCAGTAACTGCTTGACGAAGTTGCGGCGCCTCTTGATCCAAGAGCTCTTATCGCTTATCCGGGAAAATATTCCCCCGGGCCCGGACGAATCCTCCGGTGATGAAGATGAAGATGAAGCCAATGAACTCAGCAACTCCACTTTCTCTTCCCCCCGGCTTGTTCCAAACGTTCCAAGATGCCTCAAGCGCAGCCTGAACTCAAGAAGGTAGGTCTAGTCTCTGCTTGACCCGCTCCCCGGTCCTTTGCTGACAATCCTCTCCAGTACATGGAGAAGCGGGTCTTCTGCCAGATCAACGGCAACCGCAAGGTCATTGGTGTCCTCCGCGGATACGATGTGAGTCTTCGTTGTCGTTTCATTCCCCTCAATGACTCATTCCCCACGCTTTTCCCCTTCGTGCATACGGACCATGCTTTGTTCCAAGGCTCGCGCCGCGCATGCGTTCAGTCTCGTGTCGTCCGTGGACCGTGAATTGAAGCCTGCGGCCCATCCAAAATCCCCTTCACTATAGCACCGGAGCTCCATGGGGTCAATCTTACATTGGATGGGGCGTTAGTGTTTCCGGCTGCGCTCCGACACCACGCTTCCTGCACTCTGTTTGCGCGCGTCGAAATGCGAGATTAACTAACCACCTCTCGTTAGGTCTTCATGAACATCGTCCTCGATGAAGCCTTCGAGGAGAAGGAAGGCGGCGAGAAGGTCCCTATGGGCATGTGTGTACGTACCTCCGCCGACCATATCCGTGCCATGGACAGAGCTAACAAACACAGTGCATCCGCGGTAACTCGCTGATCATGATCGAAGCCCTCGAGCGCATCGACACCAAGTAAACAACATGCATTTACGACTTTTTCTGTTTCTGCTCGAGGCACAAAAGTGCGCGGCGCGCGCGTGGGGACGTTCAAGTTCATAACGGGTCTGGGAGTTTCTGAGTTTCTGGGTCGGTTGCTCGTATGGGTTGGTCGGTTACTCATATGGGGACAATCAAAACCTCTTTTCTACGTTTTTGTGTAGCTTCGACTACACTAGCCATTACACCTTGATTTTGCGTCTGGTTAAGATTACACTTTGTCTTTGTCTGTTGCTTGGACTACAATGGTGCAATGGGTAGCTACGAAATGACGCATGCGGGTTCGAAGCACAACTTATGTGATATTATCTCTTATTGATCAAAGCAATGCATCGCCTGCGCGCCTAAAACAATGCGTGATTTCCTCCCCCCCAATGTTGGTTTTAATCCAGGTCGACGTGAATAGAAAGAAGAGTCCATGAACACATTCAAGTCCAGCCGTTCGGGTTTATTTTTTCTGCCCGAACTTGAGCTTCAGCTTCAAGCCGCCGCCGCTGGCAGGGGTTGCGGGAGTAGAAGCAGTGGGTGTGCCGGTGCCCGCAGCCGGAGTGGATGATGGGTGGGGAATGTGAAGTTTGGGGAGGCCTGTCGAAGATGGTGTGCTTGGAGTTGTGCCGGTCTTGGACTGCTTGAAGGTGATGCGTGGGGCTGGCGGTAGCATTCCAGACTCATCGCGTTTCCGTTTGGGATTGAGGCTGCCCCGGAAGGATCCCGTTCGGGAGAAGTGAAGTTTGCCATGACCGAGGTTCTTTACCCTCCAGTGGCGTCCAAGTCGCAATGTTATGCGCTTCGACGTAATGGGGTCGAATAAGACACGGCAGATATCTAACAGCTCGGCCAGCTCGAGAACCCCGATCGACATTGAGTTGCATGCAGCCCACATGTACTCTTTCAGAGACGGATCACTGGAGATTTCCTTCTTCAACGCTTCAATGGCACCAGGGACGGTTTGACGGCGCGCAAGATCAGCTTGCCGGACTTCCGTTGAAGACTCTTGCTCAATAATCAATCCTCCTGTCTGATTCGGCTCTATTTTCTCAGGCCGTCCGAAGGCAATCTGCGCCAAAGCTCGGCCAAAAAGTCGTTGGCAGTGGTGACGAACGTAAGCGGATGTGTCACTGGTCATGGTGAAGATGAGCCAGCGCAGGAGCTCGGGGCTTCGGGAGATGTCGAGCTCGACAAGGCATTCAAACGCCTCCAAACGAAGCAGATCGTAGGTACCAGACCGGGTATAAGGAACGAAAAGCATCAGATCGAGTTCTTGTATCTTGGCCTGCATCATCTGCATTTGGCAGTGCAAAGCAGCTCTTGAGTATATGTTCTGGAATGAGCTGGACCATTCGTCCATTCTCCTGTAGCGGTCAAATTCAGCGAGGGCGTCTTTCTCGAGTTTTTCTTCAGCTTGATTCTCGAGAACGCGCTCCATGTCGAAATGGGCCAGCTCCTCCTCAGGTCGAGGTTCCGTTCTGCCAAGCATCGCATGGCAGAGTGAACGCATCAGGGAAGCGACATAGAAATTGTCCGAGTACTATGTCCTGGTAAGCAAAGGTCCAAGCAAGACGGAAAACTCACACATACCTCATTGTTGGAGTTGTCGTTGAATTTGAGCTTGTCGAACAAAAACTGCTTCACCCTAAGAGGTGTCTTGCCGCTATTATCCCGCACCTTCGAGATAGACTCCGGAATCACTTTCTGCAAGATATAGGCAGCACGGTCCGAGAAATCATTGGATCGTGTCATAGGAGAGTCCGGGAGACAGAAAAGCTCTTGAAAGGCCTTTTCAAGATGGAACAGGCCAATCCAATCAACTTCATCTTTGGCATGTTTGATCAACGCCTCTGCCGCCGTCACTCGTATACCATGGAAGTATCGACTATCCATGAGTGTGCGAACAAAGATAGTCGAGATCAAAGGATGCTCTCGCTGCGCTGCCATGTACTGAAGGGACTCCAATTGAGCAACGACATCTCGGTCTTGCTGGAGTTGCGAAAGGTACATGTATCCAGGCATGCCGAGGGACAGTTTGCAAACCCATTCGAAATCCGCATCCATGCGGATCCACTCGTAAGACTCCTGTCCCATCCTTTCTTCATCCTCCTTGGTCCAGTCGGCTAGTCGCCACTGGGCCGTTTCTTCCTCTGTTTGTAGAACATCTCCAAGACAGTAAAGGAGGACTTCTTCCTGGGCATCCGCATCACCCGACGCGACAGCGCGTTCTCTTTGCTTCTTATTACGCTTGAGTCGCTTGTATTTCGTGTTGTAGGGGATGTCAAACTTTGTCACGCCCTCCTTGATCTCGACGATGTGTTCGTAGGGGGTACCGTCAGCCTCGTGAATACGAAGGGTCATGGAACCAGTGAAGACAGGCTGGATGCCACCGGCATAGACGTGTCGAACTTCTTCCTTGAGATCTCGCAAGAACGCATTCTTTTCAAGATCACGAGCGGCCGGCTGATCGGACTGGACTTGTCTGATCATCATTTCAACCACAAGCTTCTTCTTGTTGAATCGCTGTGTGGCCTGGAATCGCGGGCATCCAGCTCCATAGACCCATTGTCCGAAGAAAACATCAAGCTTAGCATGACCGAGGCGCTCGCATGTCTTCTGGAACAATGAAGAGGTGATAGCTCCATTGGGGATGTCACCCATTCGGGAGTTTAAGAAAAGTCGAGAAATGATTCGGGGCATGGTCGCCTTTCCACTAGCCTTTGTTAGGCGTCGGTCAAGAATGAACAGGACCAAGGGTGCCTTCAGCGCAATGAAACGATATTCGGATGGGTCAATCTTCAAGAAGTTGCCCATGTCGTAGATCGAAGGACGCTCGTAGTCAAGCTCGCAGATCCTGTCAGACATCTGCTTGAGTCGGAATCGGTATTCGTTGTTTCCGCAAAGCTTTTTCATGAACGTGTCTGTGATATACCATGCCACGCCGACAGTGACCCAGGTGTCTGCGGGCTCGTCGGGAATGATGTTGATTCCCGACCATTGGCAAGCCAGCGCATGCACAAGAGCTCTGGTTGAGTCATACATGGGATCGATGATCTCAGGCGGGAAGAGAAGATGGCTACTGCATACGGCCATGCACGCCGTTGGCAGTGTATCCGCTGCGACGTCATCGACAAAACAGATCTTGTAACTGGAGAACGGGTAAGACCCATACGACAAAGAAAAGAAGTCGATGGCTTGTGCCATAGGGAAGGCGGTATTTTGAACCTCGTCACCGCGTCCTGGAAGACAGAATGCGTGCAGAGGAATGGCGTTTTGTCCAAGTTGTTCATCCTGATCACTTTCACGGAAGTCCGCCAGGTTCACGTACTCGAAGGGACCAACAGCGAATCCAATTTGTTGAGCGGAGAGCGGCGAGTAGGATGCAAACGAGACCGTCTTCCGAGTCGGGTCCTTTGGATCCGTGATATCATCCGTTAGCTCACCGGAGCATACCACAGACATATCCAGACCTTCATCATCCGACGACATATAGCGGTTCTGCGCTCGCGATCGAGAGGTTGTATTGGACCCAGCGTCGCGTCCTTTGCCGTTGAACACGTCCCCCAGAGATGAAGGACATGAGATCGAGATCTCCCAAGTGCACCGGGAGGACGGGTTGTCCACACAAGGGAACAGAGGGCATCCAACGCTGGACTCCAGTGAATTCGTGGTATAAGCATGGGGATATCGACGGTCTCCGCTGTCAACCCCTACGAACTGCAGTCCATCCCGAATCCGATCAATCGTAAAATCAATGCCGACTGTCACGGCCGTAAACTGTGGCAAGTTTGCCTCGGGCTTGATGGTAGCAGGTCCATCGACATCACCACCAGCGCCCTGCAGCGCAATTTGCTCCTGAGCTTCCGCCGAGAATGGGTCCAACTCGTCGATCCGCACGCTCTTCGGAATGGCGATTGATACCTCGGGTTTCGGGGGTGTTGTGAGGAGGTTTTTGTCAATATGCGCGGTCAGTTTCTCGTGGTAATGCGCGCCGTAGAGATGAAGACTATCGTAAGGGTCCGTATAATTCGCCGTCGCGACTTTTCCGTTTACATTCAGACGCTTGATCTCGCCCTGCCGAAAGTTCAAACGAATTTCCTTCAAATTTTTGTAATGAGGGTGAATGGTGATTTCCGCATGCCCCTTCAAGCTCTTGCTAGCAAAATCAATGTCTAGGTCAACCTTCTGGTGCCCGACACTGTATCCCAGGTCCAACGGTTGCGCCGCGGCGGGCGCTTCGATGACGCCCGGCATCGCGAAGGATGCTCACTGACGAGATGCGCGGGGGGCGCTGCCAGAACCATCAACCGTCATGTCCAACTCAGAAGGCGACCATAGCAGAAGCGAGAGCGGCGATTGGCTAGGCGCGATGATGGCGTGAACCGAGATCCCGGCGCGACTGAACTCCTGGGGCAGATCAACAGGCGCCTAACAGGGCGGTGTGGGCGAAGGAATGGGGGCGGTGACAGTGAGGGATAAGAGCGAATAAATCCGAGATCTGAGACCTGGCAATGCGATGTCGAGACACCAAAACAGGCCGAGTCAGCCTTGAGACGCTCCACCGCAAACGCTCTCGCGTCCCGATGCGGAGGCCGGCACGTGACGTGCGGGCTGAAAATCCCTGTGAAACATTCCGGGCTTCTGCCTTCTTGCTATTTTTGGGTTACTGCACTATTTCTTGGGCGTGTCCTGGCCAAGACTGTGCGAGTACACCTTTCTACTTGTTTTCCCTACGTCCCTGTCACCTTGTGGTGGCGAGATATACTTTCTTGACCCCTTAACGGTTCCTGAACGTGCCCACGCGACGCGGCTCAACCGTCACTATGAACGCGATCGTCCGCATGGTCCAAGGTGTGTCGATCCGGAGCTTATTAGAAATGTTGTCTATAGCACTCAGTACTGATATTTTCCTTTCTCCAGAGACCCAAGACTCGCTCTCCGACGATGCCCTCCTTCCCCTGAAGTCGTATAAGTACTCGGCCGTCGACAAGTCCCCTATTTCGAACTATATTCTCAAGCACTACGTACGGCCCCTGAAATCAACCCGCGGCAGTGAAAGAGCTACTGGTTAACATTCTCCTCTATATAGTGGAATGCATTTGTTGAGCTTTTGCCTATGTGGATTGCCCCGAACATGGTCACCCTTCTCGGGTTCATGTGGATCGTGGGCAATGTCTTCTTGATTGAGATCTTCATGCCTGACCTTGAGGGTCCGGTAAGACTGCCTATCATACATTACAGTTTGCATTTACTAAAGGTTTATATAGGGCCCCTGGTGGTTGTACTTTAGCTTCGCATTGGGAATGTGGATGTCAGTCAAATACCTCCCGTGAATATCTCCCATGAACAAGGAAAACTAACAACGCGCAGGTACTCAACTCTGGATAATGTCGACGGTAAACAGGCACGCCGAACCGGGACTTCCAGCGGGCTGGGAGAGTTGTTTGAGTTCGTATCATCCCGGCACCATCCGTGGACCAGTCACTGACACACTATAGTCACGGAATCGACTCTCTGAACTGCACCCTCGCCAGTCTTTTGGAGACTGCCGCTATGGGCTTCGGTGCCTCGACTCTGGGTGCTTACACTGCGCTTATCCCGTGTCTTGCCATGTACTTCTCGACTTGGGAGACCTTCCACACCCACACTTTGTACCTGGGCTACTTCAACGGCCCCACTGAGGGCCTTCTCATTGCCATCGGCATTATGATCGCCTCTGGAATCTGGGGCCCTGGTATCTGGTCGCGCCCGATCACCGATCTGATCAACATTCCCGCATTGTTCGGAAACAACTCGGTCAAGGACATCTGGGTGCCAATTCTAGTCGTCGGTTTCTTCCTCGGCCATCTGCCTGGATGTGTTCTGAACGTGTACTCTGCTCGTAAGAAGCAGGGCCTGCCCTTTACGCCTCTGCTGAAGGAATGGGTCCCTATGATCATGTTCACCCTGTGCAACATGGCCTGGCTCTTCTCACCCTACTCGACCCTTCTGTCTGACAACCACCTCGTCCTGTTCTGCACGACCATCTCCTTCGTCTTCGGACGTATGACCACCATGATCATTCTGGCCCACCTGTTGAAGCAGCCCTTCCCCTACTGGACTATCCTGCAAGCTCCTCTCGTCATTGGTGCGGTTCTGGTGAACCTACCTTACATTGGCCTCCCGAAACTTGGCTCCTCGTTGGAACTCTGGTACTTGCGTCTGTACTTCCTCTTCGCCTTCGTGGTGTACTCGCACTGGGCCGTTCTGGTCATCAACCGCATCACCACCTTCCTCGGTATCAACTGCCTCACTATCCGTAAGGATAAGTCCGCTGCTCGTGATAGAGCCTACCGCGAATTCGGTGGCGAGGCCTCTCTCCCTCTCACCCCTGAGGCCGAGGACGACCGTCCCAAGGATCACTAAATAATTTCGTCCTGTGTCGATTTTCCACGGGAGTAGTCCTGCTCACGCCAAAATCGCCTTCCTCTCAAGGTCTTCAACTATCACGGCAGTTGGTAACCTTGTTGTCTATACGCCTATAAGCATTTGTAATTACGACACTATATAGTCTCCGACGCCATGCCATTGCATTCGATCATAACGACTGATCAGACTCGCATAACAGCATCCCAAGATTATGTCCTGGGATATACTACGGCCATTATTATCTGCACATATGTACTATGCAATCAAATCTCAAGCTTGTTTAATTATTGTTCTCAACGTAATAGCTAGCGCTTGCATACTCGTAACTTAACTCGATAACCTTGATACGTGTGATAAAGTCTGTTTATGTCCTATCTACACTATCCCTCAACGCTCAACTTCTCCCATCGAGAAGTCACAACCCTTCCATCCTTAATAACACCCAAAATACTCTCCTCCACTCTATCCAAAACCGTAATATCTTCCAACGGGTTCCCTTCAAGAACCAACAAATCCGCCACAAAGCCCTGTCTTACCTGGCCCAACCTCTCCTCCTGCATCAGCAAATGAGCCGCGTTGACAGTAGCACTGCGCAGAATCTGAATCGGAGTAAGAATCTTACTCCGAACAGAGAACTCCTTACTCTGAGCGAAATGCATGGGACCCAGGAGATCCGTCCCAAAGCAAACAGTCACGCCGGCATCAACAGCCATCTTCATAGCCTTAAGGCCCTTCTCAAGAACTTCATCATTCTTCGCCGCACCATCCGCTGGCAAGAAATTCATCTGCTTAGACATGACATGCGCGATCAGAGTAGGCGTAAGAAACACCCCCTTCTCAGCCATCATCGTCGCAGTCTCAAGATCAATCAAATTCCCATGCTCAATTCCACGCACACCTAGATTGATCGCCTGCTGAATAGCTTGCGGCGTATAACTATGACTCGTAACATAGGTCCCAGCATTCCGCGCAACGGTGACAATGGCCTTAATCTCCTCATCAGAGAACTGCACATGATCAATCCGATCCGTCGGACTCGAGACTCCGCCACCACCCATGATCTTGATGAAATCTGCTCCCTGGCGGAGTTCCTCGCGCGCGTATTTGTAGCATTCCGCAGGTCCGTCGACGATCCTGCTAATACCGGATATCGACCCGCCACAGCATAGTTGCTCTTCATGGGGACCGCGCATATCTCCATGTCCTCCAGTTTGGGAGAGTGCGAAGCCGGCGATGAAGAGACGGGGTCCGGGGAGGACGCCTTCTTCGACGGCTTCTTTCATGGCTAGGCTTGCGCCGCCGCAGTCGCGGATCGAGGTGAAGCCTCGTGAGAGCATCGTCTTCAGGACGTGGGGCTGGCGCAGGAGAGATTTCCGCTCTGTCATGTCTTTGTAGGCGCGTAGGTCGGCTTCGCCGGGCACCACGGCGATATGGACGTGGCAATCGATTAGGCCTGGGCAGAGATACTTCCCGCTGAGGTCGATCACGGAGCCGTCATCTTCACTCACAGCTGTCGAGTCGGAGGTCTTCACTTCAGTGATTTGGCCATTAGAGATGCGAACTGTGGCGTCTTGGATGAGCTTTCCTTCAACGGGGTCGATGATGGTCGCGTTCACAAAAACTAAGCTTCGCTGCGAGTTGAGCTTCCAGGGCTTGATGATTCGAGAAACATCCATTTTACTATTTCAATGGCTATCTGTTAGTAATTGGGCTAAAAAAGGAAGGGAATATGTTTCATGGACGAAACGAACCCGGGAATATTGATGAGACGGATATATTTGCAGCCTGGAGGGCTACCTCGCGTATTTAAATCAACAACCCCACAGTGAGTTATTTCTGTGCTGTGACCACGGCACATAGGAGGCCGCGTATAATGGCTCATATCCGAATTCTGACAGCATATTTCCTAGAAGCGAGGACAAGATAAAATCGAATCCAAATCTCGCGTCGTCCAAAGTGGATCTGTGTACCTGCCGATCCAGCCAATCGCGATTGAGATCCCTGCCAAGAGCACGCAATTTGATTGGCTATTTCGGCAAGCATGGCGAGAATCATTGTGCTTCATAGATCTTTTCCCCGGGTTATCGTTAACGAGCTCTTAGCATAGGTAACTGTTGCAACGGGCGACAAGTATGCGGAGAAATTGAGAGTAATGTCCCGATAGACGATTGTGATTGGAAATCCATTCTTGCGCCTCTTACCACAATCATTTGACCCTCTGGAAACACGATAAGAACCATCCCGAGGCACATTTAAATAGACCCCGGACTCTCAGCCATCTATTTAAAACAGGAAATACCCTGACCTCCTATTATATTTTAATCAAGCCTCCACTCATCTAGTATGGGAACACCCGGCTTCACTCAGCCCGGCGAGAACAAGGAGCAGAGCCGTGAGCCTGCATCTGCCTTGATACAACAAAATCTCGACAACACCCCCCTATCTCACGAAATACGCCGGTATCCGAAGCTAGTAGCCTACGCCATTGGCATCGCCTTCGCGTTCCTCCTAACCGGCTACGACACCGTCATCCTGGGAACAATAACAGCAGTTCCCTATTTCAAGCACGAATTCGGCGAACTATACAACGGCACCTACATCATCCCCTCATCATGGCTTTCTGTCTGGAGTGCAATGAGTCCAATTGGCTCTATAATTAGCGCACCCGCTGCAGGCTGGCTTCAAGACCGTATTGGCCGTCGTTGGTCACTCGGTCTGAGCTGTTTTATCTGCGGTGTTGGGATTGCTATTGCGTTTTGTTCCAATCTACCCAGTGACATGAACTCCAGACGAGGAGCGTTTCTCGTCGGGAGGTTTGTCCAGGGGTGGGGTGTCGGCGGTGCTATGGCTGGTGCGCAGACTTATTTGTCGGAGACTGTTCCGACGAGTTTGAGGGGTTCGGCTATGGCGCTTTCGCCGACATTCATGTTGTTTGGGGAGTTGATTGGAGCTGTTGTTATCTACGCGTGTGAGAAGAGGACGACATCGGCTGCATTTTTGATTCCGTTTGGGACTCAGTGGATTTTCACGCTTTTACCGTTCGTTGTGGCGCTTGTCATACCTGAAAGTCCGCCTTATTTGATTCGCAAAGGTGACTATGACAAGGCACAACATGCGATGAAGGCCTTGCATACTGACAATGTGGACATGACATCACTCTTGGCCCAAATACGCTTATCAATTGCCAGCGAGGAGGAATTGTCCCGTGAGCTGGCGTATGTGGATTGCTTCAGGGGAGCTAATCGACGCCGGACAACTATCGTGGCATTCTCGTTCATGGTTCCTAGTCTCTTTGGAGTCCCGCTTCTTGCGAGTGCTAGTTACTTCATGCAGGTAGTTGGGATGTCACCGAGTCTTAGTATCATTATCTTGATTTTGGGTATTGTGCTGGGTCTGTTGGCTAATGCTGTTGGTGTTTGGCTTATGAGTCGGGCTGGACGGCGTCCACTGATGCTTTGGACCCTGGCGGTTTCGACTGTGATATGGCTGAGTATGGGGATTGCCGGTTGCTGGTCTGGCACAATTGTTGTTTGGTTCGTGTTATCGCACAGGAAACTTTGCCCATAGCATTTGTATCATTTGCTGACCGTAATCCTAGGTACACCGCGGTTTGCTTGATAGCCGTGGTGGTAGTCTGCGGCATGGGCGCGTGGCCAGCATCCTACGCGGTCAACGGTGAAACATCATCATTGCGCCTCCGAGCTAAAACTCAGGGCATCGGTGTTTTGTGCTATATGCTTTCAAATGTGGTTTTGAACCTTGTCTTGCCATACATTTACAACACAGATGCAGGTGATCTGAAAGGAAAGACCGGTTTTGTCTACGCTGGTCTTTGCCTCTTTGCTTGGACAGTTACATGGTTGACGGTCCCGGAAATGAAAGGTCGCTCAATCCTGGAGATCGACGCGATGTTTGAGGCTAAGCTTCCCTGCGCGGATTTTAAGAATTGGTCTAGTCCCGTTGTCCCAGACAAGGAGTACGTTGCATAGATTTCGTCATTTGCCGATGACGTTGTTAGTTGTGCCATTATCAAAGACTGAAGGTCCTATTAACATAAATTCGAGCTCCTAAGTATCATTCTGAACAAACAACCAAGCACGAGAGGTCACTACAATGTGGCTTTTGATAGGCAGGGCACACATGCCGACCACTGGAGCTATGAGTGCTGTTGATCAGGGTTGCTTCAGCCCAGATACTGAGAAGTAGTATTTCTAGCGAAAAGAGGTTCCCGGTAAATAAACTCGAGAGAAGTCATGTTTTTCGCTTCCTACGGTGGTACGCATGGTGATTTCTAAATTCACCTTCTAGATTAGGTTTAGCCTAAGGTTAGGGACGCCCTGCCGGTGACAACGTCGGATTCTGAACTCAAAACTCAAGTATTTTCTTTTCATATCTCGCAACTTGTGCGATTTTCAGAATGACTTCAGAACCGGAGGTGACATTGATCCCTTGGGATCCGTTGTCTAAATCTCATCGCGAATGGCTTTATAAACAGCGAGTGGAATGTTCTTGGGATATGGAGAAGGTCGAAGAGATATGGAGAGACGCGCAGATTAAAGGCGAGAAATGCATATATTGGATAGTAAGTCTTCAGAAACAGACGAATATTTGATACAATTCCAGGTATCGAAAACAGTGGAACATTAACGCGAGATAGCAGGTCTTTCCACCCAGTGACTCGGAGGGAGTTGAAGGTGACAAGCTGATTGACACGGCTACGTCTATCAATGCAGTTGCACGCCAACCTTCACAAATAGAGTTTGTACCTATTGGCCATATCTCCTTAGATTCCAAATATGAGGAATCCGAGCATGTCGACCTCGAAGTTCCAACCGAAGGCGTCTTCTGGATCAAGACTTTCTTTGTCTCGCATTCCGGACGGGGCAAGGGAGCTGGACGTGCTGCTATGGATAAAGTCGAGGGCATGGCTACTCGAGAGCCTCTATGTGCCAAAGCTCTGATGTTGTCCACGATTGAAAGAGGAGATCAGGTACGAGAGGAATTTGCTAAGGCTACGTATGGAGCTGTCCCGAAAGTAAGAGCACCAGCCAGTTTGAAGTGGATTTGACTAAATTTTTGAAGCTTGTCACCCAGGATTGGTATAGTAGACGGGGTTACAAGCCTATCAAGATTGTGCAGAACTTCTTCGATGTCAGGGATAGAACTGGGAAGAAATGGGATACGAAAGCCGTATTCATGCGAAAGGACATTTCATAATACTGCTGTTGCGGGGAATACTTGATGGATTGTTTTGGAATTTACTGAATTGAACACAATATGAAACGTTAAAGGGTCGAATCAATTATTAAACCCGTACACTGAGAGAGTAAGAAAAGAGACATATACAAAAGCTAGAAACAATCGCATGAAACCAAGAAACCGAAATTTAATCAAAACAGGGATAACATTTTCAACGAAGCCAGCGTTGTCAGAACAGTGAATCAAGGCAAGTGCTTATTTCTTATCACCGCCGCCCAGTCCCAGAGCACTAGTCAAGCTACCGAGACCGAGACCATCGATCAACTTGTCAAGTCCAAGGCCACCGAGGATACCATTCAACAAACCACCAAGACCAAGACCGTCGAGAAGACGACCAACCAGACCGAGAACACCGCTCAGCAACAAGCCAACAGCAGCAATGATCTGGAACAGAGGCTCGGAGAGGAGAGCGAAGAGAGGGTTGAGCTTCTTCTTGGCGTGGGGCATGTCGGCGATGGCCTTCTTGCCATTGTCAATGGTCTTGACTACGGTCTCGGTCAGCTCCTTGAGCATATCGGCGAGCTGGTACTCCTCAGGAGTCGCCTCGCGAGTCTGGGCGCGCGCCTTGGCGGTAGCGGCGATGCGGCCATCGGGGTCGAGGGCGCGGATGGAGCCGTTGCACTCTTGGAGCATGCGGCCTCCCTCTTCGAGGAGGGGCTTCACGTCCTTGACCAGCTTCTCCTCATCGAGCTCTTCTTTGGGCTTGCGCTCAGCGGATGCCAGTTTCTGTTTGACATGTCAGTGAAATTCTGGAGGATATTGGTACATCTCGACTTACCTCCTCGATCATCTTGCACACAGGCTTGACCTGCTCCAGAGTCTGACGCAGGATGTGGCCCATTCGTTCGGCCAGCTGGCGGTCCTGCTCAGTCTTGGCCGCAGCCTCCTGCTCCTCAGGAGTAGGACCCTCTTCCTCGGCCTCGGGCTCGGGAATGTTCTCGAGAAGAGTGCACTCGCCAACCTTGTTGCCCTCGTTGTCAACGACATAGCCGTTGTCATCAATAGCCTTACCGACGAGGGTAGCAAGGTTGCCCTCGGTCAGCTTGCCGATGAGGTTGCCACCAGCATCGCGGACCTCACCCTCCTTGTTGACTTTGCGACCAGACATGGGGTTGATATCACGCTTCTTCTCCTCGGGCTCCCAACGCTCGGCCTTGCCGACAGTGTTGCCGTTCTTATCGGAGACATCGCCATCCTCGTCGACCTTGCGGCCAACAAGACGCTTCGCATCGCCTTCAACCAGTCGACCAATGATCTGCTCGCCGGACATGACGACACCATCCTTGCCGACTACAGCGTTGTCGAAGCCGTAGAAAGGACCCTCAGACTTCTCCTGCTCAGCACCGGGAATAAGCTCAGCACGACCAACAATCTGACCATTGTCACCCCAGATTTGGCCCTTGCCATCGACCTTGCGGCCAGCAAGGCGCTTGTCACCCTCGACAATGCGACCGAAAACAGCACCGGTAGCGGGATCGACGACATTGCCGCTCTTGTTGACAACCTTGCCCTCAAGAATAGAGAGGTCGGCTTCGGCGGGGGCCTCCTCCTCCGGGGTCTCATAGGGCTCAGCGCGGCCCTTGACATTGCCGTACTTGTCAGTGATCTCGCCATCCTCGTCAACGGCGCGACCACGGAGCTTCTTGGGATCACCCTCTACAAGTTGACCGACGATGGAACCCTCGTCATCCTCGACGAACCCATCCTTGTTCACAACAAGGTTCTCCATGCCGGCGAAGGGGCCCTCGGGCTTGCTCTCGCGCTCGTCCTCGGGAATGAGCTCGACGCGGCCAACAACCTTCTTGCCGTCGTAGATCTCTCCATCTTCGATCTTCTTGCCGGCGAGTTCCTTCGGGTTGCCCTCCACGACGCGAGCGATGGGGAAGCCCTCGGACCCGATCACGTAGCCGGCCTTGTTGCAGGTGAGTCCGTTCAGAATAGAGAAGTCAGGACCCTCCTCTTCGGGCTCAGCCTCAGCCTCAGGCTCCTCGTAGCGGTCGGCGCGGCCGATGACGCTGCCGTGGCGATCCAGGATTTCACCATCCTCGTCAACACCGCGACCGAGAAGCTTCTTGGCATCACCTTCAACAAGCTGGCCAACTCGGGTTCCGTTCTCGTCCTCGATCCAGCCGTCCTGGCCGACGACGAGGCCTTCAAGACCGGCGAAGGGACCCTCCTCATCCTTGTCGTCTTCAATGGGGAGAGCCTTGACCTTGCCGAGAACGTTGCCCCTGTTGTCCCAGAACTGACCCTTCTCATCCAGGGTAGCCCCAAGACGGGAGATCTTCTTGGGGTCGCCTTCGATGAGCTCGCCGACGGGCTTGCCGGTGGTCTGGTCGATGACCCAACCGCGCTTGTTGCAGGTCAGACCCTCGAGGGTATCCAGGTCAGGGATGCGCGCTTGGACTTCTTCGCCAGCATCCTCAGCGGCACCCTCAGCGGTCTCCCTCACATCATCGGCGTCGACATCGGGTACATCCTCCTGGGCCTCATCGGCAGCATCTTCGGCGGTATCCTGAGCATCCTCAGCAACGCCATCAACAGCGTCCTTGGCCCCATCAGCGCCGAGATTATCTTCAGCGTCTTCGAAGGTATCCTCGGCGTCCTCCTTGACACCATTGGCCTGCTCATTGGCTCCGCCGGCAGCCTCTTCAATGGCCTTCTTCTGCTCTTCGACGGGAACGAGCTCAACGCGACCGATGGCATCGCCCTCGTCATCAACAATCTCTCCGTCGTCGTTGAGGGTGTATCCGATGAGATCCTGGGGATCTCCCTCGGTGATCTTGCCAACAACCTGGCCAGCAGCATTCTTGATAACGCCACCGTCAGAAACGGGCAAGCCCTCGAGCTGGGAGAGGTCGGTGACAACATCCTTCAACTCGCCGAGCTTAGATTGCGCACCATCGGGAAGGTTCTGAGCCTGGTCTGCGACATCATGGAGGATGTCAACGCGACCAATCAGGTCACCATCCTCATCGACAATCTCGCCATCATCACCAACGGTCTGGCCAGCGAGGTCTTCAGGATCGCCCTCGACGACCTGTCCAACGGGGTTCCCGTCCTGACCAAGAATCTGACCACCATCAGAAACAGCAAGGCCCTTGAGAGCAGACAAATCCAAAGGAACATTAGGCAAGTTGTTCTTAACGCTCTGCGCACCCTGCGTCACACCATCCTTAGCCTGTCCAGCGAGACCCTTAGCCTTGCCCGCAACTCCAGAGACACCACCGAGGGGGGTAGCGGAGCCGGAAGCCTGGGAGGCAGCATCATCGCGAGGGGAAATAGGTCGGCGCTGCTCGGAAGAATCGGTCTTCTTCTTAGATTTCGGCGAAGGGGTCTCGGGGATAGATTGCTCTTCGTCGTCGTCGATAGGCTGAGGAGCCTTGGGGGTGAGCTTCTTTGTGGGGGTCTGCTTTCCGGGTGTCTTCTTCACCGGCTTCGGGCTGTCGGCACCACTGGAGGGCTTGGAGGCGGCGCTGGATCCGGAGCCCTTGCGGAGCTTGGCGGGGGTGCTGGTTTTCGAGCCGAGCTTGGGAGGAGCTTTGCCCACGGCGGGGGAAGACATATTTGTATGCTTTTTTCAATAGTCGGAGTCGAGGTCGGTGTGTTGTGTAGATCGGCTCAAAGGCGGATTGATAAGACTTCCAATGAATAGTTATACACAGGTATCTTTCGTAATTTGATATTCAACAGTCGTCAAATACAGTGACGTCGTAAAAAGTCGTGAAAGTATCTTGAGGTATCTTCGGCAGGTTCAATAATGTACAATTAGGCCGAAGGTAAAGTTCGGGACTAATGCAGAGTCCTTTTGGGATAAGACGAAAAAGAGTTCAAAATGTTAATGAAATCCCAGAATCCTCGAGAGAATCGACTGCTTAAATGAACATCCAGGGGTTCTGATATCATAGCGAACCTACAGCCACAGCAGCAATCTATACCAGGTACGACTCCTCAGAGCCTACTACGTCATGGACCGTTGATATCATCGCTAGCTTCGAACACCACTCCAATCCCTGCTGCCAGTGATGATGGATCCATCGTCCGCGGGGTGCACGGGGTTCAGAGATACGGGAGCGGTGGCCACAAAGCCACATGGTGGCCGTTGCTACCATCGCTGGCATCATAATAGCGGGTCGCCCAGCTCTGCAGATGAATGGATACGCACCTAGCCGATGAGGGTATGTAGCACGGGCGACGAATCAGGAATGGAGGACGGAGGTGTGGCTGGATCGAGGTGTGGCAGGATGGTGGAGGTGGAGTACAACGTGGTGGTATGGAGTATAACATGACGCGGATTTTCCGCCGTACCACTCTTGCCTGTGGCGCACGTTTGCGACGATTACCCGATCGAGGCTCTTGCTTGCGATATGCGTGGTGCAATGTGTCGGTACTACGATACAATTCTCCGACGCGCATTATCTAGATTATAATTCGCCTTCGTGAATGTTCACAGTAAGCTAGACACCGCCTGTGCGAGTCTGCTGTGCACACGTACTCTATCCCAGTTTCAAGTTTGAAAACCCACCGTAGCTGTCAGTGACTGGTTATCGGCACGTAGCGAGCCATGGAAGCCTTCACGTCTGGCCATTTCGATAAAACAAAGGAGAGCCAATCACGGTAAGAATTGGCCTGCTTCCAGGGGTCCAGTCTCTCCGCCTTGATTTAGCCCCGCTCCGACTGCCTGTCAGCCTGTCAGCCTGCCACCCCCTGTCAATGTCCCTGTGGCTCATTGTCACAATGTGTGGTTCCCTGCCAACCTCGACGTGCACTGTGCATTCTCGATGGACGATAACTTCCCGTCGTAGTTAGAAAACCGTGATCATCATTACATCAGATGTGCAGATGCGATAGTTCAAAGTTGGGCGCTGGGTCGGACGGTGCAACTATACAGTTAGTTTTCGCATGCTGATATACCTTGCTGCCTAAGAAAGCTCTGGATAGATAGACTGGAGAAAACTTGAATGGCAGGCATTCTCTCCGGGCTGGGTCAGCGATGACGATATAACCAATCTTGCTATAGTGCTGATCATGTCTACCAGGCCAACTTGAAACGGATAGCAGCGACCAAGGGACCCCCACAAGAGCGGAGGAGAGGGTCGAGCGCAGCACAAGCCACCGGAGTATCGGCCGGATGAGATCATGATCGATCGGGCGATTCATCATTTTTAATATAATTATAGTGGAGCCGTCAGCCACACAAATGATCCCGAGCCAGAACTGATATCATCGGGGCAAATCAAGGCAGAGCGGGTATCTTCAATCAGACTATTCTTCAGGGGGTTATAGACAATTTCCCCTCCAAGTGGAAATGTTTCGAGTCGTTGCTTTATATGTAGCACGACTCGAAAGCATAGGAGGCGTTGATCCGCGACCGTTGGCGGCGTGGGTTTACCCGCTGGAAAATCCCCGACAGGGTAACAAGGTTTGCCCTAGTGCTAACGGTGCAAATCAAGTTTTTATGGAGCGCACAGAGGTCCTACTGTTTTTAGAAACCGGGGGCAAAATTCTTGGATTTCCAAGTAAATGTGGGGAGCCAATCTAAACTGTCCAGCACGAAATCTATTAGCCAAATTCTACGAGCTGAAGAATGGTGCAGGCTGTTCAGCACGCACTTTTATCGGGTCACGTGGACACGCTGCCAAAACTGAGAGAATGCAACGGAATTGATTGTCCTTCCCTGAGAGGGAAGAATCTTAGCTGAATACAATCTACCGTGCGTTCATGTAAGAGAGCGCCCGTACGTACAGGCGTCATGGTCTCCGGCTCCAGGCCGAACGTATCCGGACTATAGTATCTCCGTGTTATGCGAGTATAGAGGCGCCATGGGTCAAATGAATAAATTTTCAACGAGCCAATCCCATATAAAGTCGCAAATAAGTAAATTATCGATCGTAAGCCAAGGTGTATAACCTACTAGAAGACTGAAGTATTAAGAGACCTGGAAAATATGGGAAATATGCTAAACTATAGTCAGACCAAGAGTTCTCATCATTTGACTCGAGGTATAAGTCATTGGTATCAGCTCCGGCAAAGACCCCACTCCACCCGGTGACAGCCAACAACCAATTCAGGCTGAAACTTTTCGTCATCATGTCAGCTCCGAGGAGAAATTGTCTCCTTTGGGGGCGGGAAACGGCCGTACATCCACTATGCACGTAGCCTACTGCCTTCCAAAGGCAGGGCGGTAAAAGACTTACTTTGTTTAAGCTGCTTCGACCAAGACGGTCATCAAACACTCGCTCTACCAATCTACTTTTACTTGGGTAGTATCTTTCTAAGTAAGACGGGACATTCCAGGAGATATACAACGAGACCAATGTAAAGGTAACATGAACAATTGACCTTCAGGCCCTTAAACTAATTATGGAATTTATAGATGCACACTAAAAATGGCACATCTATCCGAAATCTTTCCAGATCTTTAAGTGCGAATCGTTGCCGTGAAAGCAAACATTTTCCAGTCTGCGTTCATCTCGGAAAGCCGAAGAAGCTGAGGCATTAATATCAGGTAGGTTAGTAGACAAATTCACCATCTTTGACCATAATATTGCCCACATGTACGTAGATCACAATGAGAACATGCGGCACACATGGAGCGGGTGTTTCTTCAAGTTCTTTAGAGCTGGAGCTTTTTGAAGAAAGTTCTGTAAGCAAGGGGCGATTATGTTCCTTTCACAGGTCCATTGCATGATGGCACGTGGGACATGGCATACACAAGTTTACTTCGAGTAACTTGAGTGTATACATTTGAATTGTGATCAACCAAGCCTGGCCAAAAACACGATTCGAAATTTCCAACCTCCCTCTCAGCTCGCCGGAGTAGTTGGTCACACATGCCTGTGCTCCATGCTGAATCCAAGCTCCATGGGCTTACTCGAAGTAAGTAGGCGAAGAAGTCCACGCTTCTCCAAGTCCCGGCAGAATTCCTGTTTCGATAAACGCTCGCCAGAGTGGTCCTGATCCACGTTGTAATAGTCGTTAATATTGGTTACCTCGCCGCTGCTCCGACATTGGGCCCCGAGGCTGTACCAAAACCGGCGCAGTATTTTATCTATAGCCGTGCGCCATCCGGGGTTGGAGGCTGCTTCATGGTTCGGCGCTTCGCTGATTGGTTTCTTAAGCAACGTCTCAGTGTGTGCGGCCAATTCCGCAAGCGTGCCATATTGGTTGTGCCAGCACTTACCGATGATATCGTCAATCAGCGGATCGCCATCAAGCTTCGGAGATTTCATGTCCTGGAGCAAGTCCAAGACCTTAGGTCCATGTTTGTACGGGTCGTCCGCAAGACATTGATCGTCATAAACCTCAAAGCCGTAATTGATCAAGTAGTACAGCGAACCGAGAGCAAATTGCTCTGTTCGAGGACCTAGGAAACCGGCAGTTCCTGGTATTCCTTGATCTGCCTCGTTACTGTTGAGTAGTCTTCCGTACGGGCAAGAGCAAGTTTCGAAATCTGTTCCGAATTCGGCCGTGGAATCAAAATCCGATATTTTCAGTCGGTTACGATCAAGCAGGATATTTTCAGGTCGCAAGTCACCATGAGCGAGGTTAAGCGATCCGAGGAAAGCAACACCTTGAGCAAGATCGTTCATCCCTAGGTATATAAGAGGTCAATTCCTTATAAACAGTTTGTAATTGTCTACTAACACAACTTTCGTAGCGGCAGGGGCTCCAAATTTTCCACTTTAGTAACTACACGAGTTTTGTTGTCCCGAGTAAGGTTGAATTGTTTCCTATAAGCAAGGGATATATCTGGTAACGAAGTCAGTAGATATATTAATAGCATACCAATAGGGGTCGCACCTCTCATATACTCAAGGAAGATCCCATCTGTTGTATAGAGGAAACACTCCACCAGAGAGGGGCAGCGTGGATGCTGGGATAGAATCTCATAGATCTTGAGTTCTTTGCGAAATTTCTCTCTCTCTTCCTCGCCGGACTTAGGAACCTTGACCGCGATGAGGGGATGGACTTCGTAGACGTAGGAGATGCCTCCTCCCCAGACCCAGTGCACACCAGGAAATTGACGTTTAATGTCCATAACGAGGAGAGTAAAGACAGAGGAACATGGCGAAAGAGGCATGTGAGCATCTGAGCTGCTACTCTCACGTGATGTTTCACATAGGCCGAAAAGGTCCGAAGACAATCTTACTGAGTAAGATTGTGATGGTAGCGGTAGCGGTATACATATATAGCAGGATTTGGGACAACATTTACAGTCTAGCGCCCACCAAATTATCCCCTTTGACAGCACTTGTCGGGAACAAGGATCGCGAAAATTGACCGAACGACTGATCAAAAACGCCAAAACAGACTACCAAAGGCAGGAATTTACACCAGGCCAACGCCATTCCCGACCAATATTCATCAAGTAAAAAAGGAACTGAACATGTCCGTGTGCAGTTAACTTGACCCGACCTGCGTGAGCCCGAACTCCCGGAGACCTCGTATCAACATGTAATAGTGGGCTGTAACCGAATGCCATGCGTCGGAGTGTCCCGTCTTGACTGAACTATTCGGATGGCTTCAGCCTCAATCAGGCGTTTACTGACGAGGTGTCGGATATACTCCATCGTCCATTCCTGGCAGCGTTTGTTTGTCATCTACCCACCAAACCAGTCAGTATCGCACGAGAACGGAGATGACGCGTCCTCACATCATTAACGGGTGCTAAAAAGTTATCACTGATCCCGGGAGTGGGTATCTGCGAAGCTGCAATCTCGAGGTTGTCTTTCGGGATCCCGTCGCTACACTTCGCTGTAGATGTAGAATCAACGATATTCTCAGACTCGACATGACCAATCTCGATCATGGTGTATTTCTCGATCGAATCTTCGCTCGGTGAGTGGTTGCGCTTGAATTCTAGGATGTAGCCTGTCATGGGTGCTCCGATGGCTTGTATCAAGGTTCCGCGATCGCTCTGCCCGGCGGCAGGAACAAAGATCGCAAAGTGCGCTCGTTGCGCTTCGGCATTGCGTGATGCAATAAGATAGATGGCTCTAGGAGACATCGGGTGTGACAAGGTAGTGTAGATGGAAGAAGAAAATGGGAGATCGGCTTGACGTAATTGTTTAAGGTCTGCGACTACCTCCACTGCGGGGTACATCCACCTTTCCTTGGCATCGTTAGACGCATAGGTCATTTGTGTTTCTTCAATCAATTTATGACGACGAAATGCCCAGCTACCTATCAAATTCATCCATCCTGACTCGGGGAGAATTTCAAGAATACAGAATAGCTGAAAGGTTGCTGCGGGTCGCTTGACAGCCATCAGGAACCTTGAAATATACCCCACGATGTAAGCCAGAGCATCGCTGGTCAAGGTCTCGAAGCCGTGCTGCACTGGTCTTCAGACAACGGACAAAAGCATCTATCCTGAAGAAAAACAGTGCCGTACTTCACAGTCATAGTTCTATAGCAAAGTCCATTTAGAATGGTGCTTTTGCAAAATACTCCACGACTAAATTAGGCTCAGGAACACCCGAGTGGATGGATGTCCGCGATAGAACTTGCTTTCCAATATCGTTGTAAACTTGGGCCTCGAAGCCAGCACAAAGCCAAAAGTCTTTGCCGATCCATTATTCCTCATTCTCCAACAGCGTTTCCATCCCAATCACCCACGTCGTCACCCTCACCAAAATCAACGACTTCCGGCTCGTGAACATCAAGTGAAGGAAACTGCGGCGATGCAAGGGAGAACAGCCCTCCGACGGCCTCGAAGACGAATTTTTCATCCAGTGGTTCCGTCCAAGCGCCATAGACGCCCCGTAAAACCATACCCTCGCCAGGTGGATAGAGCTTATCCTGCATCTGACTCCGGTCATCTCCAAGCACAAGGGAGCGGTTCCAGTTTGTCACAAAGCGGAGAGCATTGAACCATTTGGTCCCGAAGACTCCGTCAAGGGCAATTATGCGCTCCCCACCATGGCCGTCAATCTTCATAGATCGCGAATTGGATAGCGGATATTTATTGGGGCCAATGGATTTCGGCGGTCGATCTGAATAGCGGATCTCAACTCCCTGTATGTCAATGTCGCCAATTATCTCGGTGATGGCTGCAAGCTCGCTTTCATCCTTGCCGAATACGAGGGCTTCCATTGCGACGGGGTCAGTTGGTATTGGCAAGGATGGAATAAATTGAACTGTGAACGCTTCTCCGGCACTGATATCTTGTGGGGGCAGCTCGTTCTTCCACATCCTTGATCCGATATTCGAATGCGCATAGAGAATCTCCGATTGCCGCCTGCCAAGTTCTTCCGCGAGTGGACAAAGATTCAAGGCAGGTGCCTGAAGCAGCGACAAAGAGGCTAGCTGGCCCTCTGTGGTGATTTGTGCCATGATACCAACGAGAAGAAGGTTGTCTCGGGCATGAAATATCTTCAGAATCGGTGTGCTATTACCAAGCATGTGAGACGTCCCATTGAGGAAACGGATTTTGACTCCCACTATTTTCCTTTCCACGATTCCCAGACCCTGATGGTCATCACTGAAGCTCAGTACAAATCCAGCAATCCAGTCGCCATGTTTAATTTGCACATCATCGCAGAAGTCAAAGCGGTCTTCGTGACCTATGATTTGCTTTGGCCTTTTTTCCTTCTCGGTAGTTTCGCGTACTCCGAGGCCTGAAAGCGTGCCATCTTTCGACCAGAAAAAGGACAAGAGTGGGGGATTTTGCTGGATATCTGATATTTTCTTGACGAACGGCAAAGAGACTGTTTCAAGGCAAGTCGGTAAAGGACAGGCAAATGGCTGCATCAACGACGTGACAGCGTTCTCAACGATGGAGCCTTTTTCTTGATCTTTGTGATTTGAGCTGTCGCTTTGCAGCTGCTCAAACGCCGTCGCAATGTCTTCGCACGTTTTCCAGATTCTTCGGCGATTTTTCAAGATCCCAAGGGGCCCATCGTTATCAGCTTCACTCGCCGTCTCCAAGTCTATGTACACTTGAACCCAGTCTGTTTTAATCCCGGGGCGATCATTTGCTTCTTCAGGTAAGTCAAAGATCCAAGGCAAGTTGTGTCTCACTTTTTGTTTCCAGAATCCATTATCGAGATCGAGTAGTGCTGCGGCTGGACTAGCGCGTCTGAATGCTTCAACAGAGACCACTGGTAAATTGATCATGATCAAAAACAAAAGCTCCGGAGCCAGATTGGCAAATGGATCGCTGTAGCCATCGAGGACTTCTAATCCAGCCCTAGTGGGGTATCTGCTCTGTTGGCCTCTCGTTGGCAGTAAAGGCGGATCCTGGAAGTACTCCACTAGTGGGCGCAATTCCATCGGATTCAGCACAAGGTGCCCACTATCAACGGATGGCCACCAGGTAGTATCGAATTTGCCGGAATTCTCACCGTAGTCCATGCGAGATAGGCTTGTTCTGTGTTCTGACGCCTGGTCCGTGAACGTCATCAAAGTCTTGTAAAGCCTTCCATTGTCGATATCTTGAGCTTTACTCTGTAAACCCCAGTCCATGAGGACCTTCTTCAAGAGCTGATAGCATGGCTCATGGAATGGGATCGCAAAATCAATTGATCGCTCAAAGTCGAACCTGTCTCACATCACTTAGTTACAATCTGGGCACCGCTTGTATAGATTTCCAACCCATACACTCTTATACGCGCACGGCCATTTCGATATTGCACTTGATTCTCATTTGGAAAGTTGGGGTCGGCACCAGGCTCGACATTGAAGATCCCGGCATCGACATAAGTCGCCGGGCCGGAGACATACACCCTGGAACAACCACACGGGGTCAGCTCCCTCGGATACTGGTTGAGGACCAAAGTTCTCGAACTCGTGGTGGACTCACTTGTTCGTGGAGAATGAATGGTGGTTTTCGCCCAAAATGCGAGTGTCACCGAGCCATTTCATCTGCTCGAGGTTAGGCAGTGCCTCATCATAGCCAAACTCCGTCTGCCAGAACCACCGCACTGAGTGTGGGGCACCGCAGATGGCACAGTAAACATCAAACTTGGGCATGTGGGTGGAACTGTGAAGATGTCAAGGGGAAGACGCGTTGACATCAGAGCACTCCTATGGACCCACGTTTGCGGGGCAGCCTGGTGTCTCGATGAGACGTGTGGATATGGCACTCGACAACACTAGTAGTGAGACACAACGATCAAAAAGACAGTTCAAGCAGTAATTTATCACCAGTACATAGTACATAGGTACGTCGAGAAGAAAAAGCTAAATTAATACAGGGACTGAATTGTTGTCGGTCAAATCACGTGAAACGAATCTGCCCCCGTTAAAATTATGTTTATGAAAGATTACGTGGATCTTTGCTAGAATACTGAACTGAAGATTAGTATATGGACCTTGGAATGATGGCCTGTCACCTCGTGTTACAGTACTCATCCAAGCGTAATTTCGATAGACAGAATGCCGCGTTAGGCCGTATGGATTGAACTTTACGCTCTCTCTAAAATCATAAAAAGGCCATGGCTATATATTTTGACTATACATGTTCCCAAGACCAGAGCACACCTAAAAAAGAGCTACCACTATGTTGACTTCATAGTGCAGCCCAACCCCTTCCAGTTTATATTTCTCCCACGTATCTTTTTTTAAGCATCAATCTCTGACTCAACCAGCCCGATCCTGCGCTTCACATCCCCAAACAGCGCGATCGGAAGAGCCATGACACCACACAACGCCCCAAGAACAAGGGTCATAACACTCCAATCCGTATGAACCATGATCCCACCTGCCAGAATCGGCCCCAGCAACTGACCTCCCGCAAACGCCATATTAAAAAGCGCATAAGCCTGCGCGACCGGACTCTTCTCTCCAAACGCCCCAGGGAATTCAATCTCAAAATCCTCTATTACCTGGAACACTTCAGTCATAGACACAACCTCGATAGTCACGATTGCCAGTCCAAGGAGAAGCAGGAGACATATGAGCAGAACTATGTGGGCGATTGTATAGTCTTCAACGAAGCGCAATAAGACCCAGCAGGCCGATGCTAGTAAAAAGGCCGCTGTGCCTAGTGGGCGGATCCCGAGGCGGGGGATTGCTTTGCCGATGTAGACTCCTGCGAAGCTGGGTATGGAGGAGGCGACGAAGATCAGGCCGGCACCACCGGAGGACCAGTTGAATGTTTCCATGACGTATAGTGGGAGTGTCTGTTGGGTTGGGATTAGTATGGGCTATTGGGGATGTTGAGGGGTATGAATTGCGTACAGTCTCGAGGGCAGCAAAGGTGACGGCCATGACGACGGTCGAGGCCAGCGCAAGGGGAAGCCGTGGAGCTCGGAGAAGATCGAAAACAGTTGCTTTTCGCTGATTCGTTGCCAGCCAGTGGTCCATGAAAGGAGAGGACGCCAGGAGAGGGGCGAATTCACCGTGGGCATCGCGGCAGGTCGATGTCGAATATTCGGAGTTGATCTCACTGCGGTAACCAAAAGTGCTGTAGCCATTATGATGACAATCCGGCTCCTGTTCAAAAAGACTGGGCTTGCCATGATCCGGTGTTGCTTTCCAGATATCAGTCAATAGTCCACAGATATCGGGACCGAGGACAAGACTTACCGGATCGTTCAATCATCGCAAACCGCAACACAACATCCACAACGATCAATCCGGCAGGGATCGCAAATGTACCTTCAAACCCAAGCTTCTCATACATAATCCCACCAATGATCGGACCAAGTACAAAACCCCACGTCAGCGCAATAGTCGTATGACCCATCGCCTCCCCAACGCGCTCCGGTGGAACATTGTCCGCCACGATAGCAAGCCCGACCACCCATACCGCAGCCGCAGAAAGGCCCTGCAAACCGCGCGCAATAACCAGCGCCGTCATGGAAGATGCCAGGACGAAAAGAAGTGTCGACGCCCCCAGCGCAATCAGTCCGACGACAAAGGGCAGCCTCCTCAATCGACATTTGTCGGCAAAGTACCCGAACAAAGCTATTTCAATGTCAATTAGTTCGACCCAACAAGAAAGGTTACGCAAAACCCACGCGATCCGACAAGAAGCGTCCCTCCGTATACAGCGAGTAAAACCGACACCCACGATTGAGCTGTGTCATTGATTAGCGGCATAGCGAGGGGGCTGGGGATAGGAGGTACCGTCTTCCTCACGAGCACCGGCACGTTCAACAAGGGCAATAGGGATAATCGGAACGATCTGACATCTCAATCAGCTCGTGGCTTCGTGTAGGGCGACAAGGTTTGTGAACTCACCATGCCATAGAGGAATACATCCTGAGAATGTTAGCGACCGCACTGACCACGTGGAAACTTTCTTACCGTAAATATGGCGATTGACACCACCACGACGATAAAGGTCTCCGACGAGCGGAATTTCTGTAGACGGGGCTCATTGCGACTGTCCTCCATGCTGAACTGAGGTTGAAATGATGGGAAGAGCTCAGCTGGGGGGAGGTGTTGGTGGGGTTTTCAGGTGCATGAACGATGATCTTCGAGATCGGCCTATCCGCCCCTCGCCGAGGCGCAGGTGGCTGACCATGCATGTTCGTGACTTGTTTTGGAGCTGCAGATCATGCCTGGCGGACTTTGACGGGTGTTCATGTTTCGATGTTGAATGGGGTCCTCTCATGGCCGTTGCTTTTGTTTCAAGGTTGTCTGGCATTACTTCGTGCTTGGCGGAGTCGTGAACCGTGGATGATCGATCCCGCGCCGATCGGTCCATTGAACTCTAACAGATTACCCGGGCTCACGGACCCTCGGGACAAGCTGGGTAAAACTATCCTTGCGTCTGCTAGATACGCATAAACATACATGAAGACAGAATTATGAAAAGGAAAGGCCGTTAATTGGATATATACCCCCAAATATGCAAAGCTATATACAAACCCCAAGATGTGCCGTGCGCCATGCTGATGGAATATTCAGAAATTCCGAAGGTCCATTATTATACAAAATCGGACATAATTCCCGACGAAAGTGTTTTTTTTTTCGTTTTCTGAAACATTATGCTTCATGATCATGCTGACGGTTCAAACTCGTACCGGCGCCAGTTATCACGAACCCACCATTGAGCCGCGCGAGCGGCGTCGTGCGTCCACTCAACGGCCTCCTTGCCATGTCTTTGGGCGATGGCGGAGATGAGAATGTTCAATGCGAATGACTTGATGGGTTCTTCCTCTCGAGGATCCTTCCCGACGTCGGTGAAGCGCCACCCCACTTCGGGGACGAGAGGGACGATGAGGCGGTATTTTTTATCGGCTGAACGCATGGCAACCATTGAGCCTCCGGTGTTCATGACTGTGAACTGCCAGTACGATTTGTCGCCTTGCTTTTCGATGATCGGTCGGATGATGGATTGGCCCTCGTACATGGGGAGGAGGTCGCTGATAGCACGGGCGCTGTGCTCGTCGAGAGATCCAGATTCCTTGAGTAGGTCGAGGATGGTTGGCAGGATTTGAACGGATGTCACGGAGGAGTTCAATTCGATGACTGGGAGCTTGGGGTGTGCGAAGACGAGAGGGACGTGGAAGTTCGTGACGAGAGGGTTGTCGTAGGGGGTGACGTTGCCATCTTCGAGAAGTGAAATTCCGTGGTCACCGGTCAGGACGAACAGGGTCTCGTCGGCGATGCCGGTCTCCTCGAGGATCTCCAGAACTCTCGCGTACCATTTATCGTTGAAGTTGATCGTGTTGAGGTACCGGTTCAGTCCGTCATTCTTGCCGCCGAAGGAGTTCGTCGCGGATCCCATCAATTCGTGGTATTCCGTGCCTGGAGGGAGGTCCCAGGGGTGGTGAGTGATACCAGTGAGGTGCGTAACGAAAAGGCGCTCGTGATTTTTCTCGGCTTGAATGATGGCGTCCTTGAGATAGCTACCCATTTCCTTATCGGCATAGCCCCAGAAGTTGTACTTTTCGGCCTTCCAGGTGGTATCGTTGGCGTGTTGCACATCGATTTTCTCCACCGTGAGGATGTTCTCATCCTTGAAGCCCAGGGCCGGAGTAAGACGATCCTGATGGTCATAAGTGTCGGTGATGGTCTGCATGAATCGCGGGCGCCATGGCCAGTCGACGAAATCCTCGCTCTCGCTGTTGTTGGTGCCGGCGCTCAAGACATCGAGGACATGCGGCATGCAAGGTTGGTAGATGTGGTGCTCGTATTCGTGGTTGAAATCGACAACCAGAGGAGAAAGACCACAAGTAGTTCCCTCGATGCTCTTCAAGGTAAAAGTTCCCGCGGTGTAAGAGTTGGTCATACTGATGCCACCGTACGGCTTGACCGGGTGCTCGGGGTTCAAGCCCGACTGGGCACCTGTCAGGCGTTCCGCAGTAGGAGTCAAGTGCGCCAAGCGCTTCTGGACCTTCTTGGGGATTTTCTTGTCACTGTATGATTGCTTGATCCGGTCGTGGAAGTAACTGCCATTTTTGAAAGGGAACACATCCTGGCGAGTGCTTTCCATCTTGAACACCAGAACGTGCTTGATCTTGACATCTCCATTTGCAAGCACGTCGCGCAGAGGCTCGAGGATATCCCGATCAAGGTTGGAAATGTGGAGGGGATCTTCGGTCGAGTTGTAGTGCTGGTACTTGTCGCCCTGCCAATCCCTAAAGCCAGGCCATTCGCCCTCGGGAAGCCAGTCGAATTTGGGTGTCGCAGTCAAAGCCGTAGTCTTGCCGTCGATGTCGCGATGCTCGGCCATGCCCGCAAGCTTGCCTCGAGAGTCCACTCCGGCAAACGGAGAAGCGACGATCGTTTGGGAAAGGAACCAGTATGACTCGTCGTAGGGGCGAGCAAGGCGAAGGATGAAGACCAGGCCGGTTGGGATAATGACCAGGGCACGCATAAGCCA
This sequence comes from Penicillium sp. S103-07, assembly GCA_037042055.1. Lineage (NCBI taxonomy): Eukaryota > Fungi > Ascomycota > Eurotiomycetes > Eurotiales > Aspergillaceae > Penicillium > Penicillium sp. S103-07. The sequence continues at coordinate 10,073 of JAXQJQ010000028.1, read as the reverse complement.
AATTCTCAAACGGTTATTCTCGACGGGAGGCGGAGGCGGATGGTCAAGAAGAGGTGCGGCATGCAGTCCAGCCTTATCCTCTTCTTCATCGTAGTCGCCGAGTGGTACGGGCTCGTAGATCTTCAACCGTTCGAAAACCTTCCTTCCTCGGCCCCATCGACTAGCCACCGTATTGACCAGAAACTTGCAGAGAGGCTTGCAGACAGCCCCGAGAACCGTGGCCCAGGTTCCGATGATATATCCCACGACGTTGTAAATATAAGGCGTTGTCAACGCAGCCGTGACAATGTATAGAATTTCGACAATAATGAGTCCGGTCAAACCGGTGAGTAAGGTGTTGATCGATGCGGGATCGCGGTTGAAGCCACCAGCTTGGCGCCAGTGGATCTCAGCACCGGTCGTGAAAAAGAAAGAGGTATTTGCGGCGGCCATAACGGAGAGGACGAGGCTACGGGACATCGCCACCGTTAGTACAATTCCCTCGGCGGAGGCAAAAATGAACCTACCTTGTACAAACCACGACCGCTCCCGCCAACATGCGCGCCCATATCCGCTGGAAGTCGCGAGTCAAAAGATGCCCGAAAAAAAGGAAAAGAGTATCCTGTCCAAAGAATGTTGAGCCCCAGAGTAGTAATTTCCCGAGCGGCACGGAGTCGTAATGGGCGAAAATATGCAGAAGCTTTGCGCAGATGACAGCAACGAAGAGAAAACCAAACCAAAACTTGCGCGAAGTCTCCCAATGAATGGCAGAATGCAAGCCGCGCGCAGGCAGAGCACAGCAGACAAAGCTGAGGCAGCCCAAGGCCCGGCCAGCGAGCATCTTGGAAGAAGTGCCCGATGTGGCCCACGCCGGTTTAGAATGAGGCAACATGATCACAGACTATTCACGTCATGAGAGTACGATATAGCAGCGCATAGATTCGCAGATGAAGCAAGATCGAAAAAAGAGTCGAAAAAAAAAAATCTTGAAGCCTAGCGAGCGAACGGATAATAAATAGAACATGGGGAAAGCAGCTTTTGGGAAAGGATGGAAAGGACCAATCGCCAAGATGGACCTCCAATGAGCCCCGGCCAAAGACCGATCCAAAGGCACCAGAATTGCTTCTGCATCCTGACGGGGTACTCGTGGTTTCATCCGCGGGTTTAGCCTTCAGGGTCATGCGGGCCATTTCCCGAACGAGAATGTGGGGACCGTCAGGGACCGTTCAGTGCCCTCGTTTTTCATTAGTTGACCCGTGTCGACGCCACTGTCTCGAAGGATGCCTTTTTGCCGAGTCTCCGGGCCTACTCCACACGAGTCTCACCTGTTCCATGCACGGTAACGTGGCAATGGTGGTGTTGTGGTTTTGACTTTCGCCTGTATACTACCGAAGTTCAAGTGCTCACTGTTGGTGATATGCAGGGTCTGAACTTGATAAGAACAAAAAGAGAAAGATTTTCGATTCGTCCATCATTTCCCCGCAGACGGGCGTTCCGATAACTCCGAAGCCGTCGATCCTTTGGGCTTAGCTTTCTGGATTGCTCCATCCCTAATTTTATCCGGCACCGCTGGAATTCAATAGTTCTCAGGCCAAGTGTGATGCGGTCAGCATCGGGCACAAGATCAGCTTCCCTAAGGGTGCTTGGAAAAGGGGGTGTGCGGCTTACGCCAGACGGGGTTTTTTTTTTTTTTTTTTTTTTTTAGACTTCGATTCTGTGGACCCTGCATTTACGGGTGCCACCGCCTTCCGAGCCCCCGATTTTTGGTATCTTCCTGGGCAAGGATTCCAATGCCTGTGGCCTATGACCGGGCGCTCGACGGTAGTCTTGCGTTTTCCTTGAGCCAATTGCCTCGTATGGGCAAGGCTATGTCAACGGTCCCCGCATACGTACTGATCTCATCGCGTGCTCATCGTCTAAGAAATATTTTTGACGGACTCTGGCAGACTTGTCATCCTTGGCGCATGAGGCTTAGCTGCAAGCAAAAGCCTCCAAGCCTATAAGAGACCCCCGGACTCTGTTAGTTCCGATGAGTTTGGGTCCAAGGACCTCTTGGCATCTTAGGGGGACGAGTATTTGCAGCACTAATTTATCTTCTACCTCGACCAATCACAACCGAATATTGCATACTCGGTCGACGTGCCGGCTGGCATTAATATTATACTTTGTGCACGAGTAAGATTAGTGGTTTCACTCGCGACCAAACACGATGTAAGATAAGCTAACGGTCCGGCCGAACCGGTCATGCCGATCGAGAGTGGGCTTTCCAGAACCCACCGTAGAAGCTGAGTTCAAAACTTGTCTCGGAGCGGGCCCCATAATACCAGGCATCCGCGTGACTAAAAGTAGTAAATCCTGCGAACTCGTTCTTAAACGGTGAGGCGCATGGGCCTTCTCGTGTCGCACTGCCCTTTTTTTGTGCTACGGGTTCATCCCCGTCCCACCCCAGTTTATTGGCTGCATATTGGAGGCAAGAGTTGATGTCAGGTTGCATTGAGGTCACCTCATCTAGGCATCCCTCCGGGAAGAATATAAAGTCCGATGCACTTTTCGCCTCAAAAGCAGGTGGCGAAGTCGGATTGGGTTGGCTCTTGAAGCGCAAATAGCTACTTGAAGATTTTGTCGGTTTTCGTCAATTATCCTACATCACTCCAAGCTTGTACCGAACAGACGGTCTCCGATATCCCCCAATCCCGGTTTCACGTATCCCTTGGCATCCAAGTCCGGATCTATTCCGCCCACGAATATTTCTGTTGTCTCGGGGTATGCATTGGCAACGTTCTCGAGGCCCGCGGCACTGCCCAGCAAGGAAAATAACGTGATGTGATCGACCCCCCAGTCCCTGTACGATAAATTAGATGCTGCGTTTCACCTCGGCCATTCATGTACTCACTTTAAGATGTCAATCGCGGCCCTCGCCGTTCCACCGGTAGCCACGAGTGGATCTAGAATGTATGCTCTTTTGATCATGGGGCTCTTCCGGGGAAGCTTGTTATAGTATTCAACGGGACGGAGAGATTGTTTCTCGCGGAATAGCCCAAGGTGGTAAGTCACGACGTCGGAGTCTTCCGGGAATGCGTCCAGGAATGACTCGGCCATTGCCAGTCCGGATCGGAGAACCACAATCACTGCGATCTGCTCTCCCGGCTCTGGTGTCTTAAGAACGTGTTTTGTCAACGTGGCAGTGAGCTTGGCAACGAGGCGGCGGACTGCTATGGGCTTGAGAGACTGGTCACGAAGCTGGGTGAGGATTTTTGATGCTTCGCCGTCACTTATGGATGTGATGTTTGAGATTGACATTCTGGCGGGACGGTTAATTAAGGTTGCGAATACGTTAGATGAGGGTTATCCAGGTCAAAGTGGGATCCAAGGATCTCAACGATATATGTCTGATTCACTCAAAGTAATATACCCCTCTCTTCACCAGCACAAGCACTATGGACAGATAAGTCCAGCGATAAACCGATAAACTCGAATCTTGAAGTCGATAAGGCCAATCTTATCGCTTATCGCAAGCCCCGAGGTATCTTATCGCATATCGTAGTCGCTTTGTGATAAGCGGTCGGGGCCATCCGGCGGGGAAGCTGCAGTGCAACTTGCGTCACCGGGCCTTCCAGTTCTTGCTACGTAAGGGAAAACAAAGCGAGATCTTGAAAAAGCGACCTTGGAAGAGCAGGCGTCAACCCGAACCCCCTCCCGCAGAGAGTTTGAACGAAGCGAGACCGTTGTACATACCGTCGATCTACCATGGCTGATATCGAGTACCTCAAGAGCCTACAGGCAGTTCGCGAAAGAGCTCACTTAGTCCTGAAAGCCGCCGAAAAGGACAAGCTCACTCATTTTACCTACGACGCTTCGCTTATGCCACAGGCGGCTGAGTATGTTGCCGGTATTATAACTGTACGAACAACCTTGATCCCAAACAAAGCTCCATGCTAAAGAGGACCAGAGAGACTTTGGCCCCGATAGATTTGACCAGATTCCGCCCCATGGAAGATGGCAACATTTTGATGTTGGCGGCGTCACGCGGATTGATCGTCTCATCCGCGAGTGGAAAAGCCAGGGGTTGAATAAACAAGAAACCACTCGACGCTTGATTGATCTTTTCTTTGTCGCTGTGCTGCTTGATGCCGGTGCCGGTGATACTTGGTCTTTTACTGAGCCCGAGACTGGCAATATCTATGGGCGGAGTGAAGGTATTGCGGTCGCAGCCTTGTATATGTTCAAGGCCGGTGCGTTTTCGAGCAATCAGGGGAAGGCCGAGTCAGTCGACGGTGAGTAATGCAAGTTGATCTGGTTGCCAGGTTGAAATTGATGATCTTTCAGGGCATGCTTTGGCGGGCTTGGAATTTGAGACTTTCCATCGTCACTTTCAACTCCAATCGAACAATATGATCGTGGGGGAGGCTTCTCGTATCAAGTTGCTCAAGGCCGTCGGTGCGTCTTTGTTGGCACTACCAGATATCTTTGGGCCAGACGGTCGACCGGGAAACCTCGTTGGTAAGTTTGAGAAGCCGCCTTGCTTAAAGTAAATTTTCTGACTGGGCGCTGTAGACTACTTGACCAAAGGCCGCAGCAGCTCAGAGCCACTGGACTTTGAGGCTTTATGGTCAGTCTTGCAAAAGACTCTTCTTCCCGCCTGGCCCAAAGATCGCACTCACATTGCCGGTGTTCCGATTGGAGATGCCTGGCCCCTCGAAGTTCTGGCACGCGTCAACACGGGCACGGAAAGCGAGAACAACACCCTCAACATCCAACCATTCCACAAATTAACCCAATGGATGGCCTATTCACTAACAGTGCCATTCATGAAAGTCTTACAACGCGAGTGGAAGAATTTAGAACTCGGCACGGGACTTCCAGAATACAGGAATGGCGGACTTTTTGTCGATCTCGGGATTTTGAAGCTAAAAGAAGGAGCATTGAAGCAAGGACTAGAGTCTTCTAAGAAAGAGCTGCCTAGTTTTGACGCTACTGGTGATGTGATCGTTGAATGGCGAGCGATGACGGTGGCTCTCCTTGACAAGCTTCATCAGCTTCTTAGTGATCATTTTTCCGGACAAGGGGTTTCGCTTAATATGGCGCAGATGTTGGAGGCTGGAACTTGGAAGGGTGGAAGGGAGCTTGCTGCTAAGTTCAGACCTCAGTCCAAGTCTAGCCCTATTTTGATCGAAGGCGACGGTACTTTGTTCTGATTTATGAGAATTATTTCATAAAAAGAGGACCAATGAATTATTTTTATCTCTACTTTTAAGAATGAAGTACAGTGCAACGAAAATATCTGCCCTTGGCTCCTTCGATATGCAAGAACATCAACTTCACCAAATCAATGTTAACTCACTGATATAAAGAGTGCAAAGAGCGGTAGCCATCTTAAAATACTAGTTCTTACACATACCTCCAGTGACGTCTAACTAGGAGAGAAAGCAATCCAAATCCAGAAAAGCGCCAAGTAGGTTAGTGAAGTAATCGTCACAGCAGTTATCCAAGTAAGGATGTAAGGTTGATCGCCAAGAACTAAACAAATGTGCGGCAATGAGTGTATTTGTATAACCTTATTCTAGAATCTGTCTGATCCTATCCTATAGTAGGATACCCTACCCAACGTACCTCATGTTACGTCCCGGCCAACTGTCCGATGATTATGTGGAGTTATGGCAGACTAGAACCATTTTCGTTTTTGAAGGGCCAAAATGACATATTTCTTGCAAAGCACGCATAGATAGATACCGAAAGTACAACCGTAATGTTGTTTGAGTATGTGAAAGGCTCTTTCATTCATCTTTCCTTTCCTTTCGGTTCAGTTCCAGATGACTCCGTACCAAATCATCCGAAGACAGGGCAGAGCATAGGCTAATCTCACCAGCCAAGACGGCGGTCGCAATTATTCGAGCCAGTTTCTGCGAATTTGTGCCAGGGTGTTTTCTGTTGGGGGTTTTGACCCCAAGAAGATCTAGCATGGATGCTTGTGGCTTTAGGTGGGTACCACCGCCCACGGTCCCAACTTCCAGACTTGGCATGGTTACCGATACGATCAAGTCACCTCCTGACCTTTCAAACGCATTAGACCAAAACACGCAGAATGATTTTCATGAATAGAACAATACTTACTGTTCCATTGTCGTAATGTATTGGCTGCTTTCGACATTCTGTGCAATATCTTGTCCAGTGGCAAGGAAAAGAGCCGACACAATATTGCTCGCCTGTGCATTGAATCCACCTAGCGCTCCTGCAATTGCGCTCCCAACATGGTTCTTCATGCTATTCAGTCTAGCAAGCAGATGGGGACTTGTTTTTAGTACATCCTGCAGTGTTGCTGCTGTCAACCGGCATTGGGCTGTAACATTTTTGCCACGTCCTTGAATCCAATTCACAGAGGCAGCTTTCTTGTCCGAGCATAAATTTCCAGACAACGACAGAAGTTCGAGATCGTGAAATCCATGTTCTTTCATAACTGAAATGGCGTACCGTACTGATACAGTGATCATATTCATTCCCATTGCGTCTCCCGTGCTGGCTATAAAACGGGGATAGATGTAGTTTCCGACCATTGTAGCCGATATGTCGATAAGATCACAGTAGTTGCTCGATTTGCGGAATGCCTCTTGAAGAACCCGCCTCCCAGTCTGTGAATCTATCCACTCCTTAGCTTGGACTGCCCGTGAAAGAGAAGGAAAATTCAAGCATGGAGCCCTTGTCATAGAATCTGAAACAACGGCAGTGATGGCGCCGCCTGACATATTGATAGCTTTGCATCCTCTAGAGACACTAGCAATCAGCGCACCCTCAATTGTTGCCATTGGAAGACAGACGTCCTGTCCATCCATAATCACCCGGCCGGCAATTCCAACAGGGAGAGGTATATAGCCGAAGACATTGTCACAACAAGCCCCTATAACATTGCCGTAGTCATAACCTTGGAATGGGAGATCCGTAACAAAGCTTTCCGCCAAACCCAGCTGTTGACATTGGAATTTCAAAAAGGCCCTTCGAATCACAACGGAGTCGAAAGGATTGTCTATTTCCTTGCTGAGATCTTTCATTTTGAGTTTCCCTGACTTGAGGTCTTCAAGGGTTCTCTCAAGACGTTGTTCTTCCAGGTTGTCAAATGATGGCGCCATTTTTAGAAAGGACTTTTGTTTAGTATCCGATTCTCCCACCAATAGTGACGAACTCGATGTCCTATTGCAGAGGGTAGACATTTTGGGCTTTGGAAAAAATAGAAGGAGTTAATGTGTATGCGAAATAAAGACAAGCGGATTGTAGATAAACATTAAATTGTGTTCATCAGATATGGTATATCTACAAACAGAACAATTGGGAATATTAATAGAAATATTTAAATTGGTCTTTCATCGGTCTACATCGCCTCACTTTAAGGAGACAACACGGCAGATAAGGGTTACACAGCATGGCAACAAGGTTTGGCATCGGCAGAATATACGTCACGTTACATATACACGGTGCAAGATGCCGCTTCGAGAAGACAACACGACAGATGAGGGTTGCACAGCATGGCAGCAAGGTTTGATAACGGCAGAATATACGTCACATTGCACGTACATTATACACTATGCCACCATTAGTGCTAGAATAAAGCAATTGGGTTACATCTTAAAAGCGCCAGAAAGGCACATTTGTACTAAATAGAATCTCCACTGGAATAGACAATCCCTTTAGGAGCGGCTTGTATTTTTAAGGGTTCATTGCTCATTATATTGTAATTATTTTGTTTATCAGGCTGCTACTTGTTATCTACTTTGGTTTCATAGCCCTGGCTTGTGAAAGTTTCATTCAACAAGATTTCTAAGAGTAGGTTGTCTATCAATGAATCATTCTTACGTAGATATTTAACTCTTATTCGATGATAGATTATTGAGAGTTCAAAGCTAGTGGCGCATAGAACGTGGCGAGATGAGAAACGAGGAGGAGTGGACGGAAAAACTTTCCTCTACATCCCTGAAATTGATCATTTGAGCTGATTTCATGCCTTGGCGGCAGCACAAAAAAACTATTCTATATCATAATTGCTTTCTCTACAAAATGACCACTTTTCAAGTTTTTTCGAGACTATTTGATATCATTACTGCAACACGCACCATGTCCGAAGCACCTTCAATCTCGAAGCAAGATTATAAGGAAATTATCGAAGATTTCCTGTCAAATCAGCCTTTCACAGTATTCCCTGCAACGGATAAATCCCTGGAAGATACTATCTTACGTCGCTGCTTAAGTTACAATATCCCCGAGAAAGAAGCAAAAATGCTAGCATCGCATGGCCCGGCAGCGGCAAAACAGTTCTACCCATTTCATTCCGCACCAATTCAACACCTTATTGCCATTTATGTAGCCTGGCTCGGAGCAGTTGACGATCTTGGAGAGGATTTCCTTGAAGAACTTCGAAAATTCGGTCACAACACTCTTCAAAATATTCCACAGACAGCAATACTGCAGAACTGGGCAGACCTTCTTCAAGAAGTCCGTTACTTCTACAGTGATTTCTGTGCAAATAGGGTTATAAATGGGACAATCAGTTATATCGACGCCTGTGTTTTTGAAATTGAGTCGTCTCAAAATTTCCAAAAGCTGTCCACGGCACCAGATTTTCCTGATTATTTCCGTGTCATGACGGGGTTGGCGGAACCTTTCACTTACTTTATCCTCCCAAATGATCTGGTGTCCAAAGAGCGCCTGGACTTGTTTATACAAGCTGCGCCTGAGCTCATGCTTTTTACAAATTCGGTGAATGACCTCCTCTCATTCTACAAAGAATCGATTGTGTCAAATGAAAGGGGTAACCTCGTTTATCTCCGAGCTGCCAAGGATGGATTATCGGTCAAGGAAGTCCTTCGTTCATTGGTCTTTGAGATCCAACGATGCGCTAAGGACATCAGATCCACTGTTGCTGAAGATGAGAAGTTATATTGCGTGGTTGATGCATATCTCAAAGGGTACATTGGTTTCCATGTTAGTCAATACCGCTACAAGTTGCGTGAGCTGGACATATCAAGTTTGAAAGATTTCTAAGGGTTATTTCCAATGATGACCAACTTTGTGTCGATATCAACTTTCAAACAATATACTTGAGTCATTAACCACCTTCTGTCACCAAACGTTCCACGAATGACGGCGTAATTTCGTCTATCAAGCTAACTTCTTCACTGACAGGATTCGGAGTGGGGCGCTGCGAAGAGTTACGATGATAGCCAGATGCTAGCACCCAGGATATTCATGGCTATTCAAACTAATCATTGGTCGTCTCTTTATTCAACCTGCAATGCTTCTTAATCTACTTGCTATGCTAACCGAAGTCACGGGATATGGTTTTGCGAGGCAGAGAGCCCTGCTACACATTTCCGTCGTTCGTGCATCAAGGGCGGGATGGCATCTTTAATCGTTTCCGGGCCGCAGCGCGCGAGACGCGCGTCTTCAAGTATGAGAAACAATACAAGCCCCACTAACAGGGATGCACCGGAAAAAACACTGAATAAAGACTAGCGTATCTTGGCAATTAAGATTTAAAAAAAAATTCAAAGAGTGCAAGTGGTGACACCAGTTTGGGGACTCACTGTATTCAACGGGGACAAACTGACCTCAGATCGACTGTAGCAGCAGGCACTTGCCACGGGGAAGAAACGTACTGTAGTGCCTAACGACCAGACACTTCGACCGGAATATTGTGTGAGCGTGAGCGTGCCACGTGGCGACGGAATCCGATTTTGAATGATGGCGGGACGGACCGCGATGCGAACCCCTGAACCGCCCGACCGCGACGAACACGAAGACTCACCGCCACGATTGTCGAGGCCGAGACGCACTACCCGACCACCCAAGAATCATGCCCGGGGTGAAGAGATCGACAACCAGCAGAGAACGACACGGTCTCAACTGAGAAAGAACACCCAAGACAAGCCAGTAACCCAACGTGACGCGGTCACTTCGGACGACTCCGCGACGGAGAGCGAGGACCTCAACACCGCCACACTCGTAAAGGAGCTCATTAAACTCAGGCGAGAAATCAGGCGACGCGATGAATTGCACAAGAAAGAGCTTCAGAAGGTTAAAGAAGAATTTAGCGTTGCCCTTGCCGAAGT
>JAXQJQ010000027.1:0-327909 GCA_037042055.1 Penicillium sp. S103-07 | reverse complement strand
TAGGGCGAAGTTCTTCACTGACGTGAGGAGATCATCGCGGGTAGAGTAGATTGCTTCTGGTGGTGCCTCCATACTCTATTAAATCAGAAATGGGTGAACTTCAGACTTAGGGTGCTGTAATATTAAGTATCGTATGTAACGTTGTCCAAGCGACGTCCTGGAATGCTGAGTCAGGGTGGTGTCCGGAGTAAAACCGGTGGTGCCCCTATCAGGACCCTCTAGGTCAAGCGTGATTAGTAAGCACCTAAAACCCGCCCGCCGCGAAAGAAAAAGAATCTCGCCGATTCCAATCAGTCACCAGTCCCTCTTCCTCTTCGAACCTCTGTCAACCCGACGAAAGCACCTCCAACCTCGTGCGAAATCGCATATTCATCCGCATACCAAAATGTCTCGCGAAGCCTACCAGGTCCCCTCTATGGGCACCCAGAATGCCTTTGGCAACGAGGGCAGCGGGTTCAACTCCATGGCCGTCGACAGCCCCTCGGTCGTCTATCTCTGCGGCGAGTGCTCCGCGCGCGTTCCCCTGAAGCGCGGCGACCAGATCCGCTGCAAGGACTGTGGTCACCGTGTGCTGTATAAAGAGCGAACCAAGCGGTGAGTTTCTTTTTCCCCGCTCTCATAGCTTGACATATCGACTGACGTTTTATTCTCTTTTGTGCAGCATGGTTCAATTCGAAGCCCGGTGAAGGAAAACAAAGTTGACTGGAAATACCAGCCCAGACAAGGCCTGGACACGGAGGAGTTGATGGAATTGGGCTTTCGCTTTTTGATTTTACTTTATGTTCTCACGAACAATGCATCGAGCGGCGCTTTCGGAGTACAAATGCAGAATAAGCTTTATGGAACACGTACAATACGTGAGATTTGATGCCGTGGTCAAGGCTGTTAGCCTGGTAGGCCTCAACGAGTATGGAAGACCAGTACGAATGCGAGACTTAAGATACCATGGCTCTTTCTCTTTCAAATGGCGCTTTTGATTTCATTTCAATACCCAACGGGCGAGTTCACTCTCCAAAGTCACATCTGCCAAGTGGAACGACCCGAAAAATATTATGAATGTACATCAACATGGACGTCAACCCGAAAAAAATATCTAAGAAATCGTAGAACGGAATGCCTCTTCCTTCGAGCCCTTCATGGAAATAGATCAACTATTCCAATATGCATGATCCAATAGTATCACGCAAGCTTGTTGGTGACCTCGATGAACTGCTCGAAGCACTTCAGGGCTGCACCGCTTTCAATCGCCCAGCGTGCCCGGCGCAGACCTTCCTTCCAGCGGCCACCACCAGGGCCACGCTCAGTGATAACCTGGCCATCATCACCCGGACCCATGTTACTGGTTTCCGCCTCGCAGATACCGGAGGTAACCAGCAGAGCAGCAACGTTCATGAGAACAAATTCTAAAATAGGGTCGTCACGAGGCAGCTCATTCCGAAGAATGCTCATCAGCTTGGCCGCGTTATCCTTGGGCATCTTGCGTCCGTAGACCTCGCTGAGCGGGTGGGTGGGTACACCGAAATCAGAGGGATGAAGCTGGAACATATCGAGCTTGACCAATGTCTTAGGATTTTCCTCATCGTCACTTGAGCCGTCATCATGGTCATTCGACTCCTTGTACGCCGGGTTGGGGTACTCAGACAGTCTCCAGCAGTGGGTCTTTCCAGCACAGCTGATCTCGTCCATGTCCTCGTCGCCGCAGACAACGAGCGCCTTCTTGGCACCAGCCTGTCTGAGAGCCTCAACAAAGACAGGGCCAAGGCTCTGGTAAGCCACACCCACAAGGCGCGCTTCAATGGCCCATTCAACGGGGTTTGCCAGAGGACCCATCAGGTTGAAAATTGTTCGGAGACCAAGACTGCGGCGAACGGGATTGGCATACATCATGCCGGGATGAAAGTTTGGCGCAAAAAGGAATGCATAGTTTGTTTCCTCGTACACCTTAGCCACGTTGGATGCGTTCACGGCGGAAATGTTGGGAGGAATGGGCTGAACGGCATTGAGGACGTCTGCGGATCCAGAGAAAGAAGTTTGAGCGCGGTTTCCATGCTTCGCGGTCATCAACAATGGCGAAGCAATAATTGACGAAGTAGTCGAGACATTGAAGGTCGAATGTGAGTCTCCGCCAGTTCCGACAATGTCGCACTAGGAATTGAGTCCGGTTAGTCTAAGTACACACGTGGGACGAAAAGAGGCCTTCTCACCAGTCCACCGTTATATTTACCCTCAGACTTTCCTCGGGCTTTCACAGCTTTCTTCAGGGAAGCTTTATCGATCTGAGTAGCAGCCTCGCGCATCCGGTGAGAGCACTTGGCAATCACCGCAGCATCTTTGTCCTTTCCGGTGGAGTGGAGGAGGGTCAACAAAGCGGCTGTCTGAATATCTGACAGACGATCTTCAAAGATCAAAGCAAAGGCAGAAGCAATATCCTCTGCACTGACTTGAATGTCCGCGGTAGCGGGGTAGGCTAGGCGTTTGAGAAGAGGTGAGATGGAGATAGCCTCCGGCTTCTCGTAAGAAGCCATGCCGTGGGAGGAGACAATGAATTGTTCCTAGTAGCTTTGAGGCAGTTCAATGGAGAGTATAAAAAAGAAATAAAAGCCAGAAGCTGCCGGCATGAGTCAAGGGCCCCTCATCGTGCTCATCGCCGGCAGAATCTTGTTCACCGCTAAAATTGGCACTTTTCCTCTTTGGGCGCCAAAAAATATCTCCCGGGCTGCCCTTCCAAACCTCCGAGGTCTCTCAGGATCCGCTCCATCACCGTTCCTCGTCACTCCCTCAATTCTTTCAGCAATGCCACCGCGGGTACCCGTATCATCGCTCCGGCGACAAGCCCTGCGATGCCCATATGAATTGCGGATTGCCAGAGCTGCCAGCACCGCTACGGCGCCCATCACACCAGCTGCGCCAATTGAGCAAATGACACGCTCGCCAGCCCCAATTGCGCGTGCTCCTCCCACTCAGCCACCATCGCATCGCAGCCCTGAATACCGCCGGTCCCAACTTCTGCGGCAATATACCTCCCTCCTCCGCACTTCCCCTCTCATGGTGCTTTTCCAGCACAACAACCTCAAATCCACGGAATGGGCTGCCATTCGACGAGAGTTGACCAAGGCCTTGCGGAAGGTCGATGAGAAGATTGCCGCCGAGGGGCGGACATCTCCGGAGCTGGCTTCCTATATCAAGTTGCAAACTGTCCAAAACAGCATCTTCGAGGTGGCCCTGCGCATCGTCGAATACTTCCGACCTAGCGAGACGGCGCTGGCTGCCGGTAACCCCCCTAGCGCCGTTGACCCCATCACCCAAACTTCTGCCGAAATCCCTGCTGTCTCCGGCTCTAGGGATGACCCTGCCCTGACCCACGACTTATCTCGCGCTGCTCACATTGCGGTGAAGAACATGAAGGGCAAACACCAGCTCGCCGAGATCCTCACTGGCCCCATTGCCGTTCTCTCGATTCCCACTGTCTCCCCCGAACATATGAAGGCCGCGCTCTCAATCCTCACGCCCAAGGAAGCCGGATTCCCTGCACCCACCCGCAAGGGCAACCCGGACTACCATGACCCCGTTGTCCAGATCGGTCTCCAGAAGCTGAACCTGCTAGGTGCTCGCGTTGACGGCAAGGTGTTCGACATCGCTGAGACCAAGTGGGTCGGCAGCATCGAGGGTGGCATGGATGGCCTCCGCTCCCAGCTCGTCATGGCTTTGCAGAGCATGGGCTCCACTGTTACCAACACCTTGGAGGGAGCCGGTAAGAGCCTGTACTTCACCATGGAGAGCCGAAGAAGCGTTCTGGAGGACGAACAGAAGGGCGAGGGCGAGAAGAGCGAGTCGTCCTAGGCTGGGCATGGCCGCCCACTCATCTTGTATAATAGGTCTTTTTTTTTGTGCATCCCAAGGGACCCAAGCTTTGTTTTTGTATAGGCTGTACACCATGCAATAAATTTTTTGCAATACTCAATCTGAAAAGGGAATGGATATCTCATTCTAGGTCTCTTGTTTGCTCGAAAGCCATTACTTAAATGAACACTGTACCGAACACCCAAATCTGGCATATCAGTATCATCGTCATCGTCATTGTCGATAAACCTAGTTCTCATGATACTCAAAGATGAGTGTATAAAGAGAGTCACCGGGAAGATATCTAAACATCGCGGTCGTGCGGGTAACTTATTAGGCATGACTACAAACTATTTGATTTCGGCGTCCATGACCCGAGGTTCGAGGATTTAGGCGGGCACCACGCGTGTAGTGCGTTTTTGAGGAAGCGGTGGTGACGATAGGTGACGTTGGAACCGGAGGTTGGGAGGATCCTCAAACATCCAATTGATCGTAGCTAGGTAATCGATCACAAGTATATTCTCAATTATCCGAACTGCGGTTCGCACATTGATGGCTGCCGAAGCCGGGGAACTCCACATTCATGCAAAGCATACCCTGAGTGCGTCATGCACTCCGCTTGAGATCATCGACCTCTCAGGTCGTCGCAACCCCCTTTATGGAAACCCCCCTTATGGAACCAGACCGAATCAGATTACATCGTGCCTGGCTCGGGTCGCGGGACCTAGATCATGGCGTCACCGATGGTTTGGACTTCGAATCAGCGCCAATGGATCTCAGTTCTTGGCGATCGCCCGCAGATCGATGAGGGGCAGCGGCTGAGCTCTCCTCTTATTTCTCGAGCATTGTCCCACTGAGCTCTCCTTCCCCTTTAGCTTCACCAAGCTCCCTCAAGCTTACATCGTCCACAATGGTAGCCAAGAAGTTGACCATCCGTAACAACACGGACAGCCCGATCAACCTGAAGCGCCTCGAGCGCTTCCGGGCCCCGGGGCAAAGCATTGGAACCGACAACATCACCTCGCTGGCGAAGAACTTCACTCGGGTCCTGACCAACCAGACTCGCAGCGAGGCCCCTATTGCAACCCTCAGCCAGGCTGACCAGCCCTTCGATGAGCAGAAGGAGCTAGGCATCCACATTGAGGCTTTCACTACCAAGGAAACGGACCTGGACTTTTTCAAGGAGTCCGACAAGGAGCGCCTGCGCCTGGTGTTCGGAGCCGAGGGTGAAGAACACACGATCCAGGTGCCTATTCCCACCAGTGAGACAGCAACCATGAAGACTGTCGACAACCCCAAGCACCGCTTCACCGGAGTGTGGGTAAAGCCTGAGTCATTCCTGGCGATTTACTCGTCAGCCAACCTGCACGCCTGGATGCGCGAGTTGCGTGATGATACTCTGCTGTCTTCGCTCTCTATCCCCGGCACTCACAACTCGCCAACCTGTCACGTCGCCCCGCCCTCGGTGCGCTGCCAAGCCGTCAGCCCGCGGGAGCAGCTTCAGAACGGCGTGCGCTTTTTTGACATCCGTGTCCAGCCACAGTACCCGCAGGAATTGAAGGATGAACTGATCCTCGTCCACAGCGTGTTCCCCATTTCGCTGACCGGGAACAAATACTTCCGCGACCTGATGAATGAGGTCAACGATTTCCTAGACAAGAACCCGTCCGAGACGCTGATCATCTCTCTGAAGCGCGAGGGCCCTGGCGAGGCAAAGGATGAGCAGCTCGCCCAAATCCTGAACAAGCACTACGCCAAGGACGATAACCAGCGCTGGTGGACTCGTCCCAAGATCCCCACTCTGGGCGAAGCCCGCGGCAAGGTGATCCTGCTCCGCCGCTTCAACCTACCCGAGGACCTGAAGACGAAGCACGACGGTCACGGTTGGGGTATCGACGGTGCTGCGTGGGCCGATAACACGGCCAATGCCAACTGCCCCAGCGGCCAGTTGTGCATCCAGGACTTCTACGAGGTGCAAGAGTCGACCAACATCGAGCAGAAGATCCAATACGTCAAGGACCATATCGACCGCGCCAGCAAGTCTCGCTATCCGTTTGGCGAGCATCCAGGCCCACACCCCTTTTTCATTAACTTCCTGAGTGCGAGCAACTTCTGGAAGACTAATACCTGGCCCGAGAAGATTGCGGCTAAGGTCAACCCTGCTGCCGTAGACTATATCTGTCGCCGCCACAAGAACGATGATGGTGATTCTTCCACTGGTATCTTGGTCACTGACTGGGTTGGTCTGGACGGTGACTGGGATCTTGTGCGTTGCATTGTCGGTATGAATGCCAAGCTGCGATTGCGACAGAACTAGGTTTATGCGTGCTGCCTACTGAGAGGTCCTGTGATTTAATGCCATCAGTCTATAGATTCATATCCATTTAAAATGATGCCATGCCATGCATTTGAACCTCAAAATTTCCTTCTTGATGACATGTTAATCTCCGTCATTGGAACTTGATGGAGCCCGTGCATATTTATGAGCAAAGATTGCCTCGCATCATCAATTTGTACTATGAGGAGTAGGTGGAGTATCCCATCATGGACTATTCTTCCGCCGTGTAATCGCTCAGGCCTATAAGTGTAGCAAGCTGTGTGGTAATAAACATTGTACGGCGCGTACCTTGTACTACATCATCCATGGTGAAATGTTTGCTTATTCTAGTGATCTATTTCTCGATAAAGTTGTTTTGCATTCACTCCCCTTCCAACAAACCACACTTATCGAGTCGTACTCATTATTTTCTTATTCCTTATATCACAAAACCTACATAAGTGCCCTTTAGAAGGTTGTTTACAGTGCCTTGTCAAACGCAGAAAATATAATTTTTGAACGTCAGGAATGGGCGACTAGCTTTGCTGGGCTCCACTTCAAGTGCGGCTGTCCCCGCCCCTGTGTTCGACCCGTCGAGAATTATTCGTTGTGGACACGTTCGATGTCGACTTCTTCTTTCCATGTGCAATGATGCTTTGGGGGACCCCTGTTGGGCGCTCGCAAAATATTGCCTCAAAAAGCACCGAGGGACCGCGACAAACCTGGCTTGGCCCGAAATGGGTTCTCTCGGTGTTGATCGGCGTCTTGGCCTTGCTGGCGGGGCTCTTCATGGGTGACCCTAGTGTCGAGTTTGCACTGGATTACTTCCGACCCATGAACCGAGATAGCTATTGGGAAGGGCATCGAGAAGAAGTCAAGGATGTGTTTGTAAAAAGCTGGGATGCGTACTCTAAATACGCCTGGGGTAAGTTCAGGCTCTTGTGTCGCATATCTTCCAAATTGGTGGAGTGCCTACACACAACAGCAAAAGCCGCATCAATATTCCAGAGCTGACATTCTGAACTTAGGGAAAGACATCTTTCACCCCATCTCGAAAAAAGGGGAGCAAATGAGTCCAAGTGGACTCGGGTGGATCATTGTCGACAGTCTAGACACGTTGATGATCATGAACCTAACTTCTCAACTCTCCGATGCTCAGAACTGGCTCGAGCAGAACTTGACCTACGACCAGGATCAAGATGTCAATACTTTTGAAACGACCATTCGCATGTTGGGCGGGCTACTGTCTGCGCACTACTTATCGACTCAACTCCCCGATATTTCATCCCGTCGTGACTACGTTTACCTCCAAAAGGCCGTAGATCTGGCAGATCGTCTTCTCGGTGCTTACGAGTCCAAGTCCGGAATCCCATACGCCAGCGTGAACCTCGGCACCCGAGAAGGTCTTCGATCTCATACTGACAACGGAGCGTCGTCGACAGCTGAAGTTACAACGCTTCAGTTGGAGATGAAATACCTTGCCAATCTCACTGGCAATGAGTTATACTGGCAAAAGGCTGAAAACGTCATGAAGGTTGTGGATGATCACCGCAGGCCAGATGGCCTGTTGCCCATCTTCGTGCATCCTGATACCGGAAACTTTCGCTCCAAAGAGATCCGCCTTGGAAGCCGCGGTGACTCTTATTACGGTATCTCCCTCCCGGCTTCTGTGCGATTTTAAGATAGTATGGCTGATAATATATAGAGTACCTGGCAAAGCAATATTTGCAAACCTTGGGACAAGAGCCGATCTACAGCGAAATGTGGGAGGAGGCTCTGGCAGGTATCCAAAAACACCTGGTTACCACCACCAAACACTCCAATCTTCAATTCATTGCCGAGCTGCCGAGGGGTATCGGTGGAAAGTTGTCTCCCAAAATGGATCACCTCGTTTGCTTCCTACCAGGCTCAATTGCAATCGCCGCCACCGAGGGAAGAACCGAGGCCGAGGCACGCAAGCTCCCCACTTGGAATGCTCAAAAGGGCGAGCAGATGAAGCTTGCGAGAGAGCTCACAAAGACTTGTTGGGCAATGTATGCGGTAACAGAAACAGGCCTGTCGCCCGAAATCGCCTGGTTTGAAGTCGACGACGCTGCTCTCCAACCCAATCCTGGATCAAGATCACGGGAGGGAAGCCGTGATGATTTGGAATCTTGGAGAAAGGATTTCAAAATCAAACCCCTTGATTCGCATAACTTGCAGCGCCCGGAAACTGTGGAGAGTCTCTTCTTGTTGTTCCGGGCTACGGGAGACCCTGTCTACCGGAAATGGGGATGGGAGATTTTCAAATCATTCAAGAAGCACACGCTCGCTCCCGACGGCGAGGGTTACACATCTTTAAACGATGTTACCAAGATTCCTTCACCGTCCCGCGACAACATGGAGAGTTTCTGGTTGGTAAGAACCTGACGTTCCCCCTTCCATCTGAGCGTCGACTAACAAACACATGCACAGGCCGAAACTTTGAAGTACTTATATCTTCTTTTCTCCTCCAGGGATTCTCTCCCGCTCACGGAGGTCGTTTTCAACACAGAAGCGCATGTGTTCCCTCGGTTTGAGCTGAACAAATTCCAGACCGGCTGGACACGAAAAGAGCGCTCTGAAGCCCGATAGATCGGTATAAGCATTTATATACCCTGCATACTTATGATCAATCTTAAATCGACAAAAACATTCCTGTTCTGCCAAAAGATAGTGTTGCTTGTAATATACGGTAACAGCCCTAACATGCGCTATCATTAGATCAGCTTCTGTCCTGATGTTAAGAGTGATTTCGAACGGGATCATGATGACTACAACCTCACACCCAAGGTCTCTACGGGCTCCGACCACATGGCAAAGATCGGCATAGTAGCAAGTTCCGCAACTCTAATCTTTACAATTCCTTTTATCTGGGACGTGGGGGTTTTCTCAAGTAATAGTTACTTCCTACTATTCTCCAAATCCGGGATCAAGCCCCCTTCCCCGCAAATGGAAGAAGGCGCGGTCTGTGGGGGCCACCAGGAGTTTGCGATAAGGAACGGTCCTTCGAAATGGCCCTAGCCAGATTGGAAAAGTAACATTGCCTGAACCGGGTGCAACTGGCCGTTCGTACCCCCACCGCGCATGATGCGATAGGAGCGTTGCAGCGGTTCCCATACTACTTGTGAATTCAGCTTTTCTTTGGCCGGTCTGATATCTTGATCGTCGGAGTAAGTGAGGGGTAAATAAATGGCTTGTCATGAAGGAAATCGTTCTCTGTCAAATTCTATTTTTCATTCTTCATAATGGCGCGGTCGGCGACGGAAACTCCAGATGGCATTGAAAACACATCAACAACCATCCCTCAAGTGGACCACCATGACCCTGAAAAAGGCAATGACCTCAAAGATCCCGATGGAGCGGGGGCTCCTGAGCTCGCAGAGGTGCAAGAGTTGCGGTATGCTTCAAGTCAGCACACTGGGTGCCGAGATCATCACTAACGCTTTGTTAATTCAGACAGGGTCTCAAACAACGTCACATTCAAATGATCGCGCTCGCAGGCACTATCGGAACGGGACTGTTCCTTGGCTCAGGTCGGGCGCTCGCTAACGCAGGACCGGCGGGCATTTTCATGGGATATACGATCATGGGTATACTGATCTCGGGTGTCACACTATCTATCGGAGAACTGAGTGCCCTCGTTCCTCTCAGCGGAGGTGTCATTCGACCCGCTGCTTATTTTGTGGACCCGGCATTCTCCTTCGCCCAAGGATGGAATGTTACCTATCAGTACCTCATCTCCATCCCAGCAGAGATATCCGCAGCATCAGTGATCATACAATTCTGGATTACGTTGAATAATGCAATCTGGGTCACCGTCTTCAGTGCGATTCTGTTCGCAACGAATATCTTTTTGGTCCGAGTCTACGGAGAGATCGAGTTCACACTTGCAATTTTGAAGGTTTGCCTTATAGTTGGCATGAATATCATGGTAAAAATGACACCTGTCTCGGTCTTCTCAGTTCGTTCGGCTAAGCCCTGATAGGGTCTTGTGATCACCTGCGGCGGTGGTCCTGATCACGAATCGATCGGTTTTCGATACTGGAACAACCCCGGACCATTTGTGCAGTATTTGGATGTCCCGGGGTCATTGGGTCAATTCATGGGATTCTGGACCGTATTTATCAATGCAGCATATGCCTACTCCTCGGTTGAGACCATTTCGATGGCTGCGGCAGAGACATACGCCCCTCGACGGAACATTCCGAAAGCTGCAAAAAGGGTGTTTGTCCGAGTTATGCTCTTCTATGGTTCGTCCCACCTCCATCATAATGCACTCCCAGATCTAACCATGGACCAGTCATCTCCATCTTCATGGTCACCCTGCTGGTCCCTTCAAATGATCCCATGTTATTGAGAAGCACGGGCACCGCCGCCCAGTCTCCATTCCTCATTGCTGCGCAGCGCGCTGGAGTCAAGGTGGTGCCCCATATTATCAATGCCATCGTGCTTAGCAGTGCCTGGAGCTCAGGAAATTCCAGTTCGTTCTCATCTGCTCGTATTTGGCGACTCAACTAAGTGACCTGCAGCACTCCTCAGTGGATCCAGAATCCTCTACGGTCTAGCCCGCGAAGGCCAAGCCCCGAAATTACTCGCACGCACGAACCGCTGGGGTGTCCCGTATATGGGTGTTCTTGCAATAGGGGTGTGGATGGCACTGGGCTACATGTCCCTCAGTTCTACGGCCGAGGCTGTATTCACCTGGCTGCAAGACCTCGTTGCCTGCGCGCAAATTATGAGCTGGCTTGTGATTTGCACCACCTATCTGCGCTTCTACTATGCCCTGAAGAAACAGGGTATCTCGCGTAGCAGGCTACCGTGGGCTGCACCGCTTCAGCCTTACGCTGCGTGGATAACCTTGATCGGATTGGTTATCATTTTGCTTACGGGCGGCTACATCACTTTTATTCATGGCCAGTATGTTTCCCAATGCGCCTTGCCGGGTTTTCGTTTTTCTAATTTCCATACAATAGCTGGTCTACCGAAACGTTTATTTCTTCCTACCTTGACATTGCCATTTTCGCCGGCCTTTACGTCGGGTATAAGTTGTGGTTCCGAACTAAGATTGTTTCTTTGGATGAGTCGCCCGTTGCTCGATTCGTGCAGATTGCGGAGAACGACCCTGATCCACCGGAGGAACCCGAGCCCAAGTGGTCTAAACTTAGTATTTTGTGGGCTTGAAGGCTCGAGGATTTACTGATTGGTATCTCTGTGGCGCTCTGCATCGGTTTCCTGTTGTCGAAACGCTATTCAGACTTTCAATGGATTTTTTACTGTGAGCCGTGTCTGAAGAATTGAGTGAAACGCCGTATCGTGGTTAGTTACAATTGGTATGGAGAAATAGTTCAACTGGGTATTTGCACAGGGTCAAATCAAAGTACAGTACTTCGGCTTCAAATGCTTCGCCCCCGCACCTCCGGCAATTGGGGCCCTTGTGCTTGGCTTGCATTGAGGCTTATTTTGCGACGCTACCCCACCCGGCCATCTTCTTGAGGCCAGTCAACTGGATACCTTGCCGATGTGATGTGGCCAGACAATACTCATGAGGCACACGTCATCATGCAACGATCGGATTATCTTGACGATCCAATCGATCTCCGTTGCGCGAATATAAGTGGATTAAACTCTCGACGCTAAGCTTTAGCGGTGGCTAGCTGCAGCATCAGCTACACCATTTTTCAGGTTAAATGGTCTCGCTTTGGCACTAGAGAAGCACGTGTGTCATTGGCGCAACCTCCTTTGCGAACTTCCAGACAGCAAATGCTGCAGCCGAAGCTGGACCTTCCAAGATGACGACAGTGCAAGATCCGACACATAAAAGGTGGCTCGACTACTCTTGCTCTTTTTATTATCCCAATTCATAATTTTCCGTCGTGTTTATCCCGACTCTTTTCTGAAGAATTCTTTTATCCTCGCCGTCGCCAATATGACCATCGCTCACTACGGTGTCTGGGCTTGTACTCCCACCCGCTACACTGCTCAGACCGAGAAACAAGACCCCAAATCCCCACACATCTACCTCTACTTCACCGACGACTCCTCATCCAGCAAGAAGCTCGAGGCTGCAATTAACGTCAAGTCGACCGACAAGGACACTCGTCTTGTATTCTGGCTCAACCGCAATTTCTCCCACCCCGTCACCGAGCAGCTCTCTAAGCTCGACCAAGGCTTTCACCTTGCCCAGGAAAGCGGTTCAACCCAGAACAAGAGCACCCACCACAGCCGCCACCGTCATAACCGTCACAACCGTCGCGAAACCTCCACCCTGCAGGGCCTTGATTTCATCCGGACAAAGGATCTCGTCGATATCAAGGCTGGCAAGGTTCTCCCGCACGATATCCCCGGTCCCAACAACGACATTCTGGATGATCTGGATCCCATCCTCACGGATGCGATCAACAAAAAGGCTACTGCTTATATCTTCGGGTCGTCTTATGGATCCGGTATCCACGATATTCACATGAACCAGGGTAGTTTGCCCAGCTACTCCAACGGCATTTACGAGGATGGAGCGGTGTTGTTCGAGTTCGAAGATGGGCATTGGGAAGCTGTCTTCTTAGCCTTTGCATCGCAGAGAATTCCGACCAATGACCAGGGTGAATACGAGTCTAATAGCGAGTCTCTGGCGGATATCTTGGGTCAATAAATGCGTGAAGTGAAGTGCTCTTCTGGGAATGGTTGAGATCGATATGAACTTGTGGACTCGAGGGTCAAAAGTAATACAGTCTTGGAAGCAAAACTAAAGAATATCATTCATAGCCCATTGCTGTAATTTATTTCTTTCACACTTTTGAGAGTCTCTGCGCAATGTTCCAGATGACAATTGGAATCAGCTACATCAACGCGGCGGTGAATACTCGAGTCACTACCACTACCTCTCATCGGGTCTGAGGCAAGCAACGTAAGGTTACACATTCTAACTCGGGTGTGAAGACGGTATACCTCGAAGCCAAGTAAAAACCACAAAAATTAAGCTAACCTCCTGCACGTAAGGGAACCCGTTACTAAAAGTAAATCATAGTCGATCCCCGCTATGGTCGCACGGGGTGCGGGGAGATCACGTGGCTACCATCGGTTACCGTCGGCGCAACCAATTCTACTGATAAATGCCATGCTCCGTTCTATTTCCCTGAAATGACCCTTGAATACATTTCTGAGACCTCCAACTCTCTTCCCGGGTGATCCAAAATGAACATTTTACGCAGCGGGCGCAGCATTCCCCGCATCCTGGGGCCCAGTCGTCCCCAGACTCTTCTCCGCACTCGATACCCCATACCGCCTATCGCGAGCCGGGGATTCCACGCCTGTTCGGCGTTGCTGGGCATAAGGTCCCAGATCCTCAAGGACGTCGGTGAAGGTTAGTTCCATACTGCCAGTTTACCTATGGAGGCTATGCTGGATCAATTGTTAATGGAATTCAGGTATCACCGAGGTTCAGATCATTCAGTGGTACGTGGAGGAGGGGGCACATATCGAGGAGTGGAAGCCTTTGTTTCAGTATCAGTCTGACAAGGCGGTTGACGATGTCAGTATACTGGATGGGTCGTGTTCGGGAGGCAAGGCTGACAAGTTCAGATCACATCGCGGTACGAAGGCGTGATCAAGAGGCTTCACTTTGAAGCAGACGATACGGTGCCTACCGGAAGTGTATGCAATATATCCTTCACTCCGAGTCTATATCATCTTGCTGACACCATTCGTTAGGCCCTCGTTGAGATTGAAGTCGATGATGCGAAATATCCAGACGATAACCCACACCCTGCATCCGCATCGGCTCCAGAGCCAGCCAAGTCTGCCCCTGCAACTGAAGTAGCGGCAGATACTCAAGCAGTTGAAACACCCCAGACTGAAGCACCGGTGGTACAAGCATCTGAATTGCCCACAGAGGCGCCAAAGTCAAAACATGCATCCCTTGCAACCCCCGCCGTGCGAGGGCTTCTGAAGACTCACGGTGTCGATATTCTCCATGTGAATGGGTCCGGCAAGGAAGGCCGGGTCATGAAGGAGGACGTTCTCAAGTTTGTCGAGACTCGAGACTCTCCCGCCGCTGCACCCTCAACGTCTCCATCTCCACCGGTATCAACCACACCAGACACACGCCAAACCGAGACCCCAACCAATCTAACACCAATTCAATCGTCAATGTTCAAAACAATGACAAAGTCCCTGACCATCCCGCACTTCCTCTACGCCGACGAACTCCAAGTCCAAGACATAACTGCCATTCGCAAAAAGCTATCTAGCGATAGCCGTGACCCGAAGAAGATCACATTCCTCCCCTTCGTCGTCAAAGCCGTCTCACTCGCCCTAAACGACTTCCCCCTCCTCAACGCCCGAGTCGACACCAGCACCGACAAGCCAAAACTAATGATGCGCTCCAAGCATAACATCGGCATAGCAATGGACACACCCAACGGCCTCGTCGTGCCAAACATCAAGGACGTCGCCAACCGCTCAATCTTCGACATCGCCGCTGAGATCTCGCGTCTCAGTGCGCTCGGCAAAGAAGGAAAACTTACATCGGCCGATATGAGCGGGGGAACCATCACAGTCTCGAATATCGGGAATATCGGCGGAACGTACGTTGCGCCCGTCCTCGTGCCGACGGAGGTTGCTATTCTTGGGATCGGGAGGACGAGGGCGTTGCCGGTCTTTGATGAGGCTGGGCAGGTTGCTCGCGGGGAGCTGGTGAACTTTAGCTGGAGTGCGGATCATCGGGTTGTCGATGGGGCTACTATGGCGCGGATGGGCAATCGGGTTCGGCAGTTGATTGAGGCGCCGGAGCTTATGTTGCTTAATTTGCGATGAAAGAGTGGATACATTTGCATAGAATAAACATCGTGATCACCGTGCTTTTTCCGGTAGATCAGCTCCAAGCTCGAAGATTGACAGAGGCAATGTACGGGTTAGGACCATCGGCGATCGGGAACTTTGTAATTTTCCAAGTTCTACGTGGTCTATGGCAATACAGCGGTAGAGCGTAGATACTCGAATCAAAAAGCGTCAAATGGAATAGGATATACCGTACCGGTAGACCGTTGCCATGTTTCTCCCCGAAAAATGGGGGGTATCAAAGGGCGGACCTCGACGGGCCTGCACAGTCACGCCATGGGCAAATGCTAAAAACAACGCCAAAAAAAGATACAGACCGAAAGCCCAAAGCAGGACCACGGGCAAATTCCAAGAGAAAACTCCCAAGACACCGGCGCGGAGGCGAAATCCTCTCATGCAATATCGCAGATCGAACCCGTCATTGGTTCTCCGCGATCTTTTTGTAAACAGCGTCAAAGACACGCTGCTGCACCTGATCCTGCGATCCCTCAACGTTAATCGTAATAGCATCCCATTCACCCTTGGGCTCCTCGAGCGCCTGCAGCTGAGACCGAACCATATCACTCTTCATATAGTGAGCCTGGCGCTGGCTCACGCGCTGCATCAGGACTTCCTCGGTGAGCTTGAGGTAGATGAAATGGATCTGGACGGAAGGCGAGCCGTAGGCAGCAACGCGCATGACATCGCGGTATTTCTGCTTCAGCGCGGAGCATGCGACCACGACACCGGCGGGAGGGTGGAAGTTGTTGGATTCGGAGGGAGACAGGGCGTCGATGGCGGCTTTGCGGAGGGAGATCAGCCAATCCCAACGGTCTTCGTCGGTGAGAGGGATGCCGCTGCCCATTTTGGTTTTGTTGGATGCGTTGTGGTACTATTAGGGAAGATTTGGGTTAATTCTCCTGACGGGTTCGGAGTGTACGGTTGCGCAAAGGACGGACGTACATCATCGCCTTCTAGAAATGGGATTCCGAGTTCTTTGCGGATGCCTTGGCCTACTGTGCTCTTTCCGCATCCTGCGGGGCCGGTGACGACCCAGATGTGCTGCACGGTCGATGGGTTGGTGGGCTTCGAGAGCATTGCGGGTGTGGATGAGCCGGTGTTGGGCTCCATGTCGGACATGATGTGCGGCAGCTTGGAGGAGGCTACGGCTGGCGTGACCGGAGGCTGAGGCCGTTCCCCGGCGGAGAGCATGTTGCTGAGAGGTGAACAATTGCGGGTGAGATTTATCGAGCGAGTCCTCCGATTCGGTCCTGGTTTGGTTCCAGGGAAACGGGCCGGGTCTGAGTGGATGACGGTATGACGCTGCAATGATACGTGCGGAGATCGTCGGTCTATGTAGTTTAAAGTCCAGGGATTCGTTCCAAATATGCGACAGTGACAGGAGGAAGAAAAAAGGAGTCGCGCGACAGGGAAAGAACAGCCTACTTTTTAAGTATGACGGTGGATCGACGGGGGGCAATTGAGGAAGAAACCAGAAGCCGAGTGGGGGTCGATGCATTACGCCGCGTCCATTGGCCGGGCAGTCATTACCCGAGTGGAGGAATGTGGGATGAGTCTCCAGGCTTTCGGTAGACCGATCGACGTGTTTCCGGGGCTTTACCTCTCCGACCGCTATTTTGTTTTTCACGATGTGCTCGGGTTGAAGCGGGCTGCAACGGTATACAGCTAGTCATCAACGGAACGGTTTGAATACCCTCGCATCAGCAGTCCCCGAAACTGGATGTTTCGCATGATGTCAGAGCGGTAAACAACCCCCACGCTAGTGCGAGACCGTACGCTTGGGTCGATTCCATACATTGCCACTGCTGTCGTGCTGCTGTATACAAAATCTACACCTTATCTAGCCTCGATGTAAAAAGTGTGGCCTCGAGAAATATGCTTGGCTGACATTCCTGTTCGTAGATATACACACGTTTCACGCGGTGGGACACAGGGAGGTTGTGAAGCATTTGAACCGTGGCCGAAGCCGAGTCGGTGTGATTCAGTGCAGCAGTCCCTGCTTGGGTCCCGATTCTTCTTGAGGGCACATGACCGATTCCCCGAGTCGATTCTCGTGCGCAGTGTTACATTGTCCAAGGTCTGAATTCCGGGGAAGCAGCCCCATCTTTGCAGGGATCCTATCAAGGTCATTGCCTCGAAGCGGTCTCGGGAAGTCGAATCCGCCTCCCCGGATCCGCCTTGCGCGAACTCGCGCGAGTCGTTCCATTCCATGGATTCAATGCGGTAGTAACTCCGGAGTGGCACCGTGAATAGTGACGCCTGAAGGAGAATGCTGATGCATAGTTGGCCCGTCGGGTCCATTCTATTGCCCACATGCCGATTCAGTGCCCGTGGGTGTATCTGACGCCAACCGCAATGTAGGTTTTTCATGGAGCTTTTTCATTTCGTGATTCGTCAATTGAAAAGTCTTCACGTTGAGCCTCAGCGAAGTGGGAAAGTTAAAGTAAATAAGAAGGAAGCACGCGGCACGAGGAGCTGCCTGCGGGGGATGACTAAGCGGTGAAGCCACGTTCTGGGATCGAGCTCGTCCGACCCTCGAAGCACCTCAGCGCTGCACACGATGGCGTCCCTCTTCTTCTCCACCCCCGTCGATATCGACATTGTCCTCGATGACCTCGATGACCGCCAGAGCGTCGATGTCAAGCTCGACAAGAGCCGCCGTGAGCGGGTTCCCCTGTACATGGACGGCGAGTCCGTCAAGGGCGCCGTGACGATCAGGCCGAAGGATGGCAAGCGATTGGAGCACACGGGAATTAAAGTGCAATTCATTGGTTCCATTGGTGCGTGCATCGGCTTCCCTGCAGTTTGGTCCGAGACTAACGAAGCTCCGCTCTCCAGAGATGTTCTACGATCGAGGCAACCATTACGAGTTCCTATCGCTGGTCCAAGAACTGGCGGCTCCCGGCGAACTGCTACATCCGCAGACCTTCCCTTTCAACTTCAAGAACGTCGAGAAACAATACGAATCCTACAATGGTATCAATGTCAAGCTGCGATACTTCGTCCAGGTGACTGTCTCACGGCGCATGGCCGACGTCATTCGTGAAAAGGACCTCTGGGTATACTCCTACCGCATGCCCCCGGAGACCAACAGCCCCATCAAGATGGACGTCGGAATCGAAGACTGCCTGCATATCGAATTCGAATACTCCAAATCCAAGTACCACCTCAAAGATGTGATTGTCGGTCGAATTTACTTCCTGTTGGTGCGGCTGAAGATCAAGCATATGGAATTATCCATCATTCGACGGGAGACCACGGGTTCTCCACCCAATCAATATAATGAGAGTGAGACGCTGGTGCGCTTCGAGGTATGTTTCGAGACCTCACCGATCCCGCCGGCCAGCGGTTGAGGTGCCGCTTATTGCAGAGGCAATCATTAACAACGCTTTAGATCATGGATGGATCACCGTCTCGGGGTGAGACCATTCCCATCCGTTTGTTCCTCGGCGGATTTGACCTCACGCCCACGTTCCGAGACGTCAACAAGAAGTATTCGACACGATACTATCTCAGCCTGGTGCTGATTGATGAAGGTACGTAACCGTAGCCGTTCCATCCTGCACACTGTCGATCCTGGCGCGAAGGAGCTCCATGCGTCAACAAAAGCCCCGTGGGGAAATGCGATGGTATATGTTACCAATAACCGACGGCAATTGAAACGAGTCGGTCGGCTCGGCTGGGGAATCCCACCGTTTCTCGGTTTCCGACTCTGCCGTCTCCCCCCACGCTAAACCGCTTTTTGGCAACTTGCATCCTCCACCAACCCCGTATTCAATACTTGTCGTTTTCATGACCATCCACTAACGTTCCGCCTTTCATCAGATGCTCGTCGTTACTTCAAGCAATCCGAGATTGCCCTCTACCGACAGGCGCCCGAGATTGCAGCGACGCCACAGATCGCTCAACAACAGCAAATCCAACAGCAGGTCCTCCTTCAACAACAGCAGCAGGTTCTGCCGCCAGGATCGGCGACCGCTGGTCCAGGACGCGAAATCTCTTCGACTAATCAGCAGAACAAACCGCAGCCCGTCTCCGCACCGGTGGCATAGTTTCCCTGCAGCATTGATCACGCAACTGTACTTCCTTAGGAGATAGATCTGTTCTTTATCCTCCTTCTATACCCACATCGCCCTTGACACACTCCTTCTCATCCTATCTACCCTCAATCCATGTGTCCTGCGGATACATCGCTCGTCACCTTCATGTCACGATATCACTCTGTAAAGGTAGTCTACCGTTCTCGCTTTCTTACAATATAACGATCACTGCGAAATTTGGAAATATCCTTTCTCCATGACGCCTGTATAAGGTGAAGGGATTAGATACATAGAAAGATACAGTGATCTCAAAATCCAAAATGGCAGGTCTCCCCACTACTCGAATCGACCGGTTTCCTGCAACACTTTCCCAAGAGCCTGAAGAACCTGTCCATCATCACGCTCCTTGCCGGCAACCTGAACAGCCTTGACAACGAGTGGATACAACCACTCGAGATGCTTACGGTGGTGACGCGGGATGTCATCATCGCCAGTCGTCGCCGCAACGGTCTTGATAGCAGGCGGATCTGGAATCGCAGAGGGCTCGCTTTGAAGCTGGACCATGTGGAGGAGAAGGTGCAGCAGGGCCTTTCGCGAGGGAGTCGGCTGGGGCATAAGGCCCCGAAGAGGCTGGTCGGCGATGTAGCTCTTCAGCGAGACGGCGCAGCGGAGTAGGAGGTAGGGAGAGATGGACCGGGCGAATAGAGTCTTCGGGGATGGGCTGGAATTGGACTCGGAGATGGGACTGCCCGCAAGCTCGAAGAGAGTGTCCATGAGAGCGTAGGCCATTTTCGGGCGCAGGGTCGGAGGTGGGTCGAAGGTGCGACCTGCACGAACGTGATAGAAGTCTTGCAGAGGTGATTTTTCAATCGGGGCAGTGGGGAGATCGAACCGCTGGGGAGCGTAGATAAACGATGAGTGGAAAAGTGCGCAGGCGAAGTCGCGGCGGACTGAGTCGGGGATGGCGGAGGCTCCGAGGGACGGGAGGATGAGTGTCTTCAGCCGGGTGAATGCGACGATGTCAAATGCTTCGTCGGCTAGAATCCGGGCGTTTGGTAGCTGTTGTGTTTGGAAGCCGCGGGCTGAGACAATGCCGTCGGTGATATCCACAACTCCCTGCCAGAAACGTGCTATCTCTGGTACTTTTGTCTCGGTATATTGCTTCTCCACGTAGGGTACTGCGACTTGGAGCACGTTCAAAGATGCGGTTGTTGCCTTCTGCCAGAGATAAGGCTCGCGGTCCTTGCCTTGCCACGTGTACTTCATCTTGATTGATGCATGGAGGTGCTCGAGCGCAGTGGCGAGTGCATGATTCGAGAAAATGTCTTGCTTGATACCAAAGTCTGCGATGTACCAGCTGACGAGGTCGATGGCACTTTTCGAGAAAGCAACAAAGGTCGGTTTTCTCGAGTCGTTGCCCGAACTCCACTTTGATAGAGCGGAATCTGCCAAGTCCGCAAGGCACAGAAGAATAGCAGCCTGCGATTCTTCCTTCTCCAGGCAGAGGGTCCTGATGCAATCTATCACCAACACCTGGACAGCGGAAGGACGGTCGACATCTGGGGAGTAAGGTGGATATACCGAGTTCCACACAAGCAGACGGAAGTGATGGATTACTTGCTCGACATGTTCTGGGGTTAAATCATCTTTATAGAGACGGTATATCTGCTGGAAGGACTGCATATAGGCCAGCGCGGCGTCTTGATTGGGCCGATCAAGATCAAGCACAGCATCGTCACCAGCAGGGTGGCCATTCGCCCACAAATCCCATGCACATTGAAGCGCTTTCTTGCTGAGCCCGGTTGGAGATTGCACCCTGGTCAGAATTGCACAAAGGCTGGCAAAAGTTGCTTCGCTGAATCTTAGGAGTCGCATATCTGCCAATGCCTGCAGGTACTTCAACAGCCGAGTCCAGGAATCGTCAAATTTCTCGTCGCTCACAATGGTATCGAAAAAGTTTGTGATCAGATTTGAGATTCCATTGACCATCACGACGGTCGTTTCCACTCGCGATTTGAGGCTGTCTCCCGGTCCATCCAGCTTGTCCTTCGATTGTAGAAGGTTGTTTTCAATTTCTTCCACCATCTGGAACAAGACTCTGTTCAAACACAGTCTCCACGCTTTTGGCGATAGT
Organism: Penicillium sp. S103-07; assembly: GCA_037042055.1. Lineage (NCBI taxonomy): Eukaryota > Fungi > Ascomycota > Eurotiomycetes > Eurotiales > Aspergillaceae > Penicillium > Penicillium sp. S103-07. Next base: position 306,725 of record JAXQJQ010000027.1, on the reverse strand, counting down.
TGTTGCCCGTAAGCGTCAAAAATCCTGAGCAGGGTATGGATTGCACTATTTCGGATTTCAGGCCTCGAGTCCGATGCAATGTCCACAATACGAAGCAGCAACAGCAGCCATAGCGAGTTCCTTGAAACAGAAGGATCCTTGTCGCGAGCGAGATTCGCCAACTCTTTTTCGCTGACAGAGGCATCAACATGACTCTCGATCGAGAACTTCTCGATTTGCCCTTGAAGGAAATCGGATACATTCCAGAAAAAGGAGGTTGTTGTCAGTGAGATGTTGAAGTCTTGTGTTTGCGAGGCAAAGCTAGAGAACGAATTGACCAGGCTCAGAAGACAATGGGCGGGCAACAAGGAGAGGAAATCTGAAGCCACAAGATGAAGAGACTTGTATGCAGCGCGAACCAAACGAGGACCGGCTGGAAGAGCCGATTTCCTGCGCTCGGTCGTGGTGGTAAGCTGATCCCCATTTTCGACCTTTGCAATCCCTTGGAAGACTCCAGAGATCAAATCAAAAGCCAGACTCCATCCGTCCGTGAAAGTTTCCGCGTATTGCTCGAGAATGTTTTGGAGAATCTCCAAGCTCTGCTCATGGATTTCAACCACGGCAATTGGAAGTGACTTGGCAGAAGACACGTCTGACGGGTAAAGTGACCCCACTTGGTCTTTGAGAGTTTGGAGATTTCTCGTCTGCACCAGATTCTGGATCTTTTCATCAACATCGTGTGGGTTCATCGTCAAGAAGACCAATGAGTTCAGGGTCGCGCTAGCCTGTAGACGGAGGTTGGGGCTGACTTCGGTGTTGGCGGAAGTCGAAATAAGGCTTTGCGTCAGGATATGCCATAGTTTGTTGTCCTCCTCGTCAAGTGATGATAACCTCTGAAGGTTCGCCCGGGCTAGTTCGTTTCCTTTTTCCAAAACAAACTTGAGCTCTTCATCCTGCATCCTTAATTTTCCTACCGTGTGGGACACTCGCCGAGCGTTTTGGTGCATCCGCCCAGACTTTTGTGAGGATTGTGGGGTCCTAGGCAGCTCGGAAACTTTTTGTTCTGGTTCTTTCTGGCGTTCTGGTTCCGTGAATGTAGAGAGATTCAACAGTGCAAGTAGGATCTCCAGGAAAGAGTCGCTAGGGTAATCACTGGTGCTCTCAAACATCTTGGACGAGGCTGCCTGCACTGCAATAACTTCCGTTCCTAGGTTGGCAGTTGGGATGTCATTCCCAGAGATGACCGTAGTCTCGCCGGCGGCATTGGCCGATTTGACCATGGTGCTGGATGATATTCCGATGACGAGTCCGGTGTATTGTAATGTCTCGAGCAGAATTGACCAGGCTGGCTGATCTAGGGTTGGCCCCAACGCAATTCCAAGATTGAGCAAAGCTCGTAGACAAAGCAAGTTCCTTGTGCTCAAGGACGGCGGTGCACTCTCCGTGGCTGAAGAGCCAGAGGAATCCGCAGGCAGTGAATTTGTTCTTGGCATATCTGAGCTCTTTCGCTTCTTCTGATAGCTGTCGTTGGACTGCGAACCAGCTGCGCTCGGTGTGGCAGGAGTGTGCGTCTTGGAGCCGCTTATGCTCACGGGCATAGCGGCCTTTCCAAGTGTTGTAAGGAATGCATCACGGGGCACAGAGAGTCTCAGAAGCCCAGCTACATGAGCTAACTTTTGGAACGCTCGTACGAGGTTGTGGTAATACTCATCATCCAGGGAAGCGTGCAAAAAGGTTGAGCAGGCTGCGAGGACAGCAGGCCAGCAATTCTCAACTATTCCAGCACAGGTTCTGATCGCAGAGTATTGGACATGAGACTGCAAGTCTAGTGGATTGATCGGGATGGATGATCTCTTCCCTGGTGAAGCTGCCTGTGCTCTCCACGCATCAGATTGGAGATCCTGAGAAGACCGGGCAGAGTCAGGTCCCTGGTCCGGGCTCACGAGGCGGTTCTTCCTCTTCTGTTTCAGATCTGGTACTGTGAGAGGAAGGATGAACTTTCCGAGTCCTTCGGCGAAGCTGCTGATGCAGTTGAGAACAAGGCTGTAGATATAAGTTTCTGGGGGCAGTGGTGGCTCTGTCTTATCGAGAAGCTCGATATAAGGCGTCCTCACGACACTCCACTGGCTGCTAATTCCGGGTACTCTAGTCTCTGCTGGTGGCCCAGTTGATCCGATGACACCCGCGACGCCACCGGTCTCAAGGGCAATCTGATCCTCTGTTGCAGAGCGTGAATGCTCAGCGCGTAACGGCACGGTTGATTGATTGCTGACACCAATCAGGGAGGGTTTCTCCGATGCCAATCGAACAAGAGCTGCCATATGATCACGGAGAACATTCTTTCTGCCTTCTTCGCCGTCATATAGCGAGTATATCTGCCGAACAACGCCCGCTTCAGCATAGATACCCCGGAATACCTCCATGCATAAGACTCGTTTCCATGGTGCTGTTCCATCCGGCTCAAGCAAATGGGTTATCAGACCAAATGCCATCTCACATTCGGCCGGCAAGAGGGACATGTGGCGTTTCAGGAGCACGAGAAGAATTCTTGCAATCCGAACAGTTTGAGAAAACGAGTGCCTCTCCGATAAGTACCTTACGGCCAAGGGCATCAGACGGGATCGCAGCACCTGCGAAAGTTCGGGATGTCCCACAAAGAGGCGGCCACTGTTGAGAATAATACTTTCGATAAGTTCCAGGACAAAGTTTAAAGACAGTGTCCTCGTGTGCAAGAATTGTAATTGTTCACCATCGATGAGACGACACAAATCATCCAGAACTTGCAAAGCATCCAACGCGAATTGGCCGACTTCGATCGACTGGCCATCGACCTCGATTGTGGTGGTAGTTTTCTCATCGCTGGGAATTCTATCTTCATTCGATACCCTTTCAAATATCGATACCACCAACTGTTGGAGCGTAGCAGCCGCAGTGCTGCTTACTGCTATCGTCTTGCTCGCTTGTAAAGTCGCACATATTTCCAATGTATTTGCAAGAAGTTCTCCGGTCAATTCATTGGAGTAATACTGCAACAGCGAAGGCAACGATTGAAGAATTTTCAATTGAATATCGAGACCTAGATCGTGTTAGCAGCCGTGAATCAATCATTTGCTTGGCTCGGCATACTCAGACTCGTCGTCTCTCTCAGACCTGCAAGAACGTCCTTTAGGCGTTGAGATGGCAATGATCGAGAAGCGATTAATCTTTGCAGACATACGACGCCAATTCCAGCGAGTTTCGCATGTCGCGTATGGCAAGCGATGATGAATGGCTCAACAAAATTCGGTTTGCGAACAAGATCTATTGCGTTCTTTAACATTTGGAATCCTGGTCTTATAGTGAAGGCACCAACCTGCTGCTATTTGAGCCTCTGATGTTGAGGGCAGCGACTTCAACTCATTAAGCGACTGCTCGGCAGCCTATATTTTCTTTGATTAGCATCGCGTACAAGGGGATGTCTTGTAAAGGATCGACTGACGTTGCGCAAGTCAGCGTTCTTCCGCCTAGACTCTTGAATGAGGTTTGCAAGCTCTGTCTGCAAGAATTGGGAGGACATTTCCAACGCAGCAAGGCAGCATCAACGCATGGCCAATCCCGTTGTCCCAATGGCCGAAGGTCTCCGTGTTGACAAGACAGGGAGCTCTGGGGCACGGACGGATCAGGGTGTGGTTTCGAGAAAGATCTGGTTCAAGAGCCCCTCCAGCTCAGGTATCATTAAGATACAGCAAATCCTCGTTGAGTTCAGTACGGTCGAGCAACGCTCAAAGATGCGCAGTCAACAATCCCCGGCGTGGCATCTCCAAGTGCCAAGGCTCCGATAAGACCCGTATCGCACGTGACCGATCGGCTCTCCAAGCGGCAACTGCCCCTCTTCTCCATGAACTCTCCCACTTCTACGTTGTTCCTCTCTTCGTTTCTCGTCACTTTCATATCTTCGTACCACAATGTCTGCCAAGGTTCCGCGGAACTTCCGGCTCCTCGAGGAGCTGGAGAAGGGTGAAAAGGGATTGGGTGCGGGTACGTTTAGTGTTGTCATAACACACGAGATCATACGTATACTGACGTACTGTTCTCAACAATTGCAGAGGCTTGCTCCTATGGTCTTGCCGATGGCGAGGATTTGATGATGAGCAACTGGAACGGAACCATTCTCGGTCCCCCTCACGTTGGTCTCTCCCGCTTCATACTTGGGTGGTCATGCACCTCTAACTCGAATGATCCCTATTAGAGCGTTCACGAGAACCGGATATACAGCGTCAACATCCATTGTGGACCCGACTACCCCGATAATCCCCCGACCATTCAGTTCATTTCCGCTGTCAACATTCCCTGTGTCGACCAGCGATCCGGAAAGGTGGGGATCGAATAAGCACCGAAATACAACGCCATAGCTGAACGAATTTCTTAGGTTGATCCAACTAAGCTTCCTTGCCTCGCTCAATGGAAGCGCGACTTCACAATGGAGACTGTCCTGATTGAGTTGCGGAGGTCAGCTATCTTCCTTCTCTAGCGGTGGGGCTTTGTAGTGCTAACATTTTTCTTAGATACATGGCTTTGCCCCAGCACAAGAAGCTCCCTCAGCCTCCAGAAGGCTCGACTTTCTAAAGTCTGCATCTCGTCCATAGGGTCCACAGGCAATACGGAGTATCACGGTCTAGTTCTTTGACATTTCTTTGCTTTTTTCATTCATATGATGATCATCATAGAGCGTGTACAGTCTTTGCATAACAGCATCGGCGCGATTTATTTGCAACTCTAGCCTTGACACTCCATCCCAGCTGGTACCTTGGGCGCCGGCCTAGTGGGTCTTGTATTTGTGTATGAAACGGTAATGTAGTCACACATCTCCTACTGTACCAATCAGCCGACTATGGCAATGGCTGGAGCGCGTTAAGTACTGCAATTTAAGTAAAACAATTGGGATTGCATGCAAATTTAACTGGGGTCTGCAGCCATGATGCAGTTGATATGGTGTCACGTGATGATACTGGACGTTTAATCTGATCACATACCTTCTCCAATTCCTTCAAGATCGTCTATTTCACGGAATGCCTAAGTTGGTGACACCAAGTCGCTCGGGAGTTCATCGCTTTGCTTGTAAGCGGCTCCACCTGTCTTTTGCCTCGTTCTGACACTAACTAATTGCGTATCTCCTAGGTTTGGCACTCTACCGAGCTCTTCTCCGACAATGTTCTCCTTCGACCGGTAGCCAACCGTGGCTGGCCGAGACGAAGTCGCTCGTCATGGAAAGATTTCGAAGATACAGGCAGCTGCAGAGTCCTTCTCAGGCGGCGAATGCTTTAAAGGCCGGCTACAAGGTGCGCTTTCCGCGATGCGATTTTCGAACCTTGCAGAAGCTAATGTTTCGAATTACTTGAAGTAGACCCTAGATTTGCTTGATTCGGCATCAATAGGCAACAAGCAATATTCAGACCAGATAAGCACGATTCTTGCGCAAGCCAGATCCATCAAGGAACAGTTCGCAGCCCAGCAAAGGGAAAAGGCGAAGGTGAAAGTGAAGAAACCGTCATCACCACCAGAGGAAAGGAAATTGAAGACGCTTCGCTCTGAGCTCGAAGCTTGGGATCAGAATGCAGACTCCCCATCGATTTTAAGTCGCCCACGCCCTGTGAGCGGGAGACGGAAAGTACCGGTTTTGGTCAGTGCGCGTGGAGTGCCATTCTTGCGCATCAAAAAGCCACAGCCGAAAAATCTAAGTGGAGTTATACGAAATAAGCTGGAGAAGCGCTGGCATCGGATTGAGGTGCGAGAGAGGTTGCAGGCGGATCTTCTTTTTGCCAAGGATGAAGATGTCTGGGATCGCATGACGAATACGAAGGACGAAGGTACATGGGCGGAAGAGCCCAAACTTGCTCTGAATGGCATTTATGAAAAGATCCGGGATTCGGATAGGAAGAATCGCGAATTGGCCGAAAGCATGTGGAATGTTGTCCTCAAGGAACGAGAAGCACTTGTGGAAGAAAAGAAGGAGAGACAGGCACAGGCTTAGCGTGGTCCCTTGTCCTATTCGCTGCCGGCAAACGCTTGATATTCACCGCGAAATGATACCCTTGTTTTCTCGTCGATTACATGAACAATAGCGCCTAGAGCAGATACGAGTCCTTGACCTTAACGTCCTCTCAAATGGAACCTAGGATGTAAAAGCGTGTGTAGTTCACTCGTATGATTTCATTAGAGATTGACAACCCATATAAACATGTCTATGCAGAAACCTTGAGCTTGTCAATAGCCGGCATGGCATCCTCATCTCCCTCGTCGTAATCGGCCTTGCCAGCCAAACCTTGCTCCCACAACTGTCGCCCAGTAAGCTTCTTCTCCTCCTTCCCTGACCTCTTTTTCTTGTCTTCCGCCTCCTTCTCCTCACGTTCTCGCTGCTCCTCGTCCCGAATCTCCTGTTGGAATCGTGCATTCCACTCCAAAAATGTCTCTTTGGTGACTGGTGTGCCCTGGAATTTGCGGTTCTCCTCCTCTTCGGCCTTGGCCGCGATTTGCTCCTTCTCGGCTTGCACAGCATTTGCACGGTCAGCCATAAGACATTCTGCACTCTCCTTCAGTGCGCTGACGAGAGTGAACACCATTGCCATTCCCATATTCTCTTCAATCGTGGGTTGGAGAGTCTCGAGGAGGTGCTCCCGGTCCTCTTGGATGTCTAGTCGAGAATGCTTTGGTGCATTGGGCGGGGAGGAGATTTTGAGTTCTGGGGCGACATCGGGGTAATCTTCGGGGTATGTGACTTCCAGGTATATGATGGGCTGCTCGGATTCTTCGCCGTCATTCTCGGGCGGGTCGAGAGTTATCGATACTTTGTATGAAGTTTCGGAGAGGTCTGAACGTTGGAGACAAGCGTTAGTGGTAGACGTTCACGAAACGTGGCATTGGCTTTACTAATGCAGTGCAAAGCACCTACCTGTGATTTCCTCAGGGAAAATGGAGTCGAGGACCTCGCGCTCCTCGACTTGATCTTCGCGACCCATTGTGTCTGATCCGCCCGCGGATTGGAAGGGTATCGGGTGGGATGATCGAGCGAGAGTGGGTGGAATCACAACGAGTGGTAAAAGTGCGCCCGATGTAACTCGGCGAGGGGGAAAGGGTGTATTAATTTTATAGAGAAGATCGCATCGACTCCGCGCATGCAGAGCCGTGGGCGATGCCAGTCCCGCATGCAAACCCGTCAAACAGCACCAAAATTTTGGGAGCGGAGCTTCACTTTTTGCTCGAGTTCCGCATTACATCGGTGAGCAATTATTCTTCTTCATTGATACTAAGCACTTTTTCTTCTTTTTCATTCTGTTATACACCCGTCCTGCCATGGGAAAACCCAGACCGCAGAAGAAAAAGTCGTCCAAGTCCAGCAAAAAGTCCGTCCTCGGCCCTGGTGGCTCGGTCTCGCAAGCCAAAATGTCCCAAGACCCCTCCGCATTACTCGACCAAGCCACAATTCTCCTACAAACGGGCCGTGTCGATGAGGCGCTGGCAAGTGCGCAGGAGGCACTGGATCTAGCAGCTGGAAACGCGTCTGTGCAGCTTCAAGCGGTGAACCTGCTGGGAGAGATCAACGTGGAGCTGGGCGAGATCGATACTGCTCGGGAATACTTCCTTGGTGCTGTTCAGCAAGATCCCAATGGCTCAATACCGGAGGCTGAGGGCGGTGGTGCTGAGAAGTTCTTGTGGCTTGCTCAATTGAGTGAGCATGGTGGGGCAGACAGTGTACAGTGGTTTGAGAAGGGCGTGTCGTCCCTGAGGCAGACTTTGCAGCAGATGGAAGGCAAAACGAGTGCGGAAGACATTGCCAATGCTACAGAGAAGAAGACCAAGATGGCGAATGCACTCTGCGCTGTTGCCGAGATCTATATGACCGATCTTTCGTGAGTTATCTCTCTCATTGAGTATACAGTATCTCTGTTGCTAACGATCCATCTAAAACAGTTGGGAAGAGGACGCCGAGGCACGGTGTGAGGCGCTCATCTCAGAGGCTCTCGTCGTCACACCCGATGCGCCAGAGGTCTTGCAGACTCTCGCGTCTATTCGGATATCACAGTTGAAAACCGAAGAAGCTCAAGAGGCTTTGAAGCGGAGTCTGGCCCAGTGGAAGGATCTTACTCCCGAAGACCCCAACGTGCCTGATTTCCCCGTGCGCATCAGTCTTGCGCGACTTCTGATGGAAGTGAACATGGAGTTCGAGGCCCTGGAAGTCCTCGAGCGACTGATCCTGGAGGATGACCAGAGCGTGGAGGCCTGGTACCTCGGTGGTTGGTGTCTCTATCTGCTGGCAGAGAAGCAGGAAGCCCCAAAGGATATCAAGGACGACGAGGAATCTCCGAGACACGCCTCGCTGATTGCTAGTCGGGAGTGGCTCAAGCAGAGTCTGAAGCTTTACGAACTACTCCAGTACGAAGATGAGCGACTCCGTGATCATGCCATGGAGCTGGTGCGAGGAATGAACCAGGAAATCGGTGAAGATATGGACGACAGTGAAGCAGAGGGTGAGGGTGAGGGTGAGGAATGGGAAGACGAAGAGATCGAAGTTGAATCTGACGACGACCACGAGATGGCCGATTCATAGACCACCAGAAATTACGATATCTGCATGTACATGATTCTCTTTTTTTCTGCTCTTTGTTGATACCAAGTAAATGCCACTACAAATCTCTTTTCATTGTTCGCCACCTGGAGGCCCGGGCCTCGGATAAAATTGTATCCGGTTGATGCAGATGCCGAATTTTGTCAACGCCCTCTGCGCGACGCGACGTCGAGGCTGCCAAACCCCCTGCAGGATGGATTTGGTACCAGCGCCGAGCAGGGAGACACCGGTGAAGTCTCCTTTGGTCGAAGTGGAGGCCGTCGACCTCGCGGAGCAGGTCAACGCGGAGACGGTCGCGCTGGAGGAGGCATCATCCGACTATGAAACGGACAGCGATGATTCTGAGAATTGGGATCTTCTGTCTAACGGCGACAATACTATCCAGATCCTACGTGATGAGCAGCTTCTTGATGGTCTCGGTATGTCCCTGAGAGATCTTCACTTTCGCCTTACCCCGGACATCCCCGCTATCGGAATCCACATGGAGATTGGACTAACCTTATACTGATTCACGTATAGTTCCCGATGCCTGCACCCTGGAAGAAGCGATTGCATATCGAAAACGCTTGCATGACATCGGCAAGGCGGCGTTCGTGGAAGAGACCATCGCGCGAGAGACCGTGACGGCGAAGAAGCTTTGTACGGCATTTGGCATCGTGCCGCCGGCCTTCCTTGAAGGTGCACCGGACGAGGCATTCCATCCGCTGCTGGCGATCGCCATCTCACGAGAATTCTCCCGGCGACCCAAGCTTCCTCAATACAACTCGATCGACGATGCAGTCAAGCTTTTGCGAGAGTCTAAGAACATCATCGTGTTGACTGGTGCAGGTGTAAGTACCCCAGAAATCTTGTCTTGGATTCTAGCGCTGACTATCCTTGGACGCTCAGATCTCGACAAGCCTCGGTATCCCTGATTTCCGTTCAAAAGACACCGGTCTCTATTCGAAGCTGGCGCATTTGGGTTTGAATGATCCCCAGGAGGTCTTCGACATCCATGTCTTCCGAGAAGACCCTAGCATTTTCTTCTCAATCGCCAAGGATATCCTTCCCACAGAAAAGAAGTTTTCTCCTACTCATGGATTCATCAAGCTTCTCCAGGATAAGGGGAAGTTGTTGACCAACTACACCCAAAACATCGATAACATCGAAGCAAATGCGGGTGTTCTTCCAGAGAACATCGTGCAGTGCCATGGATCATTCGCAACTGCGACATGCGTCAAGTGCCAGCACAAGGTCAATGGTGACGCAATCTTCAACGAGATCAAAGAGGGCATCATCCCTGAATGCACTGTTTGCCGAAAGAGAATCGCGGAAGAGGGCCTCAAACCGCAAGGGTTGAAACGCAAGCGGAGCACGAACGGTCAGCAGAAAGATCGCAAGGAGTTTGAAGATAGCTCGGATGATGATGATTATGAAATTCCTACTCCTGGAGTCATGAAGGTTGGTTACCTTCTTTTGGTTCACATGTGCCTTGGCGGTTCTAACAATATTAACAGCCCGATATCACCTTCTTCGGCGAGGATCTCCCCGATGAATTTGGTCAACGTCTGGTTCACCATGATCGGGAACTGGCGGATCTGGTCATCGTCATTGGAACTTCGCTGAAGGTAGCCCCCGTTGCAGAAGTGCCGGGGATTATACCGCGCAACGTCCCGCAGATCTATATCTCACGAACGGTAAGTCAACTCACCCGGGATTTAGGACATACACACGCTGACCATTTTCTAGCCCGTGTCACACACTGGGTTTGATATCGATATGCTGGGCGATTGCGACGTTGTGGTCTCGGAGCTCTGCCGTCGGGCCGGCTGGGATCTGCAGCACCAAATGATACCCGTTGATGAGAAAGTGGAGGTCACTTCCGTCGAGGGATATGAGTCACGACATGTGTTTAAGGTGATTGGCGCATAGCGGCGGAGTTTAGGATACGGTTGAGGAAGGCGTCTCTATGGATTCACGGATATGACTTGAAGAGGTGGCTTCTCGACTTGTGTTTCATCGAATGATTTCTTTTCTGATAGATTCGATTTGGTTCCCTCTTGATCGAAGCATATTTGATTTACTGTGATTTATACGCTTTTGACTGCGTTGGTTTGTTTCAAGAACTTTAGATTTTTGCTTCCGAAGGTACAATACTGCAGAACAAGATATATAATGAACATCGAACGGGTAAATCAATATTCCAACACTGATAACCTTAAATCTGGCGTAGGAAATATACTTGCCAATATTGGATTTCCAAGTCAAAATTTACTTTCATTCTGGCCATGAGATTAGACCGTTTGGTGGAGCAAATGCGGTTCCTGGATGCCAGGCTTGTTCCATGGCAAAGATCGGAAACTCGAAAAAAAATTGATCCCGCAGCGACGCCCCACCACCAAACCGTGCCTCAACAGACCACGACCCACGACAGCAATTATATCTCCAGCCCTGGAGGACATTCGCTATGGAATATATGATCCGGTTGGCCCAGTGCCATGAGACCTTTCGGGTGCCGGAACTCCAGGCCGTGGCCACCGTCATTGGTGTCGACCTCGAAATTATTTCTTACGATGAATTTGTATGTAACCACCTTCGAAGTGCAATGCGATGTGGACTAAGTCCAGGCAGGGCCCGATTTCACGGTTAATTGAAATTGCCCTGTCTACCTTGCGCCCGCGTCGCTGGCCTCATATTCCTCGGAGTCGGAGCTCGCTAATACCAGTTACTAGTCACCATACTGCGTTGTGAAACTACAAAATGATGAAGCAGCACGCGCATTGATTTCGCGCACCATCCTAGCCAAAGATATCTCAGAGCTTTGGGGTCGAGGCACGAACTATGATGAACTGCATGCCGACGTGCGAAAGCAGACATCGCACCGCTGGGTCGACTACCACGGTATCCCGCTTGCGTTTGCCTTGTACGGCTTTTGCGGGAAGCGCAGTCAAGATAAAAGGCTAGAAATTATTCGTTCATTCGCCTACATGGGTTTGACCGGCCCAATCCAACTCAAGAACCCTCCCTTGCAGTTCATCGTGATGGAGGAGTACGTCGGGGATACCGAAGCAACCGTCCTAGGCACACCGCGGGTAAAAGAACCGCGAAAGGTCTTTCTCGGTCGCTTCATTGCCAGCAGCTGCCGCGATGCCGTTGACAGGTACGATCTCAAGAAGCGTCAGTATATCAGCACGACTTCTATGGATGCAGAGCTCAGTCTGGTGACCGCGAACATGGCGCTTGCGGCACCTGGAAAGGTCTTTTTCGATCCGTTTGTCGGTACAGGCAGTTTTATGGTCGCTGCATCGCACTTTGGAGCACTGACTCTCGGCTCGGACATCGACCCCCGGAGTTTCCGTGGAAAGGACGAGGAGAAGGAAAAGGGGAAGAATGTAAAAGCAAACTTCAAGCAATATAACATCGTGAGCAAGTTCTTGGATACGTTTACTTCGGATCTTACGAACACACCCTTGCGAAACACTCAGTTGCTCGATGGTATTGTTTGCGACCCGCCATATGGTGTGCGAGAAGGTCTTCGGGTTCTGGGCACGCGCGATGGGAAGGTCATCGAGCCAGTCATGATTGATGGAGTTCTTAATTACTAGTGCGTGTCTCCACCTCCTTTGACACTGTTCTGCTGTCGCTAACATTGCCTTACAGTCGGCCCGGGTACATTCCGCCCAAGCGACCTTATGGATTCGAAGCTATGCAGAGAGACGTACTCGACTTCGCTGTTCGCTCGCTTGTTCCTAATGGACGTCTAGCGATGTGGATGCCAACTTCGAACGACGAGGCTGTCGAGTTTCCCGTGCCCATGCATCCGAACCTAGAGGTGGTCGCCGTCTCTGTTCAGTATTTCAGCAATTGTACGTTGGAACCTCACAGCAGGGCTAGGGACACCATGAAAACTAACGTAATGATTTCTACAGGGGCTCGACGACTGATGACTTATCGCCGCCTTCCTGATGGAGAAGTCTCCGATATCTCCAAGGGACGAACCAAGGCTGATGAACGCGGTATCAGTGCAGACGAACTCAATCAGTTCCGGCGGAAGGTATGTATCTGCAATTGGCCTTGCGAAGTGCGTGGCTAATGAATTACGGCAGTATTTCACGAGAAATTACGATATCATAGGCGAAGGCAAGAAAGCAGCGCAATGAGAAAATCACGACACCAATCTCTTCATGGATGATCATCCTTTTGTACATTGCTGTCTGAAGGGATATTTACATGGCTCTAGAGAAATTCTCAGACAATCTGGCAAAGAGGCTCTACAGCTTCCCCCACTGCTTGTCTGATGATCCCTGGCTAAGGTCGATACCCTCATTCTCCCGAATGCGCTGGACCTCCAGCGCCAACTCGACTCTCATGGCTTGCGCCAACTCCGCGCCCTCATCATCGTCGAGCTCTTCTCGCTGACCTTTGCCAAACATGGCAAAACCCGGCTTAGCAGCGTATGTAGACGGGCGCGGAATGATATGAAAATGGACGTGAGGGACCACCTGCGCAGCACGGACGCCTGTGTGATTGAGTTAAGAGACCGAATAAATGAGAGCGGCGGGGCATTTCATCAAAATTCAAATTTGATTAATTCAGGGGAGACAAAGATACATACCATTATTTTGTACAACATTCCAATGTCTATCAGGGTCGTCGCCAAACACGGTCTTGGTCACGACTCGTGAAATAATGGGAAGCCACTTTCCCATCTAGAAGAGAATTAGCAACGCGATCAAAGTATAAAAAAAGCTGGCCCAGGAAGTGAGGCTTCAAATCAATGCTTGAGGCTGATTACGCCTAGGGAAATGGAATCCACATACCTCTTGTCCCGCCTCAACGCCCATATCACCCAGCATCTCATAGTGCCGTCTAGACGCTACAAGAACATGGCCGCGTGTGAGAGGCATAATATCCAAGAATGCAAGGACATGGTCGGTAGAGAGAATCATATGCGCCGTTGTCTCAGAGGCTGCGTCCGGAGAGGCCAGTCTAGACTCGGCCTCGGTGAAGGGGGCGGGCGGGTTCGTTGCCCCGATATTGCAGAAGGGGCATCTATCGGAGAACATGAGGAGATAATTATGGGGTGATTGGACCCGGGATGGAACCCTTTCTGACTGCGAGGACAGAAGTTTGGTGGAATGAGATATATTAAGCGTCCTGAACTTGGGAAGCGGTTGTTCAGATTGGTGTTCACCGCCCGTAATCCCTTCAGAATTGATGGGCGATCGATTGGGGATTGGGACGAAAAATGAACGGGATGCCAGGCTCTTATGTCTGGATTAGAGGTTTTGTGCACTGAGTTGGAGTGCCAACAAATCGGTACACTTGAGGTTGAGTTGATCGGGGTCAACGGGGGGGCCGAACCTCGGCTACGGAGCAGATCCAAAGAGTCCAAGTGCTAGTGGACGATTATTCCCCGCGCATCTGATCCGAGAAGAGACGCCTATGTACAGCAATTAAAAGCAAGGGAAAGTAATAGAAGATCAGAATTGCATCCATAACCACGCCAAGAAGGAATCACTATCTAGAAAGGAAAAATCCAAGTTTGAAACCACCCAATTACCCCTTCCAGACTAGCCATCCAGTATGCTTGCCGGCACGGAAGGTTCCAACTCGACGTCCTCCACACCGACAGATACAGATAACTCTTCCAAAGAACACCAAACCATCCCCCAGGCCACGCAACACCCACCCCATTTTGTTCCGTCTGCATGTTCCACGCTGACACGAGGCCAAAGGGATTGCACAATTCAAAGCGTATTTCCAGGGCTCTCGCAGTGAGGCATGTAAACCGAACGAATATAAATCAACGGTTGCAATAAGGTAAAATTCCGAGCTGAAAAAATGAGGAAATGAGAAGAACAATAGAATCCGACGCCGGTATCACGACCGCGAATGAGAATGGAAAGGTATCAACCCCATGCACAAGAAAAACACAAGCCGGAAGGAAAAACCACAGGGCTGAGCGCCAGACACCCCCATCACAGAAGACAAAATGCGGAAGCGCACAAATTCAATCAAGTCATCGTAAGAATATGCAAAAGGTATTCGATACCAGCACAATGAAATGCCAACAAATGGAGGAATTCGATCACCCTGGTCAACAGTCGCGAGAGCCTTGGGGTCGTCATGAAGGAAAGCGAAAAAAGTCGACGCAGGGCTAGCATAACATCGTAAATGGCATCATTACTGTTCATCCTTGATGTAAGTGTACGGCTCCGACAGGGAGCTGTCGATGTACATGCTGTGGTACTTCTTGGCCCACTGGCGAGTCAAGATGGAAGCTAGAAAGGAAGGTTAGTCGAGTAAGTCAGATCGGAGGAACGGGAAACTCACCCTTCAAGAACTTCTTGCTGGCATACTTCTTGAAGAAGGCCTCGTGCGACACAGGGCGGTGGAGGTAGTCAATCATTAGGCGGAAAACAGGGTCAATTTCCTTCTCGGTGTATCCAGCGTAGTGGGCGAGAGTGGCGTCCCAGGGCCCGCGCTCCAGTATGAGACGTGCCAAGTACATGGCAGAAGCGGCGATGTGGCTCTGGGGATAGCTCATGAAACGGTGGTCGAGCAGGCTGATCTCCATCAGGTACTTGCCCAGGGTGCGAGTCTGGATATCGTAGTTGTCGGCCTTGGAGATACGACGCAGGAAGTTCATGGGGTTGGGGAAGCTCATGTTGTACTCGAGGGTTTGGAGGACGTGACGCTCGGCATCCAGGATCTCCTTGTCGGAGAAAGTCTCGTCGGCAACGTGGCTGAAGTTGGCAACGTGAGGGGACAGCACCTCCTCGTACTTGGAAGCGATGAACATGGCAGTAACGCCGACGAGCTGCAGGCGGTCCAAAGCCACGATCTCAGCGGACAGGAAACGGTCGATAATGTTGACGGCCAGGAACAGAGTCTCGGGAAGCAGGCGGAATCGAGTGTGAACCTCAATCAGCCAGTCGACGAGGATACCACGCATCTTCCATTCCAAGTCAGGCTGGTGCTCAATGTACTGATGGTTCGGCATCGTGACCATCTCGAGGTCCTTCAGGTAATCGAAGATCTCCACCACATACTCGGCAGCCATCAACGGGTCGTCCAAGTCCTCGGTATCCAGATCGTGAACGGCTTCCTCCATGGCTTCCGGGATGCCCTTATTGACAACCGACTCTTCATCGACCACATCGGGGACCTTCTGCTGGGTGTTGGGCTTCTTGAGAGGAGGCTCCTCCTCCTCCTGCGACTTCTCATCCTTGCCCTTGGTGGCCGGACGCTTTTGGTTACCGGGCTTCTTAACGTTGATCTCGCGATGGCCCAGGGGCTTCCGTGTTGAGTTGGCGCGACCGGGCTTCTGAATACCTCCAGTCTTCACAGTGGCCTTTGAGGTCAAGCCAGCCTTGCCAGCGACGGCCTTCTTTCCATCCTTGGCTCCACCGGCGTCGACCTTGTTGACATTGCTGACATCCCCAAGAGCAGCGCGTCGAGCTCCGTTGACGGCAGCGGGGGCTCGCTTGCTCGGCAGGGGCTTCTTTATGGCGTCAGCAGGGCCGTCAGTCTGAGCTGCGGCCTTGGCCCGCGTCAGACGCGTCGAAGGTCCGTTTTCGTCGTTCTCATTCATCGTGCCTCGGGTGCGAAGGCTACGGACCTAGATGACAGTCAGCTTTGCCATTCAAGCCAAGACGCGTCGAGTTGTTGCTGGAGACTTGATAGCACGTCTCAACGCGATGTGCCATGGTCGGAAACTGCTTACCTGCGGCATCGTGGGAGAAACTCAAGAGAGAAGAAAGGGAAGAGGAACACGGCAGAGAAAAAGGAAGGGAGAGTATGGTAATTCTCCTCGTCCTGTCGGCTCAGGTCAGCATTCCGTTGGGCATTACCTTGGTGGGGACCTCATACCAGACGGTCGAGACTGAAGGGCACGTACCACGCGTGACAATGCAGTCCCAAGGAACTACACTTGCCTCGATGCCGATGTATAATTGGATCGGATGAGCTCTGAGGGTATGAGTCGCGAGTCACGACTCATGCAACTTGATGATGTTGATCGTGAAGACCCGTGAAAACTTGGGTCCGTCACAGGGAAAACGCGCGGGAACGGGGGATTGAAGGGTCCAGAGGTATTCAAATTCACACGTGGATTCCGAGGAATTATCACCCGGGATAGAATGGGGTTATGAGAGGGGATGGGAGGGTATCTTGAAATGGAATGATGAAGGGAAAAGGAAGAACTCGAGAGGGCCAAGCGATGTTTGGCCCTACCGTGCCTAGCGCGGAAAACCGGTCAGACCTGACTTGACGCCCCACTCTGAAGTTCGCGCGGAGAACAATACCTGCAAGAAATGGGACTGAAATAGGAATGCCGTCGTACTCAATATTAGAATTGAATACTGAATAGGAAAATGAAATCTTTGAAGGAGGATAGGAAAGGAAGAAGTTGAAGTAGATCCAACAATGAAGGGACACGACGGGGGGTCGTTACCTCGTAGTAACAGTGAATGGTAACGAAGTGGAGTGGGTACGCGAGGGCGCGGCCGAAACGTGAGGCGCGAGGGCCAAACAAACCGTTGCCTGGCAACCGGGCGTCTTGGCGCGGCGACGTCACGGGACACCACGTGATACAATCACTACTGCCTCAGGCAGGAACAGCAGTCCCCTGTCACGTGTTATCACCGCCAGAACTTTTTGTCCGTGTCCCGACTAGTCGAGCTTGTCCTGGTTGAATGAAGACCCCGGTGGCTCTGGTTTTTGCCTCGCCTCCTTCTCAATTCCCTATCCTGCATCCGCTGGATTCCACATCCAAGGATGCTCCAACCCCGACTTGCCCTCCGGGGCATTCGGCTGCCATTCAGGTGTTTACCTGCCGTTCCATCCATTCCCGCTCGCCGCTTCGCAACCGTCATCACTGAGCTCGAAACTCCGTCTGAGAAGCCGTCCACCGCTGGCTCTGATTCTGCTGCCTCTTTCGCACCTCCACCGGCTCGCGGCGATACCGGCGTGAACATTCGCAAGTATACTCCGCGCACCCCCGGTGTCCGACACTTGCGACGACCGGTTAACGACCACCTCTTCAAAGGTCGCCCTGTCCACCGCTTGACATTTCCCAAACGTGGTCATGCCAAGGGTGGCCGTAACAACACCGGTCGAGTCACCGTTCGTCACCACGGAGGTGGTCACAAGCGTCGGATCCGGACCGTGGATTTTTTGCGGATGGACCCCGGCCCTCATCTAGTTGAGCGCATCGAGTATGATCCCGGCCGAAGTGCACACATTGCTTTGCTCCGCAGCAATGAAACCAAGAAACTGAGCTATGTCCTCGCAGCGGACGGCATGCGTGCTGGAGAGACTGTGCAGAGTTACATGCCTGGTATTCCTGAAGATTTGTGGAAAAGCATGGGTGGTACAGTTGACCCTGGTGTGCTGGCAGCCAGGACCGCATGGAGGGGAAACTGCCTGCCTCTGCATATGATCCCTGTCGGCACTCTCATCTTCAACGTGGGATTGCGGCCCGGGAAAGGTGGCCAGCTCTGCCGTAGTGCAGGAACTTATGCCACCGTGGTCGCCAAGGGTAGTGACTCCCGCCAGCAGGAGATCGAAACCGAAACCGATCAACCGGAGGCGGAAAAGAAGCCTTTGACTCTCCGTGAAAGACAGAAGCAGGAGCGTCTGGCTCAGCATATTACTATCCGCCTCGCTAGCGGCGAGTCTCGTCTCATCCACAAGGATTGTTGTGCCACTATCGGTATTGCTAGCAACCCGAATTATCACTACACCCAGCTTGGCAAAGCTGGTCGCTCCCGCTGGCTCAACATTCGTCCGACTGTCCGTGGTCTGGCCATGAACGCCATGGACCACCCTCACGGTGGTGGCCGTGGTAAGTCCAAGGGTAACGTTGATCCTAAGAGTCCCTGGGGTATTCCGGTAAGTACTCATCTTTCTCACGTGTACTTTCATGACCAATGCGCTCATCACTGGTTTCTTTACAGACCAAATCCGGCTACAAGACTCGCCCGAAGTGGAAGATCAACAAGGCGGTTGTCCACCCCAGACCCCGCAACCAAGGCCAGCGTCGTCGCAAGAACAACTAGAACATTATTTTCTGTTCAGGTGGTAGAGACGGGAACAGCCACCTTCCCATACATGTCTACGTCGCGTTTGAGGCTCGTGCTCTTCTCATTTTATACCTCACCTCTTTATTACACGGGGTGACTGTACGATATATATATATATTTTTTTTTTACTACTGTTTTATTGCATCTCCAGCGGTCTCTTCATTCTGCTGTTCACCGTCACTGGGAGACTTGTTTCCATCATTGGTTGGAGCTCAGGCAACGAGGCACTGTATAGTATGTTGGCCCAAGGCCACGCACGAAATAACAAAATGGAAGAAACCTTGGAAATAACCTATATAAATCTACCTAGCCAGATACAAAAGCTGTATATCTCAAATGTCATTGTGCTAAGAGGGTTGGATGAACGATCCGCAGAGACCCGTCGATCTGCCAAGACCTTAGGCAGCGCTGTGGTGCGTACTCCGATCGCCATGCGTCAGCGCCTTGACAGGCGATGGAAATTAAAGGGCTTCCCCATAGTTCCAATTCGAAGATTATCGAATCAAGAGAAAGAAAAAAAAGGGGGTTCTTTCAAAAACTAGTCAAAGTAATTCTTGAGGCCAAGAGTCAAGCTCGGCCTTCTAATACGAAAGTTGCCGTCGCAAGAACTTTCATTCCTGCTCATCCCCGCCATCCTCTCAAAGCATCAGATAATGCACTTCTCACGCCTAATTTGTGGATGATTTACGTCTGCAATCCCCACGTTACTCTGTAGGGGTCACCTGCGTTGATAAGCGGTGGGCTGTTGACCTTGCTATCTTTCCGACTTACGCATCTCCTCCCACTACCGCCCACTGGCGATCAAGCTATGGACAACCTCCCGCCCTCCACGTACTCGCAGGGAGCTGCGCAGTACTCAACAGCACCCGAAACCTCTTTCACAGACCATTCGTTCGCCGAGAACGGTATCACCGCCGAAAACGCCGCCACTGGAGACGGCAGCTTCGTACCTCGCCCCAAGCGCATCGCATGTGTTGTCTGCCGACGAAGGAAGCTGAGGTGCGATGGAAGAAGACCGAGCTGTGGAACGTGCTCGCGCTTGGGACATGAGTGTGCCTACGATGAAGTGCGCAAGAAGAGTGGCCCCAAGCGGGGATATGTGAAGCAGCTGGAGGCTCGACTAGGTGGGAACCCTCCCGTTGATCACCGCTCCTGGGCATGTCACAGGGCGCCGGAAGTATGTCGCTGACTATCATGGTTGTACTAGCTCAAGTCGAAACGCTCCTCAAGGGCCAAGATGCCGACCTTGCGCCGCGAACCTCCCCGCCTCAGCCCCAACCTCAGGACAATCCGTTCAGTGCGCCCCTACAAGATGAATCTATACTCTCCTTGCCGGAAATCTCGGGGCTTGGTAATGACATCGGGAGCGCGATGCCTACATCCGCGAATGGAATGGGGACCTCTCAACCGAGTGAGACGCTGTTTCAAGGCGCTCAGCCCGCCTTCCCCAGTGATCCGCAGTGGGATCTGATCAGTCTGGGTGTGGAGGAACCCCTTCCGACCCCGGATGTCGTCGAAGAATTGTGAGTTACCCTGTAATCGATCCACTGATTCTCCTTCTTACATTATGGGTGCTCCGTAGGGACGCTCTATTCTTTGAGAAGGTCTATCCAATGATGCCCGTTATCCATCGTGCTCGATACTTTTCCAGTCTACTTCTCTCTCCCCAAATGCGACCACCCGTATGTCTGCGGTACATGATGTGGTGCCACGCAGCATCGGTCAGCGACAAATACTTCTTCTTGCACAACCATTTTTATCAACGTGCACGAAAATATGCTGAGATGGATGAGATGAAAGGATTCGGAGAGACCATCATTAGTCTAGCACATTGCCAAACTTGGATCCTCATCGGCACGTACGAGTTCCGAATGATCTATTTCCCTCGGGCTTGGCTTAGTGTTGGCAAGGCTGCCAGATTAGCACTGATGATGGGGCTCAACCGATTGGACGGTGCTGGCCTTGATGTTAAGCAGTCCATGCTCCCGCCGAAAGACTGGACAGAGCGTGAAGAACGCCGCAGAGTCTTTTGGTACGCCTTTTGCACCGATCGATATGCGAGTATTGGAACTGGATGGCCTCTGGCCATTGATGAAGGCGATGTGAGTCAACCATTGATATCATTTCAATTGTTTTTCAATTGCGAAGGCTAACCACGAGCAGATCATGACAAACCTCCCAGCTTCTGAAGAGTCTTTCTTGAAGAGCAAACCACAACGCACCCTACGCCTGTCTGATATTATCGCCGGCGAGGGAGTGTCTACACTGGCCCCATTCGCGTGTGTGGTAGTTCTAGCTAGTCTTTTTGGTCATAACTTGATACACATTCACCGGCCTCAGCCCCAGGACAACGACCATGATCTCAACGGCGAATTTTGGAAGCGTCACCGGAGCCATGACAATGTTCTTCTGCACATTGCGCTTTCCTTGCCTGACCATCTCCGACTCCCCAGCGGAATGGATGATGTGAATGTCATCTTCGCTAACATGAGCATCCACACCTCCACAATCTGCCTTCATCAAGCCGCAATATTCAAGGCCGAGAAGAACAAAATGCCCAATCAAATCATCACTGAGAGTAAAAGGAGATGTCTCGTGGCGGCCAACCAGATCTCAAGTATCATGAAAATGGTTAGCCACGTTGACCTGGGTTTGGTATGTCTGATCTTATTTTCGTGCCGAAAATCTTCCACTAATAGCGTGTAGCTTAACCCGTTCACGTCTTTCTGTCTTTACATCGCAGCGCGAGTATTCGTGCAATACCTGAAATCCCGACCTGATGACTCAACGGTCTACTCGTCGCTGCAATTTGTCATTTCAGCTCTAAATGCGTTGAAAACCAAGAATCCTCTGACCGAGTCTTTCCTGGTTCAGCTGGATGTCGATCTTGAAGGAACTGGAATCCGAGCCGTAGAAAATCTCAAAAGCGGCTCATCCTACGTGGTCCAAGCGATGGTCAGTCTATCTTAAATGTCTTCATAATCTCAAAGCTAACTTTAATGCAGCAGGCTGCTTGTTGTTCAGACAACGCGGAAAGGAACGCTTTATACACTATCTGCAAAGCACAACCGTCCATGGTGATGAAAGTTTCCCCCCAAGACTCGTCAAATTCCTCCGGACCTACGCGAAAAGCTACGACTGGCACGACAACATCTCTTCCCAGTCGACATAGGGATGTCTCAGATATCGATTCCGATCGTGCGGGCCCCGGTAGTAATCCGCAGCAATTCTATTCCCACATGGCCCATCTAGGTAACGGGGCTGGCCAAGGAGGCACCGTGGATGTGGATATGGATTTTTCGCCCGACTTTGGCCTCGGCGAGAGGAATCCACCTTCCGATCATCCAACTCCGTCAACATTAAACTCTTCTTCAAATACCTCCTACTCAATATCTGGCGCCGACAACCAATCACCCGGGAAAAAGCAGCAGAAGAGCGCCCCAAGTTCTGCTACGTCTATCGACAAGGGTCATTCGGTCCATATCTCTCGGTCCACTACCGAGGCTCCCCAGGTTCCTGATTTGAGCTCTCTTGTGGGACAGGTGTATCCAAACAGCACTGGATCCATGGGAACTACGGATGCGTCGAACGCCTTTCCCATGTCTTCTTCGTGGGACATGCCTACTCCAAATTCCACGAACAATATGGACTTTGGAAATATGAATGTGGATTCCTTAAGTGAGGCTCAGTGGGCACAAATTTTGAACAATAACGGGAATGGTGCTGGTTGGGGTGATTGGCGCCCGTCATGATGGCATACCAGGATGCTGCATTTCATACAGATACTTCTACTTGGGTTGATTCCAAGATATTTCCTTGGCACGGTTTTGGATAATCTCCTGCGGGCTGACTTTCTGCTGTTTGGCGGCTTCAACTAGACCGGGTCTCACAAAGCCGGCGCCCGGATATGGGCTCTTTGAACTAGCTGCCGGCTACAGCAGAGAGCTATTTGCCATTTTCCAGACGAACACCCTGCCACTCGACATCTGGCAGTTCTCTTCATTCCGCTCGGCGTTGGAGGGTTATAACAATGGACGAATCTCGGCGCACATGGTCTTTCACACTACGGTTTGACGATAACGAAATGTAATTAATCTCAACTCTTGATTTGGTATTTGGCTGTCTTTCAAGGTTTCACGCATGTCGATACGATAGCCACTACAATAATAAACGCAAAAGTAATCAAAGAAGCTTGTGCATTCTGGGAATCATAATAGTAGGCCAATGGAACATCCGACCCAACAGCAAAATAAAGTGATCTATCGACCCAAGGAAATCCCGCGTCAAACGAAATCCTCCCGAGGTCACAGATTACCACCGGCAGCACCAACAATCTTCAATCCGCCAGCGCCACCACTGCCAGGGCCATCATTAGTCGTCGAGTAAGCTAACCAATACCTAGAAGGATGCCACGCCACAGCAGGGACACTGGCATTGATACCATTCGTCGGTACAGAGTAAACGCTCTCACCCGACTCAGCATGGAAGATCTGCAAACCATTCCCACCACACCCGGGCTCATCCCAAGCGCCGCAGATAAACCGTCCATCAAAGCTCCAGCTGACACCGCGGATACCGCCACCATTCTCACTGGATAACGTTCGGTGGCAGATCCAGTCTGTCGTGTCCCATAGCGAGATGAGCGCGTCACTGCCGCCGATGGCGAGATAGCGACCCGTCGGAGCAAGGGAAACGGCCATGCAGGAGGAGGTGTGTGCGTTGAGAGTGTGGGCGATGCTGAAGGAGGGGTATTTCATGATTTTGACGGTGCCTTCGCCTGTCGTTGCGAAGAAGTAGAGGTCTGGGGAGTCGTCGGTTGCGATATGGTTGGAGAAGGTGGTGGCATTTGTTTGGACGGGTTGCGGGTGTGATGAGAGTGCTGTGAAGGTTGACGCGCCGGGTTTGGAGGAGCTGTTGCTCGAGCCGTTGGTCATGATATTTGGACTTGAGGGTGATTGTACAGCGATCGGGATCAAGGTATCGTCCTAATGAAATCGGGGTTAGTAGTTGCGTTGCCGGGCCTATTGAGGTTTCCTGGCGCTCACCTTTCTTCCTACAATCATAGTACTGCCATCAGCGGACCAGGACAGTGTAAATGCCTCGCCGCCGACGTCCAGACGGCTCACGCATGTCTTGGAGCGCACATCCCAAAAGCGCACCGTTCCATCCGTGGAACAGCTCGCCAGCTCTGCATCTCGGACGGGGTTGAAGAGCACCTTCTCGATGCCGGCAGAGTGTCCGCGCAGCTCCGTCGAGTATCGGACAGCAGGGCGCTCGGGGTTCCAGATTCGAAGTGTTCGATCAGCGGAGCCAGTCGCAATCAGCTGGCCGGCGGGGTTCCATGCGAGCGTGCGAATGCTATTGCAGAAGAGCAGCGTCAGTACTTACACCCAATCCAAGGATGCAAATAGAGCTCACGTATGCGATCCGGGTCCTTTGGCAGCGGGGTCGTTGTAGTTCTGGGTTTTGACGCTGCCAAAAACCAGAGGGAAGTGTTCCTTGGAGAGGAGTTCTCGGCGCGGAAGGGGCGCCATAACCTGTAGCTCCTCTTGCTGCTGCTGTGGGTCTAGCAATTGGGGCTGCGATCCAGGCTCAGCTGCATCAGTGGCAGCAGAATGGAGAAATTGGGGAGACTCGGACTACATTCGGAGCTCGTCACGATCGGCCGGTCTTGTGCCGCCAAATTGCTGCACGGTGGGCGGTGAGGCCCCGGGCGGTGTGGCCATCGTCGCCTCGGGCATTAACTGGCTCTGTTTGAGATGTTAGAACAACGCAGAAGGGGAATCAATAGCTACAAGCGAGGATACCTGGATCGATAGAAGAATAGGGACTATTTGTGTTTATGGATTATTCATGCATACCGTTTATTTCTTGCGGTTGCTTGACGAAATGCCTTCCAGATGGCATTATCAACCATTTGAATAAATTCCAACAGTTCAAGATTCATTACCTACCTCAAAGGCATCACCGTGCTCAATGCTCAGAGAATAATCCGTGCTATGTGCTAGCTACATTTGAAAGATTAGTTTGAACCAATTGGTTACAAAATCATTTCCCAAGTTGAAGGCGTTTCTTGTGTGAAGGAGTGGGATATGTAGATCATATGCAGCAGAGGTGGCGTTTCTTGCTCTCAAAAATTATGAATCACTCTACTCGCGTTAGACATAGGGGTTCAAGAGTCCAGAGAAGATATATTCATTAATTTTATGAGATTAATGCTCAAGTCTACAGGTGATGCGATTGAAGTGAGAGATGTGGATAAAGCAAAGCAAAGATGCCGACTACAATCACAGCCACAACCACAACCACAGCCATCAAGCACGCACTGTCCCACGACCTTAAATACAAATACCAGCTTGTCTGGCAATAGTGCTTGCACAGCTCTCCACCTGGACCCAAACTCAGAGTCGTGGTGTGACCCTGACATCGGCCTATCATCGATAAGGGAAGCTTAATCGAACCTCAAAATTTCGGCATCGAATGTGCTCCACAAATCTTTTCGATTGCGACCGCGATCAGGACGCGAAACTCCTCAGCAACCCCCAAAAAAGCTAAATCCTGCCAATTGAGGATCCTTTACCATGTTTGACTTTGAAGACGACGCGTCAACACGCGAGAAGTGCTTCACAACGGTCGCGGAGCTCCCCACATTCGTCAACCCGGCGCAGATCCCAGCCAAAAAGACCCCGTTCTCTACGATTTCTAATTATTCATTTGTGCATACAGTAAGGCTCCCTAATTCGGATGACTCCTGGGTTTCTTCAGAAGACGATGCTGATGAAGTGGAACAGGTTGAAGCCATCCTTCCAGAGGAGATTTACACATGCATCCAGACCTCGCTGGATACCAAGCTGGAGAAGATTCAGTATGCTCGAGTATTCATGTCCCCTGCCGACCTGCTGGAGCATGAGTTTTTTAACACATACATCAAAACTGGTACGCTCATTCATCAAAGATCCCTTCGCGTTATTATGCCCGTCAGTCCAGATTTCAGACAATGATCACGTTATTTCATAAGTTGTTTCGAGGCAAGCATCTAAAAAATATCTCTAGGTGATATTATCATGATATCCGAAGGTCGCTCCGGCTCAGACAATGTGTTTACATTACGCGATGGTTGGTAGCTCCCCAGAAGCATTTTACGCGACGACCCGAGATGGACCGCGTGGCTAAAATTCATATAACAGGAATTCTCAAAATTGAACTCGGCAAGGAGTTATTAGAGCGCACGGGGCTTACTGGAATTCCTATTCGCAGTGGCGGTAGGAAGCATGCAAAGGAACGATTCTGTACGCACAAAAGACCAAAATGAGCTCACCGAACTTTGAAAGCTGACCACATTAATCTTGGCAGTAATTGAGCTCAACTTACGGCTTCCCTCGATGCTTCATGGCAAGAAGGGCTTCGAGCGAATCGAGCGGGCCTTCAAGAACGTTCTGAACCAGTCATTAGCATGGCTGTTCTGCGATTTACACCAGAGTGACGGTGGGTTCGAGCCTTCTGGATTCTCGAAGCAACTACTAACAAACCACGGATGGCAGGAGCGGCCGTCAAAAAACACCACCCACAGTTGATCGAGGCTGGGTGCCAACAGACCAGGCTTGGCTCGATTCTGGAACCGCCATTATCTGGGGTAGTATCCAGTGAGATGTCTGAACGGGATATGCAAGAGACATGCGGGTCTCTTTCTGAATGGATTGCCATGGTTCAGCTTAGGTCCCCGCGCGTGTCTGCCGACGATGACGTTGATCCATATCTCAGTCGGTACACGGTCCCTGAAGCCGGTCAAACGCGTACCACCGATTTGATCAGTTTGAAATGGCACGGTCTCGTTCCCTCCAAGTGGATCATGCAGCTATTCGTTGCTTTACTGTGGGTTCCAAAATTCCATTTTTATTGAACACGGTCGAAACTGATACTTGCCCTAAATGGGCGACGGCAGGGGTCATACGTCAAAGTCTCAGACCTCGTCTTCATGGTTTGTTCTATCCGCTTCAGCGCTCGGAAAGCAAGCTGTAGAGGGAAAAGACGGTTATACCGTCGCCGCTGCTCCAAATATGCTGTCTGGGCCAACTCGCGCGAACGAAAATGAAGCTTCCGACTCCAAAAATCTCCATGCTATTTGTTGGGAGTACATCGGGGCAACTGCTACCGACCAATGAAGCGAGCGAATCCAAGGTTGGAGCATGATGCCTTTTTGGCAGCGGCGCGACGATACAATTCCATCATAGAATACATCATGTCCGAGTCTTGTGTCGGACCTACCCTTCCCATCCTTGCTCTTCTTCTTCTCTTCTCCATACACTCTCTCAACAACGCTCAGTATACTGCATCTTTACTCCTCGCATCATTTGCTATACTCTCGCTTTATTTCATCTCTCCAAACATCTCACGCTCATTCAGCCACACTAAAGCCGATATGGAGGACACTCTTTTCTTTTCTGAACTTCCGAGTTCTCTCTACGCCGGCTGTGACGACGAGGAGTCACGACGACTGTTCGAGGCATTTATCAACTTCGGGGATGATTCTGGGCTAGAACTTGAGCAAGTGCCTGCGGCGCACCTGCCTGTCTCGCCCTCGGAAGCAGTCTTGTCTACTTGCACATCACCGCCACCGACTGAACAAACTCCCATGGTCGTTGACAACACTTCTGCCGGCAGCTCCACGCGGCAACAAAGTCCCCCAACACCGTCAGCTTCATTGCCACAAGTCCCGGTAACTTACAACATCATCGAGGTCTGGCCTGGAGTCTACGCCCAAGTCTTGCAGGCATATCCGATAATTTCAGTCACCATGGGCCATCCACCACAAAACCCATTTGGCGTACCTGCATTTGCGCCTTTGCCTATGCATGCATATATATCGCATCCGTCTCAGTCATCAATACCGGAATATACGAATCAGATTACACCACATCAAAATATGTTTCATTTTGGTATGAACACTGCAGTTTTGCCTCAAACTGCGTCTCAACCTCTACCTGCATCCAACAAGCGGGCGTTTGAATTCGTGGAGCCAACGGTTCCTGAAAAGTTCGTCGCCAACCCTAACAACCATGGCCGATGGGAAATCGACAGCGTCGGGAATAGAAAGTATTTGAATGCGCCAAAGGTCAAGAGACCGCGGGTTAGTGGAAACTGATGATGGGTTGGACACGGGCTGCTTATTTGAAAGGATTGGTTTCTTGTTTCTGTTGATGTTCTTGATGTTTTTGTTGTACTTCTTATTGTCGTTCCATTTGATTTGTGACTTTTTTTTTTCGCATGCATTTTCAAGATACCCTGATGAATGTCTCGAAAGTCTTAATAAGAAGAGTTCCAAAAATGCAGGTTTGACATTTGTTTCTGAAACCCCCTACTCGTTCTGAAGCCATTCAGGGTAATTTAAGCTGATAAAGACAATAAAACGCACTCAATTACTTATATCTAAAGATAGAACTACAAAGCTTTTTAGATAATACTGCGACTGCTACCAAACAGAAGTTGAATAAAAGGAAATTTCTCGTCAAGCCTCTAAAACTAACCTATATAGAGACAAAAGGGAAACTATCTCCATGGCACAGAGAATTACGTACTAGCGCAAGGAAACGCTTACGCATATGGCAGGAGTTTGGAAAAAAGCTGTGGAATTGAATGGTCTCCAATTTCCCGAAAGTTATCAATAAGGTGAGATAACTTCATACCCGGTAATAATTAGCAATTGGAAACGGTGCACTACCGGGACTTTAAAAGAGCAGACATGCACTATACCTAGTGCCACCACGCCCGAATACCCTGAGACGGATCTGTCACATGAAGAACCTGTACTTCTCAAGCATCAAATTCTATGTCTACTCTCTACAGAGCACCCCAGAAAGCTGCTCCGTTATAACATTCCGCCTTTTGTAGTCCTTGCTTTCTCTCGTTCATGTGCAGCAACTGCCTCAACCATAATTTCCGTTGGAGCTTCAAGGCCCGTCCAAAGCCGGAATTGATCATATGCTTGGGCAAGGAGCACCTCAACCCCAGTAACGGTGTGCCAACATCCACGTCTTTGGGCAACGGTCAGGAGTGGTGTCTGCTTGGGCTTGTAGGACATGTCGATGCAAAGACCGCTAGCTCCAAAGATCGAGGTAAACTGGTCCTCTGTCGTAGTCTCTGCTGGGACAGTTCCGATAATCACATCAGGTGTCTGTAGCAGATCATTGAGACTTGACAACACTTTGATATCGAATACAGCCTGAAAGTCATCTTTAACCCTTTCTGCCGTGGAAAGTGTGCGGTTTATGAGATAAATGCCTTTGAGACCCGCTTTATGCATGGCGAACAATGCTGCTCGGGATGCGCCTCCAGCACCAATGACAAGACCGGTATTCGATTGTCGCTGTGTCTTTGCAGCATAGCTGGCGATGATGGTGTACAGACCCGACCAATCGGTATTGTCTCCCATAATTGTGCGCTCTTTCCCATTGTCCTTCACAACCAGTGTGTTGATTGCTCCAATCAATTGAGCCGTGTCAGTCTGCTCTGAACAAAACTTGTGGGCTTGCAACTTATGGGGCATCGTCACGCTGCTGCCGCCAAATTGATCATTGAGGATTAAGTTTGCAACTTCGTCGATGCTGGCTGATTCACGAATGTCGTAGGTGTACGGGAGTCCAAAATGGCGAAATCCAGCATTATGGATGATCGGAGAGATACTGAACGAAATTCCGCTGCCAAATATATGGAACTTCTTTGGTGCAGGCTGATTCGAAACGGGCGTAGGTTGAGACATCAGGGTAAGACTTTCTGTGGAAAGAGAGGTTCAAAAGGAAATAAGTCGTGCGTTTTGACTAATCGAAAGCAGATAGAATCGCAATCCAATGTCAACACCGATCTAAATATGGGATCCCGTTATCGTACAAGCTCGGTTATGACTTTAACCTTGGCTTAACCATCCCCAACCGTCATGGAAAATATCTTAGCAGACATCGGACTGGGGAAATGAATAACACCGACTCAGCCTTCCTGATAATAATTTCTGGAAATTGATACTTCAGCTTTACGGGACGCTCTTGTTAGAGTCACCCTTCGTTTTAGCCTCCTCCCAAGTGCACTCTCATTGCAATAAACAATGTCTGGGCATGCCTCGTCGCAAGAGATGACCCTTCATCTTGTTGGAGTTGGAGTTAGTCACTCAATTGCTCCGGCGATGCACAATTCTATCGCCGAGTCTCTGGGTCTCCCGTGGACATTCCATTCGACAGAGTGTCCAACATTGAATGACCTGGTCGATCTCGTAAAGAAATCTACAACCGCTGGTGTAGTGGTTACTATGCCCTACAAGAGCTCAGTTATGGAACACCTTTCTGAGCGAGATGAGTTGGCGACAATCATCGGGGCATGCAACAACATTTACTACAAAGATGGAAACCCCCAACGTTTTTGTGGTACGAATACCGATTGGAGAGGTGTCAAAGGTTGTCTCCTAGAGAAAGGAGAGGAAAAAAGCAGACCAACAGCTACGTCCCCTGCCTCTGCTTTGATCATTGGTGCTGGCGGGGCTAGTCGTGCAGCCGTCTACGCCCTCGCTGAGCACCTTCACTGTCCTACGATCTACGTTTTAAACCGGGATAATCAAGAGGTTGCAAACCTCATTGAGGACTCCAAACGACTTTCAAGCCCTCCTCAAATCATCCACGTCAAGACACTGGATCAGGCGAAAGAGCTGCCCAGTCCGTACTACGTTGTGGGCACTATCCCCGATCTGGAACCTACAACGGAGTCTGAACTGGCGGTTGCTTCGATTCTCAAACAATTCCTTACCAGTCCAACTAAGGGTGTCCTCTTGGATATGTGCTTCAAACCGCGAAGAACGAGGATGATCAAGTTGGCGGAGCAGTTGGGATGGCCGTGTGTGGAGGGGACTCATGTCATTGGATACCAGATTGAGGAACAGTGGCTTTTGTGGGCTGGTGAGGAGCATGTACAAAGACTGGACAAGGAGAGAGCTTGGAATACGCTTCTTAAAGCTGCCGAGGAAAGCAAAGGAATTAATTTCTAACTGGTGCAACTTGACTAGTATCGCGACTACTTGCGAAATGCTCATTCTACCGACCCAACACTACCCTCTGTAGTCAAATTCCACATTATTCTAAAGAATTTAGTCTAAGTTCATGACAATTGGATATTCCGCAGTTTTTGTAATTGATTCATCCTCCCCACACTTCCCACAGCGATTACGAAGAGTGGCGGGATGGATTCTCCGGTACCTTCGGTAGTGGTCTTAGCCGACGTCCGGGAAACCGGAAACCCGACACCATCAAATATGAAAGATGGCCGCTAAATTACTTCTGAGTGTATAGATGAAAAACTTCATTTCAGTTTCATGAAAGAAAAAGTAACACAAGGCTTCGACAACTTCGAAAGACTCTCCTATTGGCAACTGAAAATTCTAGAGTTACTGAAGATTTGAAATTTTGCTGAAGCTTTTTGCAAGCTGCAATTCCTCTCGCCGCATGTACATGAGGGACATGTTGGCCTTGTTCAGACATTGTTCTTGAGAACAACTCCATAGAGACAATACCCTCATATCCCAGCCCAAAATTAACAGCCCTCACAACATCCCCCACCGGCAAATAGGCGTCGCGATCCTCTTCATACATGAAGGTTCTCGCATTGCGAGACCAGTTCATCCTGGGTGGCTGGCCATCCACATGGAACGGGTGACCTGCCACCAACGGCGATTTCATTCGCTCCGCATCCACGACTTGGATGTAAAATATCTTCGAGACATCAACCTCCTTCACCAGACGCTTGATCGATTCTTTCAAGTCGGCATCTGCATTGGGTGTCTTCCCAGTTGGTGATGCTGGGTCGGCCCATACACCACCCGCGATGTTGAATGTGTCTAGGCACATGCCGAAGTTGGATCTGTCCACGCGCTTCACCACGTC
Organism: Penicillium sp. S103-07; assembly: GCA_037042055.1. Lineage (NCBI taxonomy): Eukaryota > Fungi > Ascomycota > Eurotiomycetes > Eurotiales > Aspergillaceae > Penicillium > Penicillium sp. S103-07. Next base: position 275,160 of record JAXQJQ010000027.1, on the reverse strand, counting down.
CCACGACTTCTCCCAGGTATCAACATGTGTGCTCCAACATAGATTCTCATATGCGAAGCGGACGATGGGTGTCTCTACTGCACCCATGTCGGCCAACTGTCGCAAATCGGCAGCAATGACATCAAAATCATCGGTCAATTGCTCCCAGCAACACCTTTGCAAGCTCTGAGTACATTCAACTCTGTTCGACACCTGACACAAAATCTATCCCAAATTTCATACTGCACATCGAGTACTCCCAATTGCGAAGAAATCTTAGAAAAATTGCGACAAGAACAAGCAGGCATTCTGCAACACCGCCCTTACGATCGAGATGGTCATGTCACTCCTCCACTTCTTACTTTGCATCTTACCTCGGCCTTTACGACTCTTTCATTGATTCGCAAATTTAAGTCTGTCTCATCTCCGATCCTGGACGTGTGTATCAGAACCATCCATTATTCCCTGGACATACTGGACCACTACATAGGCCTGACTGGGGGAACCGGTTCTTCCCCGTTGGTTTATTGCTTTGCCCTGCAGTTTCAGCGGTGTCTAGACATTCCCATCTCAGCGTTGATCTCAGCAGAAAAACAACCCTTAGAGGAACGCATACATACATTCCTGGAGCCTGTAAAGCCGCATGGCTCTCTTGAAGGAGATTCGTTACGACATGCGATTGCCTCAGTCACGGCGACACAGGGCGACCACTACCACACATCTTTGATACCAATCCCAGTCGGGCGTGACTCAGTGGCCCCGCAGGTCAACTTGAGTACCCTTGAATCCCGACTGGAACCACCAGACATAACGCCACCGGATTTGTCTTCTGCCAGCAACACTGCGGACCCATTCGGCGCCGCAGGTCCAGGAGAATACGACGCATTGTTCGATGAAATGATGTTGGTAGGGTCTTTTCCCCCTAGCAGGTACGCACTCCCTTTCACTCCCTACTTGATCCGTTTCTTAACTTTCGTAGACAAGAACCCTCATTTGCACATAACCTAGGTTTCTACGACGGAGATATGGACACAGACTTCTTGGCTCAACTGCAACAACCTTCTGCGAGATGATATTCCAGGAATATTACATATATTACCAAGGGAACTCAGTCGGACTTGAAATAGGCGTGTATCAATTTATCATAGGCGCCGGTCAATGCTTTAGCCGACACGCACTAGCCCAGGAGTAAATATAAATCAAGGTACCCAGCAAACACTCAAGTCTATTCAAATTCAAAAACAGGTCTTTCTCCTATAAGGCATTCCGAGACTCAGCGATCTCAAAATGCCTCCTGTCTACCAGCATCGGCTGTTCCGTGATAAAACGGCGAACCAAGAATACGATGGCCGCTCTGTACATATGTTTGCATGTGAAAAATAGAAAAGAGAAAAATAGAACGGATGTTGTAACTTGGTGTCCAGACTTAATTAAAAACATCCAGGGCAATGTACGTAAGAAACTACAAGGAAATAGTAATAGTACCCAAGGCCCTTCAACTCGTCAAGGTCCAGATGCAAGTGATCTTTAGCAGCTGATGCCGCTTGGCACATTCTCGCACTTGCTGCTGGTCTTGCCGCCCTTGACACTGACGCCGCTCCAGGTCCAATCCGAGCAGGCTCCAGAGGCACATAGAATATAGATATCAGTAGCGCTGCTGTCAACGGTTCCTTGCACATTGCTCAAAGTAAGACCGGTGATGGGAACGCCGCTGGTGGGGGTACCGGTGGGGCTTCCGTTCTCATAGTCCTGCTCAATGACAACGCCGTAGTCCGAGATCCCGGAAAGGGTGATGTCCTTGTATGTAATGTCCTTGACGGAGCCAGTCGCGTCATAAACGGTCTTGATGCGGACGCCTTTAGTAAGTAGCAGTTAGCCAAGATGGTTCAGGCACTTTCTCCTAACGCTTGCTTGTACGTACCGTTCTGAGAGTTCTCGATGCTACAGTTCTCGACGGTGACATTCTCAACGGTGTTGTCGGAGCGTCCGCCAACTGAGCCGATAGAGATTCCGTGTCCTCCAATGCAAGTTGCACCAGTGAACGAGATATCCTATGAAGTATTAGCAAAGCTCACTGGCGAAAAGCCCACCGGGCCATGCATACCGTGCCCGAATTGACCGCCAAGCAATCATCTTGGTTGTGGACAACCGGGTTTATGATATAGACACCGGTGCTCGATCCAACGTCGAAAGCGTCGGTGTTGTGACCACCGTTGCTATCACCATCGGCGTCGTCGACCGTGATACCACTAGCAGTGAGATTAGTTGCACCATTGATGCTGAAGACCTGGAGGGGAGAGTTCTTGATGTAGATGTCCTGGATCTCCGAATTGATCATATTGTGGGCATAGAAGAACTTGGGCTTGGTCTTGCCGCCGTTTCCTCCCTCCCCGTCCCACCAGCGGGCACCATCTCCATTGAGGATAGCCCCGGAAGCTCCTTTAACGGTGATGTCCGTTCCGGAAACCGAGACCAGGGGACCCGACCATTCTTTGTAGCCGAAAGTGGTCTCTCCTTCAAAGATTACCTAGATGGCCGGTCAGTCGGCGATTCCAAGGTTCCTGACTGGTGGATACCTTACAGTCGTTCCCTTATTCAGTCCAGTCAGGTCCAGAGTAGTTCCCGCGGGAACAGCCACGGAAGACAAGACAATGGTGGAGCAAGAACTCTTGGACTTGATGGCGGACGCAGCACCGCTAGAGCCGGAGAATGTGCAGGTGGAAGATCGCTGCTCAAGTGCGGATGCGGGAGTCGGATTTGGAGCTGCGTGAACGGCGGCAGCGCCGAGCAGGCCAATAAGGCCGAGTTGGAGGCTGGGGACCATGGTGGATAAAATGAATGGTGATTCGTATGGTATAATGAGCGACAATTGATCGCGGTGTCTATGACCCTTCAAGCGGAGACCCGACAAGTTACCATTTATACTCATGTAGTTGTTTTCAACACACTAGATCTGGGACCATTTAGCCCGGCGGGAGATTGCCGATTCCGGTTGGTATAGAAAAAATCTTTATTCCTCCAATAAATAATATACGAGAATTTGGGAGTGATACCAAATCTCCGTGGATCTTGTTTCATATTCAAACTGGGCGCCAGCCGTTTGGAGGATGTCAAGCTCGTGAGAAATATGCCCCTAAGAAAGGTTGGTGGTGAAACACGATCATTGGTGGGATAATTTCTTCAGATGATGCACATTTCCTTGACAGCACGTAGGTTTTTTCTGTTAAAGTGTCCAAAGTCCGTGTGAGCTGGAAATGCTCCGCTATTATCAATCGTCGTAGATGGCTGTTTCGAAGAAAGACACGCAGCGTCCTAAGTGTGGATCCATGTGGCTTGCAAAATTAACAATGGCAAAGGGGCTGAATTGTCCGTCACGTATGGACCAAGTGCAGAATAATTGCTCCAATAGATGGATACCGTAGATCTCCAAGTGATCAGCCAATACTTTAACCTTGGAAGGTAACAAATGAATCCACATCGAGCATTTAACGAGCACTCATTGGGCGTCGCTGACCTATTATGGAATGGCTCTGAGGTTAGCCTGAGCCTACCTGGAACTTTCTCGGTGAATTTGGACCGGTGCTCTTATGAAACCGGCGGCTAGCCCCAGATAGGAAAGCCCCGAAGTGATGTTTTCTTCCAAGGATTTCTGTCCGCGTGATAGTAAATAAAAGTTTCGCATATATTATTATATTCCTGAAAGATTTCTATGAGTTCCACTATTATGTACCCGAAGACCCCTCGATTCAAACATGAAGTGTCTTCGGTTAAGCCGAGCTGCCCTTGTTCTTCGAGTGCAGAAGATCGTTCATCGGGCCAACATAGCTCTTTCTAGCTCTGAAAACCCAGTCCAGTACGAGAAGTAGACACACGCCAATGAAAACAGGACCCGACCAATTCATGTTCGCAGCTGTGACGGGAATCTGAGTCGGGAACGGCACAAATATGCAGACGAACACGCCGAAGACCAGAGCATAGATGTTGACAGCCATCCCGAAGCGCCCTAGATTCCAGGGCCCAAATGTAATAGGTCCACGACTGGTGTCCAGCCGACGAATGATCATCATGACGATTGGAATGAGGTATGAAACGTAAAGAGAGCTGGTGGATAGAGCAAGAATTGCGTTAAGTGCCGTCTCCGAGGCAATGTTGATTACCGAGAGAATGACGATGGCACCGGAGACGAGAAGGATGGCTCGCTTTGGTACGCGTTGCTGCCGGTCGACCTGATGGATGATTAGCAAGTCGGCTCAACGGATAGATATGCGAAAGACGAACATGAGCAAAATACGAGGAGAACGGCAGGCCTCCGTCGCGAGCAAAGGCCCAAGTCAATCGTGAGACGGATGCAACCACGCCGACGTTTCCAATCATGCCAATGGAGGATATGGCCGTTTGCATGGCGGTGGTGGCTCCAACAGATCTAGTAGCCTGCTTGAAGATTCCGATGACGGGGAAGATATAGGCGGGTTTCAAAGCCTCGTCAATATTTCCTATGCAGAACAGGACAACGAGGAGAAAGACGAAAGCCATCAAGCCGTCTATTGCAATGGTCTGGATCAGGATACGCGGAATCACGACTGCCGGATTCCGTACTTCCTCGCTCATATGTATAGCGCCATCAAAACCTGAAAAATCACGAATAGTTAGACATGATGGCCGAGCGGCCTCCCTACAGAGGACAAGAGGTTTCACTCACCGAGGAAGCAATACGTGACGGTCAACATGCCCAGACACCAGGCAATACCACCCGACTGCCAGCCCTCCTCCGAGGTCAATAATTCGGTGAAGACGAATTCCGAGGTACTGCGACGCGCAAGAAGAATAACCGGCACAATGATGGCAATGAAGAAAGTGATGTGCATGATGCCCCCAAGCATTTGTAAAGCAGGAACGATCTTGATCCCATAGATGTTGACGAGACTGGACATGGCCACGATCGCCCACATGATGAGTGTCCCGTGCCACTGCGCAGGCACATAGCCAGGATTGTTCAGCATCACCATTCCCTGGATCTGCGTTGCTACTATGTAGCAGATACTCGTCGTCGCGGCCTGCCATCCGAATACGGTAATCCATCCCTGCATCCAAGTGCTAAATTCTCGAATCCGTGCAGGTGCCAGCACGGCCGTCCAGTGGTATTGCGCACCTGCCAAAGGACAGATGGACGCCAGCTCGGCCATCGATAGGGCCAGCGCCATCGTGCCGGTCAACGAGAGCACCATGCCCCAGACAAGACCGACGGGTCCGCCATTGACAAGGCCCGATTCAAATGAGCTGGGACGATGGTCAGTTCATGGATTAAAAGGAACGTAAGAAGGCCATTTACTTTCCGACGGATTCCCATGAGGAGAGCACCGTCAGCGATAGTGAGAGGATAGAGAGCGACCCAAAACTTCTCTACACAGATGTCAGCTGAGGTTCTTTCATTCGCATGGCGATCATCTCCTCACATCCATGCGCTTCCCGCTAGATCTGGATGTCGACACTCCTCCATTGAAAACACCAGACCCGGTCCCGCTGCGCGAGCGGTTTTCGAGGACGCTGGACTGGACGGGTCTCTTAGCACCCAGGTGATCTAGTTCAATCGAGTCGTTCGCCATGACGATGGTGTTGTTCACTCCTCGCCATCGCCGTAGAAGAAGAGAGTTGCGAACGGTTCCCTATCGGGCGTCGGCTAGGAGGGCGCATTTCACGAGCCCTTGAACTCTCATGCGACATTATCAGCTCACGCGAACTCTTGACTATTCCGGTGGCGGAGCGCCACGCCAGATTCGGAGCCGTGGACAGAAGATGATTCGGTGGATTCGAAATGGAAGCCCGGATCCACTTAGCTGGGGGTGGACATGCTCATCTTGTCAACCCCGCTGTTTCATCGTATATCGGCCCAGTGAGGTGTTACCCTCGTCATCCGCAATGATACGCTGCCTATGTCTCGTTGTCCCCTGCCTTCGGCAATGCCATTCACTTACTTTACAACCGGCTCTGGAGCTTACGGGTTTTGCCCCTGAGAAACGTGGTAGACATGCCGCCACGACCGGCATGCGGCAGGACCAAGCGAAAGTTTAAGTTTCTAGATCGTGCTTAATCCCGCCCGAACCACGGCATCGAGGTCTATGCACGGGTCGTCGCGCCACACGGACCGCTTACGCACAGCTCCGACCGGAGTCCGGCGAACACGATAAAAGATAATGGTGGTCATAGAATCATGGGCCTATGACCAACGGCATTTGTCCTTAGAACGGTGGCCACATGTCAAGGGGGAGTTTCAGATGCACCCCCGGGGATCCATAGTACACTTGTCATGGCCTTCGATTGTATTTCTGGGGCTTCAGGATCGCTGTCAAATCTGCTTTATACCCGCGATCTGCAATCCACGATCTGCGATCTGCCAATTTCCTAGCCGGCCTGCGGACTGCGACTTTGACACTCGTCGCTATGGCCGGCACACTACCTCCTCTTTTCGACATCACCGACGACGATGAGGGCGGATATGCTGCAGTTGCGGTCTATACCCTGCTCGCGTTGACGCTCGTTATGGTCATCGCTCGTTTATCCACTCGGTGGTACATTGGGGGTGTCCTTCATTCCGATGATATCTTGCTGGGAGTATCCATGGTGTGTGATGACCTGGCTCGTTCTATTTGCGCTGGAACTCGCTAACCCAGCGATTTCGTCCGATTAGCTATTCGGAATCCTGCAGAGTATATTCGTTCAACTTGCCTTGTCCAATGGACTTGGGCGAAAGGCAGCCACCATAGGAAGCCTGGAACTTGTGCGCTATCTGAAGGTTCGTGAATACCGAAGTCTACTGCATCTTCTCGAAAGCTAATTCGACGCACAGTACGAATATGCAGCGCAGATCCTCCTCATCGTGACCGTAGCCTTTAGCAAGATCTCGCTTGGGCTTCTTTTCAAGAACCTAATGACATCGCGCCGATATCTACGAACAAACCAGGCATTAATGGGGGTTATAATTGCATGGGCCGTGGCATCCATCTTGGCATTGGCCCTACGATGCTCCATGCCAACGCCGTGGCAGTGGGACTCGCCGGCCAAGTGCATCAACCAGGTGAGACTGGCCGTTTGAAGCATACGTTTTCTTTCGCGCGGAACGCTAATTTTTCCCTTGCAGACTGTACTTTTCCAAGCCATTGCCGCATTTAACATCATCACGGATATTGCGATCGTGTTGCTCCCATGCATGTTGATTCGTTCAGTACAATTACCTGCATGGAAGCGGTTCAGAATCATGGCGTTACTCGCCACTCGAATTCTGTAAGACGGGACACTTCAATAATGCCCTGGGGACCAGTACTGATACCTTATAGGGTGTGCATATCGACGGGCATTGGAGTCCACTATACTGTCAATATGCTCAAATCCTCCGATATCCCATGTGAGTGGACCCCCGAATAGTGATTATTGAAAATGATATCCTAACAGCAACTCCAGGGGCCAACACCGACTCCACCATCTGGGATCAGTGAGTACCTTTCCTCCTGGAATACAACGGTTCGTATGGAAACTAACGATTTCGTTTTGCAGAGTCATGATGAATCTTAGTATCATGACCACCGCCGTACCGGCACTTGGACGCCTAGTCATCGAGCTTCAGCCTAGCCTCTACGCATTTACGATCGACGAAGATCCCGTCAACGCACCTACCGCGGCCGACAGATACAAATTCTCGTCAATGGGGAAGTCATTTAGCCAGGGGAAGAATACTGGATTATCGGTCGAGGTAACGAGCGGATGGAGGGAGTCGTCCAAGAGCGATGGCGAAAGTATGGAAGGATTGGTGAACTCCCCGATCATGATCCAACAGACGATCCATTTCGAGGTGCACTAAGTTTGAATGTCTGGTTAATTATTGGGCCCTTAATGGCGGCGTCGGGTCCCAGTGTAAATACTAAAAATACTAATTGAAAACATAGACTTGCCTGTCTCAGGTCTTAAGTTCGGAATAATAGTAGTTTTATAACAAAGGTCTCCTACCTTAGGTAAGGCTGTTTCGTGCTGCTGGTTGCCTGGTTGCCTTGTATACACGAGGCATACATAACCTCGGCTTCGGGTGGAGTGGTTGTGAAGAGCCACCTTCACCTTACTATCTAGATGGCAGTCTACAACTCCCTCCCGATCCTCGACGCTCTCATCAGTGACGTGCAGCGGGACCCGTTTTGTCAGATCTCGCTTAAAGCGATGGTCTCAGGCATCCTCACCTATTATTTCCCGGTGACCGACAACTTCGCCGTTTGTTACAAGGAGGCCCAAGGGGGATTCCCCGCCCATTTTCTTGCCCGACGGCTCCATAGCAATTATCCAGGCCAACGATTGCTCATCGATCATCTAGTCGTGGTGACCAGGGCCATTTACGGGAGTAGCATGGAGTCCGAAACGGATTTGAAGCACATTCTTTCGCACTCTGAACTGGAAGGTCCACGATGTTGGGCCATGGCTTTCTACGGTTCAGTTGTTCAAATGTTCATGTACGATTCAAATGCCCCGGGCGAGGAATGGCTGTTACCGTGGAAGCTTCCGGGACAGATCATTGACCATTTTCAGTTGCGACAGGATGGCGAGGCTGTTGACTGGCGAGGCTGTTGACTGGAGGCTGAGAAGAATGCGGGTGGCAGCTGATTCTTCCTATGTTAGAGATTCTAAAAATGGAATATAAAGCCATACGATCGGCCGAGACACAAGATGGACGGGCCTGTCTAGTAGGATCTTGAGGGTCCACGTACTTGACTCCAGGGTACTGAAGGTACTGAACCATCTATACAAAGCGGTCATTTTCAGCGTCAACTTTATAGTTTCTCATATTCTATGTGTAAAACCATTATAGACTAAAAAGTGCAGTAACCGAGTGGTTGAACTCTCACGCAGCTCCCGTCAACCGGAAATATCATTCACAATATCTTGAATGATGGGCCTGTTGCCGACAACCGAGTTGCCATTAAACAACTTCGTGCCTCTCTTGGCAGGTTGCCGTAGACCAGACGATGGCTGTCGAGAGCCAAGGGGACTCAGTGGATTGCGAGACGGAGACTCCTTCTTAAGAGTAGGGCTTCTCTTAGTCTTCGCCGGGGGGGATTGGAACGGCAGCTGCGTCGAGTCAAGATGCGCAGACTCGAAAACGTGATTCTCGGCAGCACCATCGGGCAAGTTATATACCCATCCTTTGTCTTCGACAAGGCGGACGTATTTGCACAGGAGTTCGTTACCATCGCGAAGGGTCGATCTGCTTCCGACGACCAAAAGCTTGGTGCGAGCGCGGGTAAAAGCGACGTTCACACGGCGCCAGTCGCGTAGGAGTTCCCCGACGTGATTCTCGGTGTTGCTGCGGACGCAGCTGAGGATGACGACCTCTTTGTCACGGCCCTGGAACTTGTCTGTAGTGTGCATCTCGAGGTCTGGTGTGTATCGGCGAAGGCTCTGGCGAAGGGTGGCTAGTTGACTGCGGTAGAAAGTGATGACACCGATGTTGCGCGCCGGGATGCCACTTGCGATGAATGCTTCCACGAGTTGAGAGCACAGTATACTCTCCATGTGGTTGACGATGCGCTGCCCCTGTGCATTCTCCAGGGCCGCAGCTCCGAGAGGGTCGGTGTTGACCAGAAGAGTTTTGGCGGAAGGTTGGATCACGTCTGTCAACCAGCAACGACCATTATTTACCCCGGGGCAGATTTCGTAGGGGTGTTGAGAAGCGTGGAAACCATCGGCATGGAATTGCTTCAGAGCGTTGATATTTGGAATCTCCAGTGAGCGAGCTGCAACTTCAGGTGTACCGCATTTCAGACGACCGGAGTAGATGAGAGTGTTCGATAGCAGCATGATCTCCTCGCACATGCGGTACTGGTGTTCTAGGTTGACTACCGAATCGGGCTGTGCATCGGATAGGAGCTTGAAGAGACTAATATCAAGTCCTCCTTCTTGCGCCGCCTTATTCTGCACCAGGGGAGGAAGCTGATAGTGGTCGCCAACCAGGATGAAAGTCCTCGCCATGCGAATCGGACCCAGGCAAACGGGAAGCGTGATTTGCGATGCCTCGTCCACAATGCAATAATCAAAAATTCGCTGATTGAAAATGTTATGGTTGACACCAAGACATGTCGTAGCCACGACCTGTGGTTTCTCCCAGGAGTCTTTCAGCTCTTCGATGGTCTTCTTTGGAATTGCTGCCAGGTCTGCAAACTCCTGAACTTCCGGGTGGATTTTGGTGGTAGCGCCGATGCGCAGAACACGAATATTTTCATCTCGGATTTTCAGCAGAATGTTGTCTACAGCCGTGTGGGTATAGGACGTCAGCAGAACACTTTTCCCCTGTGCAACGAGGGCTCTGATGATTTGTGCAATCGTGGTTGTTTTTCCAGTACCAGGCATACCCAAAACCAATGCATAGTCCTTTGCGCTCATGACCTTGTCAATGGCTTGTTTCTGGTCAACATTGAGACTGCCAGGGTCGGAAAGCGTGTACGCTGAAGATGAAGGCTTGAAGACGGGTGGTTGACCTTCGATAATGAGTCGTCTGAGATTTCTTGCCTGGAACAGATCTCTGTCCATCATACAGATCAGGTTGTTCCGGACAATGGCCATCCCATTGCTAAACTCATCCTTGTCGATTCGGTAAACCATCTGTTCATCGGGGTTTTCAAGGACAGGAGGCTCATCGTTTCCGATTTCCATGATTCCCCGGAACGACTGATTCGAAACTGTGTCAAACCCGGCAGTTCGGGCTCTCGCATTGTGCAGTTGTCGATCCACAACAAGCGTGATATGTGATGCACCCAATTGTACCACATAACCATTTGCCAACGCGAAGTGGCCCTTCTCGTCGGAGACAACGATTGGCTCACCAACAGAAATTTGCGACTCTGCGAAAGAGAAGCTTGGAGGTGCCTGTCGCTTGAAGAAAGTATAGCGGTAGCGGTTGATCTTGGTTCCGTTTGGCTCCTCGCAAGCAGAGCGGGGATCAATCACGACATCCCCAAAGCATCGACCTAGAGGCTCCCGCTCGTTGCTCAGTAAAGTCCACAGCTCTCGCCGGAACTTCATCAGGTTGCCCTCTTCTTTCGTGAGAAGTTCATCCCATTTCCGGAAAAAGTCTCGATCACCCTGGTTCAAGTGACCGGTAGCCATGTCAAAGTCCTCGCCAAGTGCACTTGTCTCGCCATCGCCATCCTCGGCCAGCTTGTGGTAGATGAGACAAGGAGTTTTCGCATAGCATCTATTGCACATGCGCGCCTTCTTGAGCATCGGTGGCAGGGACAATCTTTCACGGATGTATCCAGCCAACCGATTTCGCACTTGAACCATCTGAAGAAGCTCATGTCGAATACCACGTATGCTAAGGGTCCTGGAATTTTCTAGATAATACAGGAGTCCGAATGGTACATCGACGTCTGCAATCATAATTAGTTAATCTTCAAGGAATTTAAAATAGATCAGTACCCACCATATCGATCCGAGAGCAGAAGAGTATAGAGAGCCGTTTGAGCTCGATGAGCCTGGTTTGTGTCCCGTTTCCCAGTCTTCAGCTCGAGAGGAACGACAAGTGTTCTCGCTTCGTCTTTCTCGCGACAATCGACCTGAACCGTGGCATCAATATTGCCCTTGAGTCCATACATCGGGGACCAAATGTGCTCTTCTACCTCGAGCAACTTGTTGATGCTGAGATTGAGTTTGGAGCTATTGCGGTCCTCCACCAGGGAGTTGGCCTATATGAAGGTTAGGAAATGACAGAAACGAGCCCCCCGTGGAAGACGTACATGAGGGGTTGCCTGAAGAAAATCGCCTGCCCAGGCTTGAACGGTCGGAATCTTGCCCATTATCTCGTCAACGGCTTCGGCAACACTCATGTTGATCAAGTATAAGTCTTCAATATGCTTCTGCATGATTGACTCAACCAGCAACCTCAGCGAGCCCGAATCCCATTTGTTAACCCGTAGGCTCTCCTGAAAGACCTCATGGAAGAAAACACCAAATGCTTGCGGTTTCTCCAGCTGGGCAAAGGCCTTGACACGATCCTGAAGGACCGCTCGTCTTTGGCAGTCAATCGAGTCAGCCACGACAGTAGCGGAGATGAGATGATCGGGATGAAGAATTATCATGTGATTGAGATTATCAACAACGCATTGGCCGGACGAATCGAAGTCTCCGACCAGATGAATATAGGAGTCTTTACTGCAAGGTGTATCAAACCACGACTCGCGGAGGATAATAACCTTGCGGGCCCTGGTCTTCTCATCCTCGACGGATAGCACCTATTGTTTTGTCAATGACTCGGGCGAACTTGCAGAGGGGGGCTGTGAGGTGACAGACCTGCTCGGGCTGGGTACGTCCTTTTGGCGTGACATACAGACTTTCGGCAGTGTTAATGATCTGATACCGTTTTATGGCTTTTCGATCATTCAGGTTCTATTGATTGATTTTCTTAGCAAATATCTAGATACAAACCCACTAAGAGCGACAAACGTGAGCTGCATCCTCGCCAACTTGCTTCATGGTTTGTTCGATGGCATCCATGTCAAAATCATCATCATCGAATTCATCCCCAGAAAAGTTCTCCTCCGCCACGGAAGGGAGAGTAGCGATGCCTGATTGGTTTACAGCCTGATGCTCCTTGGGGCTGGATTTGACTGCAGTGTCTTTGGCTGGATTCCCATCACAATTCGCAAAAATATCTTGAAAATCGTCGCCAAAGTCACCATAGTCGTCTTCAAAGTCGTCTGAGTCATCGCGTTTGGAGTCATTATTCATGAATTTATGCACAACGGGCGTTTTATTGTCGACGGCATCTGGTTGTTTGGGATTACTGGATTTTGGCTTTTCCGCGGCGAGATTTGACCAGGCAGATGAACCCAGTGATTCAAACTCGTTGCGATTAGATGCTGATTCAACGAACGGGTCCGCCGAGGCATCGGCCAGGTCCATGAAGTCTTGATCAAGGTCGTCGTCACCGAATTCCGATGAGGAATCCTGGAGAGCAGCGCCAGCATTTCCCATGTTACTATCGGCTGGACCAAGAAGGGCTTCTTTGGCAGCTTCTGTATCCCCAAGCCCCTTCCTGTCCGCTATAGGCGAAGATGACCGGCATCTCCTTGCATCCACGCGTTGTCGCAGTGGAGAGGAGCCAGGAGGGCCCATTTCAGCCGGTTGTGGAGGCTGCAAACTCTTCTCGATCTTCTCAAGGAGAAAATTGATTCTCGATGATTTTGTCTTGCCCGAGTCCAAGACATCGCTACTCGTGCGACAGAAAATCCCTCGTCCAGAGCCTGCATCAAGTCGGTTGACTCGTCGTCTCTTCCCTCGGGATGTCGGCCACTCAGCGGCGCAACTGATTGATCTTCTCAATCCCGACGAGTCCCGACTTGTTCTCCCTGAAGCTGGTGTTTGAGGCGAAGAAGAAAGTAGGTTTGCCAGGCGAGGCGGCGGAAGATCTTCGGATCCTTCGACCATGTTTTTATCCACGTAGTTGTTCCATAACTCGGCGGCTAGATCATGCTGAGGAGTCTTGAACAACGCCTGAATTGACTGTAGATCGAGTGGTTCCTTCTGCTTCTTTGAGGTGCCGTTGGAGGGAGTACCAGGTGATGAGGAGCCGTGGCGTCGCTTCCTTCGACGCTTGTCCGGTGTCTGGGATGAGGTATTGGGGTTGGAGCTGGCAGGAATATGCTCCCATATAACATGTTCAACTGGCGTTATTTCGGGTCCAGGGGCGGGATCAAAAGAGTCTTCGGCGTTGCTGATCAGGTCCGCCAGAGGAATTCGGTTTGCTGGAGTCTGTGGGCATTCTTTGACCGGCTTGAATTCCTTCACAGGAACAGCAGAAGCTCCTTGAGGCTGAGGGTTGTTTTTGTCGGATGAAGTCTGCATCGGTTCCACCACCCCATTCAGCCATGAGCTTTGATTCTCTTTGTTCGCGTGTACAGTCTTGGATCCATCCTTCGAAGTCACAATGCCGGGAATCTCTTCTTCGTCGTGGAAGCGAAAGGCATTCAATTTTGTGCGCGAATTCGAAGAAATGGGGTATTGGTTGTTATTTGCTGTCATGGTGTCGATCTGATCCTATACAGAGTTTCCTCTCAAAACGGATAACAATACATTCTCGAGGCTTCGGAGCTATGTTAGCGGTGTGACACGATGTTTGCACATCAGAACAATAATTGAACATACTAGTTGACAAGAATATTACTCGATAGCTTTAAAGCCTGATGATATGGGAGGTCAAAGCAGTGCGAGGCCAGCACTCTGTTGACAAGTTGGGAAATCAATGAAGGTGCGAGATGCGAGATGCGATGAGAACGCGTCGCGCGTCAGGTGTCGCTGCCAGTTCTTCCAGGCATTAATTAATGCCTCATAAATCGGGCACCAGAAGGCGGCAAGGGAAAAATCACCCAATCGGGATTAGTGTAATGACCCAGCCAGCTCCCCGTCGGCCTTTTGCGGATTCAACATCAACCGACGAAACAACCCCTCTCCTAGTTGTTTCTTCAAGCAGTGTCATACCAATTGTGATTGTTGCTGCCACGTTGGCAAGGCGACTCCTCGTTGGCCTTGTTACCTCATCCCACAACCTCCTAATCGCCGCGCTGCTTCCGAGCTGTTCCATTCGACCCCCGTCCTCAACATGATTGCTCGACCATTGTCGCACGCCCTCCGCTCGCGCTGTCTGCTGCGCAAGCCCCGGAGCATCCAGGGCTTCTCTACCCGCAGTAATCTTCGTGCTGCCGACCATGGCGACCACTACGACCCCCCGACCGGCTGGCTGTTCGGCGTCAAGCCCGGCCACAAGTACGTGAAGGAAGGCTGGGAGGGCGTCTGGTACTACGGATTCATTGGCAGTCTCCTGGCTGTTGGTGTCGCATATGTTTTCAAGCCTGATACCTCGTATGTATCCCCCCTTGTGTCTTCCCGACTTCCGTTGCCTCGCCTACGCACCTAGGCCTTGCGTTTCGGATTCGTAGAGGACACTTTATGATGGGGTTGCTAACTCTTATAATAGTATACAAACCTGGGCTTTGGAGGAGGCTCGTCGGCGACTGGAGGCTGAGGGCATCTTGGAGGACCCCGAGAAGATCAAGAAATAAACGGCTCAATTCTAGGCCTGTTCTGTACACTGTACATAGAGAGATCGGAAAGGGACTATTTCGGTTGATGCCTGTACCATCTGCCATGGCAGATATGATGTTCCGATCCTTTGGTTAGATGGGGTTTTCGCATGTGTTTCCATTTCTCTTTTTGCTTGCCTGCTGTACTACTTTATATCTCGAACTTCCTTACACCGCACCAAAACAGGTGGATTAAAATCGAATGGTATTCATCTTTTCTTCGTCTATTTCGTAAAGAAAGTATAGATCGAGATGCAATCATACTACCGAGCAGCGTATGACAATGCCACATCGTGCAATTGATAGCATGCTTTCCCCTTTGGTGGCACATACATCTAGACCTCCGGGTAGAGATCCGTCCTTCTGAGGAGGGGCATTTCTCGCCGTATCTTCGATACGAGATCAAGGTCAATATCGGCGGTGGCGATCTGTGGCTCTTGGTATTCATCACCCAGCTGTGCGACCACTTCTCCCCATGGGTTGATAATCATCGAGTGACCATAGCTCCGTCTTTTCTGGTTGTGAGGACCTGCCTGCGCGGCTGCTATGACATAGGATTGGGTCTCGATAGCCCTTGCTCGAAGCAATGGCTCCCAGTGAGCCTTACCGGTTGGGACCGTAAATGCTGAGGGATATGTAATGATTTCAGCCTTCTGGCGTCTCAGTGCCAGACTCATTTCAGGGAATCGTAGCTAAGAATGTCAGGAACAATAAGTTCATGGGGATCAGATTTGCCGATAGAACACGTACATCAAAGCAAATGGATAAACCGACGCGCCCTATAGGTGTCTCGAACGGAGGGAGAATCTTCTGTCCTGGCTCGACGTTCCTGCAGACACCTCATATATCAGCGAGTCGTGTAAGTTCAACGTGGGTGCATAAAGCTTACGTGCTCTCCTTCAGAATAGGACCACCCTTGATGTCCACATCAAATAGATGCACCTTTTGGTAGTTCTGCGTGATTTCGCCCTTATCATCAATCCAAACCAAGCAATTCTTGAGTCGATGCTTAGAAGCCACGTCATGGACACCAACGTTGATGTACATATTTTCCCGCTTGGCTGAATTTTTCAGAGCCAAGACGAAGTCTCTACAGTCATTTGATTGTGCGAGAGAAAAGGACTCTTCAGCTGACGAAGCTATATAGTCCGAAGCCTCGGGTAGAAACAATACCTGGAAAGATGTTAGCTTGCCGTGAGGATCTTTGAAAATATGAGGGCCAGATAGTGAATATTGTACAATACCTTTGCTCCTGCAGCTGCAGCCTTGCGGACTAATGTCTGACATTGAGAAAGATTGGAAGTTATGCTCGCTGTCGCGCAGAGCTGCCCCACAGCCTAAATCGGGGGGAGGTGGTCAGCGATAAACTCTGCGTTCCGCCGACGGAATACTTACAGCAAGAACCATTTTCACTTGAATGTCAGACTCGTCAATTTAACTTTTCTTTTCAAAGACAGGTTGGTTGCGAGGTGAGTCTCCAGTGGTTCAGACACTCACGAGGAGGAAACCGATAGGTGATTACTCAGCTATCGCGATTGCGATAACCTCAAACCGCAAAGATCATTTCTGATCAGTCCTCTTACATACTCCGTGGCTCACAGCCGATCAAAAAACTGCTATCCGGGCAGTGATTTAACATCGAAATGAAGAGCTTGAGGAGGGACTTCTCCTCAAATCCGCAAGCTGCTAATGTCACGAGCAAAGTCTTCGTGAGGTCCACGAAAAGTGGGAAGGTGCAAAAGATTGTTCGAGAGCTCTACCTGAGACAAGATATTCCTTGTTCCTCGAAGCTCTGCTCAATATGTCCTTCAATCGCACCGGCTGATGCCAATGGAAACAGTATGATATACGTTTTGCTGTTCGTCGACGCCTATCGCTAACGCAAGACAGTTGCGCCGTTCGTCCTCTCCGATCGTCCCGCTGGCACGAAGGCCTTCCCCCGCGGCCACTATCTCGTCCCCGATACAAATGCGCTATTGAATGGAATGGATCTGTTTGAGCATACCGGCGCCTTCTTCGATGTCGTTATCCTGCAGACCGTCCTGGAGGAGCTCCGAAACCAGTCATTACCTCTCTACAATCGCCTTCTTTCTCTCATCAAGACCGATGAGAAGCGCTTTTACCTATTCTTCAACGAGTTCCGTCTGGAGACACATGTGCGCAGAGGCCCGGAGGAGTCGATCAACGACCGTAACGATCGAGCCGTGCGCACCGTAGCTAGCTGGTATGGCGAGCACCTCCGAGAGTCCGCAGCAAAGAAAGGCAAGAAGGAGAAGTCTGTTCCTGCGATCGTTGTTATTACTGATGACAAGGAGAACCTCCGCAAAGCGAAGGAGGAGAATGTCACAGCTTTGTCGTTGTCAGACTACGTGGCCGGTCTGGAAGATTCAGAGAAGCTGCTGGACATGATTAGCGAAGCCAGAGAAGCACGCGATGCAAAGGGTGCACGCGGGGAGCTCTTCTACCCCGAATACTACTCGATGTCCAAACTCATGACTGGGTTACGGGCCGGAAATCTGCACCAAGGAGTGTTCAATGTTTCGCCCTACAACTACCTCGAGGGCTCTGTCAATGTTGCAGCCTTTGATAAGCCACTTCTCATTCTTGGCCGTGACAACAGTAACCGCGCGATTGCAGGTGACGTTGTTGTGATTGAAGTACTACCAAAGGATCAGTGGAAATCCCCCTCGACAAAGATCGTGGACGAGGAGGCAGTGACCCGGAATGACAACCCCGACACTGAGGAGACGGAAGCCGTCGTTTCAGATAGAGAGCGCAAAGCTCTTCAAGACGAAGTCAAGAAAGCTCACAGCAATCGCTCCGAGGGAAAGCCGCAGCCAACTGCCCATGTTGTTGGAGTAATCAAGCGTGGCTGGCGTCAGTACGTCGGTCATGTGGATTCCAACTCGACTGGTTCCCAAGCCGCTTCCGGTCGGAGGCAACAAACTGTCTTCGTGCTACCCATGGACAAGCGTGTTCCCAAGATCAGAGTTCGCACCAGACAGGCCGGCGATCTGCTGGGTCAGCGTATTCTTGTCACCATTGACACTTGGGACCGAGATTCTCGGTATCCCACTGGCCACTTCATTCGTTCCCTGGGTGAGCTGGAAACGAAGGGAGCGGAGACCGAAGCTCTTCTTTTGGAGTACGACGTACAGTACAAGCCCTTCCCCAAGTCTGTTCTGGACTGTCTGCCGTCGGAGGGACACGATTGGAAGGTCCCTGCCTCGAAAGAGGACAAGGGCTGGACAGGCCGACGGGACCTCCGCGATTTGATCGTTTGCAGTATCGATCCCCCTGGATGTCAGGATATTGATGACGCTCTCCATGCACGCCGTCTGCCGAACGGCAACTTCGAAGTTGGTGTCCACATTGCAGACGTCTCGCACTTTGTCAAGCCCAACAATCCGATGGATCTTGAAGCTAGTGTTCGCGGCACGACCGTTTATCTTGTTGACAAGCGTATCGACATGCTTCCACATCTTCTCGGCACAGATTTGTGTTCCCTGAAGCCATACGTGGAGCGTTATGCCTTCTCCGTTATCTGGGAGTTGACCCCCAATGGAGAAATCGTGTCTTCAGACTTTACCAAATCGGTCATCCGCTCGCGTGAGGCATTTAGCTACGAACAGGCTCAGCTTCGCATCGATGACCCTTCGCAAAAAGATGAACTGACCGAGAGCATGCGGCACCTCTTGCACTTTTCGAAGATTTTCAAGCAGAAGCGTTACGACGCTGGTGCCTTGAACCTTGCTTCCCCAGAAGTTCGCATTGAAGCCGGCGACGAAGCGGGTGACCCTCTGACGGATGTCAAGACCAAGGCCATGCTTGCCACGAACAGCTTGGTCGAAGAATTCATGCTTCTCGCCAACATCTCCGTTGCTTCGAAGATTTTCGACTCCTTTTCGCAAACTGCCCTGCTACGACGACACGCCACTCCCCCGCCTCAGAACTTCGAAGATCTTATCAACCAGCTGTCGAAGAAGCGGAACATGGAACTTGACGTTTCTAGCTCTGGAGCCCTCGCCAACTCCCTGGACCGCTGTGTCGACCCCAAGAACCCGTTCTTCAACACTCTTGTCCGTATCTTGGCAACGCGATGCATGACCTCTGCGGAGTACTTCTGTGCAGGCGCCCATGCCGAGTCTGAGTTCCGCCACTACGGTCTTGCCTCGCCGATCTACACCCACTTCACCTCACCTATCCGTCGCTATGCAGATCTGCTCGTCCACCGACAGCTGGCTTCCGCTATTGGCTACGAAGGTGAGGATGGCCATGCCGTCGCCGAAGGTGTTAGCACTCGTGGCAAGCTGGAGGATATCTGTCGCAACATCAACTTCCGCCACCGCAACGCTCAGTTCGCCGGCCGCGCCAGTATTGAATACTACGTCGGTCAGGCACTCAAGGCCCGCGGCGAGAAGATGGCTGCAGGTGGTGATAACACTGGTGTCGACGAAGAGGGATACGTTATGCGTGTCTTCGAGAACGGTGTCGTGGTCTTTGTGCCTCGCTTCGGAATCGAGGGTGTCGTTCGTCTGGAGGACTTTGTGCTCCCGGGCGAATCAGGTGTTTACTCAGCCGCTGAGAGACGGGAGCTCGCAGTCCATCGGACCACCGAGTTCGATAATGAGGAATACACCCTGCGCGTGGAGGAGAAGGGTCACCCGGAGAAGGAGCGTGGAGTGACTGTCGAGCTCTTCCAGAGAGTCCAGGTCAACGTCAGCTCCGTCAAGGAAGAGGGTCGCGGTGCCGGCAAGAGGAGAGTCCGGATTCTCATTACAGGTTCGACCGACAAATAGTCATGTCATGTAGTCTTAACAAAAGCGGCGTTGAATATCACGGATAATTACCATTTGAATCTATACGTGCTAGGTTGCCCGTATACATATATATATTTGTGTGTATTTTTGATCTCAATGCTTCCGAAGTCAAGCTGTACAAATTGATCTTTCACACACGCTTGAGAGCAACCATTCTACGTACCAGACTGAATGGCTTCCATAGCTGCGGATCATAAGTAGCCCCCGACGTCGAAGCAGATGCAATAGTTGCAGAACGGTCCAACCTTTTATCTTCGTTCGCGAGAGGTGTTTCACGAGCAGCAGATTCACGGCGTTGTTGAGCTCGTTCCAATTCGCCAATCTTCCAACCGCGCACAAGCCACAAGCATAGCGAAGCCCCAATATATACAAAGCCCGTGAAAAGCTGGACATGGAGATAGGATATGTCGCCATGAGCATCACGGGTTCGAAGTTCCAAGGCAATTACCTCCGAGACCGTGCAGGGCGCCACTAGACTGAGCCAGGTTATACTGAGACCAGAGGGGAGGTCTCTGATGCCAATAATCTCAGCCAGGACGGGCGAAACAGTGGCCCAGTACGTTCCCGCCACCGTTCCGACAAGAACGGCGAAGAAACAGGCCACACCCATGCTATCGGCGAATACCCAGATGACAAGACAAAATAAACCGCAGAGGAATGTGAGTAATGTGGCAATGTTAATCCGTCCGAGTCGATCACTGAACATCCCAACAAAGGGACGACCAAGACCCTGGCCGAGGTTCAGGAGCGCAGAGACAATACTTCCCTGATGTGAGGTAAGGCCCACGGAGAGAGCAAAATTAGCAACGCTGAATAGTACAGCCACATATCCCAGCATACTAAAGACACCCCATCCCAAAAAGAGAAGGAATTCCGGCCGCCGCAGGAGCGGGAGATGGAAGGCCGTGAGACGGCTGCCAACGAGCTTGTTGCGATCTCGGAGCAGGTTCGCACAGACCAGATTGACGACACATGCAATGATTCCCAAGATCCGAAAAGCCCAAGGAAGCCCGAAGCGGGGGATGATGGCACCCACCGCGAGTGAGTAGATCAAACCACCCAAACCGGAGCCGGCGGCCGTGATACCTTGCGCGACACTTCGGCGCTTCAGGAACCACTGAGATGTGATGCCGACGCTGCCCACGAACAGAAAGCCCATACCCCAGCCGAAGCAGACGCCCTGGCTGAGGAAAATGTGCCATTTCTGGGTTGCAAAGGACGAGCCGATGAGAGAAAGAGTCTCGAAGAAGACGCCGACGTTCAGCACAAATCGCGTGCCGAGGATTTGTATCAGGTAGGTGGCTAGCGGGGCCACTAGCAAGGCACAGGAGATGCTGAGGCCACCGGTGAAGGCGTAGGAGAGGGCGCTGGTATTCGGAAATACATCGTGGGAGAGATAGTAGCTCAAGAAGACGCCGTAACTCTGCTCAGTTCCGTTAGTTCCAGCTCCATGCCACGAGGGCAGTATGTACTGACACTGTTGATCCCCCAGGTATGCGCGTTGATCCAGAAGACGCAGGCGACGCATACCCAACCATACCCACCGTCTGGAGGCACATCGCGCTTGTACTTCTCGTCAGGGTCAACCTCGGCCGGGGCTTGCGACGGGGATTTCGCGTTCCCATTCTCTTTTCCCCCGCCATTCAGCGACTCCTGATCATTTTGATGAGACTGAATGACATCTAATGTCGTATTATCCGCCATTTCTGGCTAGATGTATCGGGAAATGAAGACCTCAAGTCCTCCCCGAGGGCCAGTGGCGATGCTTAAACTCTGGACCCAAAGCGGATTACCGTTTTCGTCGCGACATAGGGCAACCAACCTGTACGTTGTTGCTGAACCAGACAAAAGAAAAATCTAGACGATTAAAGGCCGACCTGATGTTTCACCCATGCTAAACCGTAACGGGGAGTTAGCGTCGGACTTGAAGCCGATATTTTCTACAGCAGCTATAGATGACGCTCTGGCAATCTTGGGGTGTGGAGATTCGGAGACAGGAGACCAACGACGGGACTTGGTGTCTCGATCATCTTAGAATCGGCAGCTAGTTGCATCCGAGGAAGAGTAGCCCCTTGTTTAAGGGTGTGTAGGTGTCCGTTCTTGGATGTGGGGTATCCGCAGGGCCGAGAAGCCGGTGCGGAGAAGGCTAGTTCAGTTAGGTTGGGTTAGCTTTGGGTGTACTTGCAGGGTCCATGAGTCAGAAATGCGGTCTAGCGAAGTGACACCGAATCGCATCGACATGGTTTTATATTTTGCTTCACATCATGACGGATACCTAGGTATCGTGTGACTTATAGTTCACGGGATATTAAATGTAGGCAAGATATATGCTTGCAGCAATGCAAGACCAGCACGTGGAGGGAGCCCTAAGCCCTATCCCAAAACGGCAACTAATTGGCGTTGCCGCGGCGCTGTTTGTTTTGGGCTCCGCAATCGCAATCGAAGATCGCGGGCCCGCCTTAGCTTTCCATAACTCGGCCTTATCTGACGTCGCGTCTCTCCCTGGTCTCCCTACATTGCTGCCCTCCGAAAAGTAGCAATCCCACGATGCATACACATACCAAACCTCTTGGCCAGCGGAAGGTCTCGCCTCCCGGCCCGACTTTCATGTCGAATGACCAGATGGGTATGCGCTTTGCAATCTCCCTTGCGATTACAACTGTCTAGGGACCCCTGGAACCCAAGATGATCCTGCATTATTCATGACAACGGAACTAACTCACTCTGGATAAAGCAAACTATCTAAAAGACCTACGAACAAACAGACCAAATCGGCCAACAGGATCTCGCCCGATTCCAGGCAGGCCAGCTGCGTCCACCCCGAATCTTCAAGATAGTCTTCCTCCCCGTGCAGCATCCGCGCTCTCCACCTACCGGCAACCCGACAGTCCTCCCGAGGAGAACTCGCGTTCAAGTAGCGCCATGTCTCACCGTCGCGCACCTTCCCAGGCTCCAGAGAGTGGTCCGGCTGGCCGTCCCTTGGCACAGGAACCACGATCGGTTTCTGTTCGCAAGAACATGTTCCCCTCTCAAGTGTTTTCGCGTCATGTGGCCGTGTCTCCGGCCCCGTCTTATCGAGAGAGCCGCCAGCGACACCTAGAGAAGGAAGAAGCCCGATCTATACGCGACGCGTTGCAGGGAATGGACATCCAGGATGACGTGCGTATCCATAATGCTGCTCAGGACGAGGCCACGGAGTTAGTGTGGATGCACCAGAACCCTGGCCAACAATTCAAGAACCCTTATGCGCCATATCGGAACCCCGATACTAACAGGGACGGGTCTATCCGTTCTCAATCTCAAAAGAGTTCCGGCTCTTCCAACAAGTTCCGTCATTCAATTGCGTCGACGGGTTCTTCAAGTGGCCCTTCGAGTCCGGAGTTTGCAGACTGCCAAGATACGAAAGAGCGGAGACGGTCATCTCTGGCCGGCAATATGAAGAAGAATCTCAAGGTTAACTTTGCATTGCCAGGGGAAGAGGCACCTCGGACCAATGTTGATCCTGGCCCCAAGCCTCGAACAGTCAGTGGAGATTCCTCGAAGGGAGTTTTTAGAAACCCCGATGATCACATCTACGAAGAATCCGACTCTTCCGTCAAAGAGGCAGCTGAAGTCAAGTCCGACTTCTCCAAGTCTGACTCCTCAGTTCTACAAAACAAGCCGCGCAACGTTCTCCCACGTGCAACGAAGCCTCTGCCTTGGTTGCGTGATCGCAAATCCCACGGTTCCGTGCGAGACAAGATCTCCCAGTTCGATATTCACAAGAACCCTCCCAGCCAATCGCGAAACCCTAGCTACATTAGAAACGCCCCAGCTCCGTCGCCGCCTCCCACCCAGGAGCAACCCCCGCTCCCAATGAGAGATGGCAAAGAGATCCGTAGTGATGATATCCGGGCAGCCACGAGTAAAAGGCTCGCGGATCGAAGCGAGAAGCTGCCCATGCCGTCTGCCGTCAGTGATCGATTCGGGCGGCCAATCGTGAGCTTTGACCCGAAATGGCAGCCCAGTGATCAGCCAAAGCCCGTTCCCCAGAACTCAGCTGGCCGTGATTCTGCATCGCCAGCTCCTCCAGTGCCCAGCATTGAGATTGCCGCTCCCAGCATTGAGGTGTCAGAGCCGCAGCCGCCTTCGATTCCAGTGATCAACGTTCCGGACATTAAGGAACCAACGATCTCGGAGTTCAGTGAGCCTGCTCAGCAGCAAAACAAGTCCTCAAGACCCTTGCCGCCCGCAAACGGCCAGCGACAGGCACCACCAAGAAGACAGGCGCAAGATCCACAGAACCGCACGTACACCCCGTATACTCGGTCTGGGGTTCCGACTGCCAGTTGCAAGTCATGCTCCCACGGTATCTCCGGAAAGATCGTGACCGCCGGTGGATGCAGGTTCCACCCGGAATGCTTTATCTGTTTCCACTGCCACACTGCTCTGGAATGCGTTGCCTTCTATGAGGAACCCGAGGCCAGCCGTGCCGAAAGACTCGCGAACGCACCCGAGGAGGACAACGGTGTGCCCCGGTTTTACTGCCATCTGGACTTCCACGAAATTTTCAGCCCCCGCTGCAAGAGCTGCAAAACCCCCATCGAAGGCGAAGTGGTGGTCGCGTGCGGTGCTGAATGGCACGTCGGCCACTTCTTCTGCGCCGAGTGCGGTGATGTATGTTCAAGTCCCTTTCTGCTCGAGATCACTTTGCTAACCATTATTCATAATAGCCCTTCAACTCTCAAACGCCCTTCGTTGAGAAAGACGGCTTCGCATGGTGTCTCCAATGCCACTCCCGTCGGACCGCTCCTCGCTGTTTGGG
This sequence comes from Penicillium sp. S103-07, assembly GCA_037042055.1. Classification (NCBI taxonomy): domain Eukaryota; kingdom Fungi; phylum Ascomycota; class Eurotiomycetes; order Eurotiales; family Aspergillaceae; genus Penicillium; species Penicillium sp. S103-07. The sequence goes on along the minus strand of JAXQJQ010000027.1, from coordinate 250,447 downwards.
CTGCAAGCAACACGTTTTGGACGACGTTGTCATCACCGCCATCGGCGGCCAATGGCACGAGCGCTGCTTTGCCTGCCACGAATGTGGTGATGGCTTCGGACCCGAGGGACGATTCTTCGTACGCGAAGCTGAGCCAAGACGCACAGCCAAAGGCCGTATCATCGGTGGTCCTGTACAGCTGGCTATTTGCGAGCGATGCGAAGGAATCCGCCTCAAGGCGCCAGGGATGTGTTAGGCTCTGATCATCCTTCAAGACTGCATGCCATGTTATGAATTTACTGCTTGATGATTTACTGACATTTGATTTCGGGGGTTTTGGTTTTCGCTTCAACATGTGTGTTTTTATCTCATCTATTGGTGTTTTAGATTGTGACTTCACGAGCAAGCGCGGGTTTTTGTTAGCATTCGTGGTATTTTCAATGCATGATAGAGATTTCGGGGGAACGCCTATTCACCGGGGATTTTTTTTGAATGCATGTAAACAGCAATGCGCATTCAAGCCCATTCGGGATCAGCCTTGCGTCTGAACACCGCCACGTACTTGTTACCGTTGTTACGAGTAACTTTCTTCGACTCCTCCGTCTCAAACTTCATAACTCGCACACAAGGATCAGTCTCCAACTCCTCGTCGGGAACTCGCTCCCAGAGATCCTTAATCCCACCGGTCCTCCGCTCAATTTCTCCTTCCTGATCAGTTCCGTACTGGAAATGACGCAACACCCAATGGTGATATTCCTCCACGTCGGTAATGGTATATAGCAATCCACCAGGTCGCAACACGTAGGCGTATTCAGCATTCAAAGATTCGGAAATAATGCGCATCTTGTGCTTGCGCGCCTTGAAATGCGGATCCGGGAAGCAGATAAAGATCTTCGAGAGCTGGTGGTGCCCGAAGAAGTTGGGAAGGAACTTCATCGTGTTGCTCCGGATCCCGGCGACGTTCTCGTAGTTGCCGGGGATAATAGAGGTCATGGTGCCGGCCTCTTCAGCCTGTTGAACTCCGCCATTTGCCACCTCGGCGGCTTTCTTTACCTCGGCGAGAGCTTCCTCTGAGTTTTGGGAGGCGGTGGCGGCCTTCAGTCTGTGCTGCTGCGTGCGTAGTGCTTGAATCCGGGAGGTGACGAATTCCAGAACTGAGATGCGGATTTCCATACCTACAATGATGTGAGTATTTCTCAATGGCCAGAGAGAAAGAGAAAAGTACGTACCGACCATCAGAGTCTCAGGTAACAATGGTGCCAGCCCAATGAGCAATCCTCCAAATCCACACCCAATGTCCACCACCTCGACATCCTTTGTGAGCTTGCGCGCACCAGCGAGGTTTATCTTGGACGGATCTGGGTCCACGAAGGCAGGGTAGTGTGAGGACCAGTCCATGTGCACCGGGCTGAGGGGACTATTCAAGAGAGGCCAATTAGCTCAAGTGTCCCAATATTACACACCGTGTACGAAGGTGGGAACAGGCATTCCCATCTACTAGAGAAGCACGTACTATTCAAGTCTGTGGTCCGAGAAGGGATTCGCATGCGCGCGCTGGCGGAAGAATCTCTTCTGGGGCAGCTTTACTTCGACGTCGCCATGACCGACGGCCTGCTGTGCTGCGAGCTCGCGACGGTAATCTTCGCGCTTTTGGCGCTTGACGGGCGGAGGAGTAGTCATGTCGAGTGGTTGAGTGTAAGGTAAAGTAGTGGAGTTCCAAGTCAAGTCGAGAATAATTTGCGCCCCCACCTCCGATTGGCTCCGCCCGAGCTTTGCTTATCGTCATCTTCAATTCCGTCGTAACTTCAACTTCAACTCCGCCTTCGAGCTAATACTTTGCTCTCTCCCTCACCCACCTTCTCTTATACATGTGTTGTATGGGGCATCTTGCATCTCCATGACAATGACAACACCGGCCCCGTTCCCATTCCCCGCAACCTACAACTTCCCACCCTTCTTCACCCCGCAACCCAACACCAACACCCGTCACTCTCAGCTCCAGAAATGGTCCTCTTTAATTCAAGCCTGGTGCCGCCATCACCGCCAATACCGACTCTCCCTAATTGAAGCCATCGACACCCCGCTCTTCCACAACTCCCAACTGCGCAAACGGCTAGATCTGCGCGAGGCCCGTGCCGTGATCGATTGGATGGCCAAGAGCGAGAGTGAAGGCGGCGATGGGCGCGCGGAGTGGATCGAGGCACCAGGGAACCAGGCCCCTAAGACCGTGGCGTGGATCTGGTGGAGGAGGCCGGAGGAGTGGGCGGATGTTATTGCGGATTGGGTTGAGGGGACTGGGCAACGTGGGGTTGTTTTGACGGTTTACGAGTTGGTCCAGGGGGACGCCAGTGCTTCGCAAGGTACGTCTTACTTTTGGGCCCTCGCTTGGGATATACTGACGATTTTAGAATTCCATGGGATGGACAACGACGCCATGCTCAAAGCGTTGAATGTCCTTGTCAAGCGAGGCAAGGCGCAGGTCTTCGGTGGCGAAGGCCAGGAAGGTGTCAAGTTCTTCTAGATATGCAGTGCTGGATTGTCGAAAAGAGCCTTTTCAACAAACCCTAAATATCGGAGTCTATCAAAATTCCAGCGTCAACGCAGCCGCCGGAAAGAGCACGGACGAGGCCCTATTTGGTTTCAAACCATTTACGCATGTCCCAGGACCACGAAGCAACGATAAGGGGGATAGAATGACTGATAGGCTCGACACTTCGGGGCTCAATCCGCTACGCGAAAGCGGTCATGAAGAAGCGGTATGATGCGAAACACAAGCCGTTGGCCCTGAAAAACGGTAATTTGGTATACGTCCGTCTGCACTACGGATACCAAGTGGCATCGAAGACATCATAACTTCGGCCCCCAGCGCCCCGGCCCATTCAAGATTACTGGAGTTTTGCCTAATGCATACCGACTGGCTGCCACCGCACTGGAAGATCCATCAAGTTATCTTTGTTGAACATCTTGAACCACATCCACGAGGGAATGGTCCGTTTGGGAAAGACCTGTCCTTCATCCAGTTCCCAAGCAAATGGCACTCCGAATCATAAAGGAGCACAGTTTGACAAAAGAGAGCCCTACGCATCTTTTAGGGATGGTTGCATTCGCATATATCCTTCAGCTATCAATAGCACTCCTACCAGTTTAAACTCCAAATAATAATTCCATTGATGAGCTATCTATGTGGAGCTTACTACCATTTATTATTAAAGACCTTTCCCTCAACAATGTTGATCATGTCTTTGACTGGATGAAGCTTTCTTCCTCTGCCACCAAAGAGCATACCCTTCTGCATCACTTGTCGGTAATTGTCCCCCGGGGATATTTTTCCGAGCACGTATTCCCTTCGAGTTTCGACTCGTGCTGGAACAAGTATTGACCGCCCCACCACGGCTTCCATGCCCTGCCAGGCAAATGTAATCGCCTCCTTGGCATTGCCAGGAATACCAGCTTCGTCCAGCAATATGATTCGGGTGTTTGGGTAGCTTTTCTGGATGAAATCTGTGATGTTTGGATTGAAGGCCCCTCCGCCGCACATGAAAATCTCATCAATATCTTGAGATGGCGCAAAGCGTCGGTAATGATCCACGATCGATTGCGCAGTGATTCGAGTAATGGTCGCCACAACATCATCCGGGGACAAACCCCTCTTCTGCCCCTTTGTAATGAGATCAAAGGCTAAAGTATCCCGGAAATCTTCGCGGCCGGTTGTTTTCGGTGGTTCCAGTCCAAAGTATCGGTGTGTCAAGAATTCATCCACGAGTTCCTGGTTTACTTGGCCGCGCTTTCCCATTTCACCGTCCTTATCGTATTCCCGCTCGCCATTGGTATAGTGTCGAACTGCAGCATCTATGTAGACGTTTCCAGGCCCAGTATCGAAGTCAAAGCACTCATCCACGCCTCCCTGGCTGTCAGGAGGGATAAAACAGACGTTGGCAATCCCGCCAATATTCTGACACGCACGAAGCTTGGTAGGATGGTGCAAAAGCAGCGCATCAAAAAATGCAATAAGCGGGGCACCTTGACGCCCAGCAGCTACATCGCTGATCCGAAAATCGGATACCGTTGTAATTCCCGTGCGAGCTGCCAGGATCGCGCCTTCCGCCATACTGAGAGTAGTCTTGACTTGGTTCTCGTTCGGCATGGAAAGATGCCATATTGTCAGGCCGTGAGACCCAAGGACGTCGATACTGGATTTGTCAATATCATGCTTAGTGGTAAAGTCCTCCACGGCCGTCGCGAAAGCCTCGCCGAGAATAACATTGATCTCAGCAATCTCTTCGGGTGATGTTGAGTTGTGTAAAATCATGTTCATTACCCGTCTCTTGATCTGCTGGTCAAGGGGGGTCTCGCCATACTTCAAGAGTTCAAATGTCACCGGGCCGGAAGGATCCTGCTGGCGAAACCGACAAAGTGCGCAGTCAATGCCGTCCTGAATTCCGGTCAGAGCTTAAATACCTCCAGGGTGTTGACTTAAGAGCCCGGCTTACCATAGAGGTGCCGCTGTTCAGTCCCAGGACCGTCAAGTCCAGTGCGGAACCCTCGAAATCGGAGAGATCACCGAGTGCCCCATCTCTCTGTCCATTCGCAGCAGAGTTGGTAAAGACTGCCATCTGAGGGCTACTCGGTCTCGGACTCGAGTTTCAAATCAGACCGTACTAATCAGGAGAGGATAATGTAATAAAAGTTTGACTGATGTGCGGCTAAGGGTGTTAAAAAGATGGACCAATTTGACGGTGAATACTAGCGCCAAGGCACATTCAGTTATGGCAAGTAATTCTCCGAACTGGCGAGGAAAATACCCACTGCTAATCAGGTAGGTAGTATACGATGGACTTTACCGTTGCAATTAGTGGCGAAACCATCAACCTCCTCGGTGGAGCTCCTCCCCGGAGATTGTCCCCATCAGTGCATGGGGGTGGAATACTTCGTATGGCCGAAAGTGATAACAGACTTTGTGCTTTCTTGGATAAGAGACCTATCCTAACCATCTGACATGGGTGTTTTGATTGGCACTCGATAAACCAGAAAAGATGTGTGTTGGGCTGAAAGTAATGATGGCCGAGAGTTTCCTAGGGCTTGTTGGCCATCCTATCAAGCGACAGGGAGGGAGCATCGAGTGGTCCAGAAAAGGGACACTAGGCCAATCCCCGCAAAAGAACTAGTTCAAACCCCGCCTCTTAGTGCCACATAGAATTCATTCAACAACTGCAATTGCTCATGAGAATGCAAGATAACCAGAACGCGTGGGATGAGAGATTCTTGTTTGCAAACATAATCCACAGTGCTTGAGCTTCTGAGTGTGTAGCCCACTACTGGCTATCGGCCGCGATCATTCAACTCTGCTATACTCCGTAGATAGTTTGGAGACCGATCGCTAAAATGGATACGCGGCTAAGTCTTATCACGGCAAATTGTACACGCCCCCACCCCAAGGTCCCGTCACCGGAGCTCAGGATACGCAGATAGGCGGAAGGTCCAGTGTTTCCCCTCTCATTAATCTGAGAAGATAATGGAAAGGATTGACGGGTCTCCCACGGTTACATCTATCGAGACCATTGAGTTCATGGTGCCAAGCAATATATTATCGCGACACCGTTGCGGAGACAGGTGACTCTGGACTGCTTTTTCTTTTCACTTTCAAGACTGATCAAAATATCCCTATAACATATTATTCTTTTTTGCTGCATTTCTCCATGCCTGGAGAAGTCCCCGTCACGATGGAGAGCTCCCAGATGGGCTATATCAGGGATGAGGAGAGGAATGTAGAATCGAAGACGGAGTACTTAGTTCCCGAGAGCATTAATCAGGGGCAAGAGATCCTGGCTGCTCTGGACCTCGATCCTGCGCTGAGCAGGAAGATGCACCTTGTGAATAATGTTCGTGACGATCACATATGTGAAGGACAAACTCTGAAGATTCCTTTAACTAATTTATATAACGCAGACACTGGACGAGATTGGCTGGACACCATATCACTGGAAATTATTCTTTCTTAACGGCTTTGGGTAAGATTGACCATTTTCTGTCTATATTCTAAACCTATAACCACACTAAACTTATACAAGATATGCCGTGGACGCTTTGCAACTTTCACTCCAGGGCATCATCGCCACCCAGGCAGTCTATGAGTTTCAACCCTCTTACAAAAGGGGCCTTACGATCGCAGTGTACATCGGGATGCTTGTCGGTGCCCTGTTTTGGGGCTTTAGCGCAGATATGATTGGACGGAGAATCGCTTTCAACGTATCGCTCTTCATCTGTGCGGTTTTCACCATCGTCGCCGGCGCAGCTCCCAACTGGGATTCGCTTGGATTCTTCATCGCCCTCTCGGCATTCGGGGCCGGTGGAAACCTGGTCCTCGATACTACAGTCTTCTTGGAATACTTACCCTCCAAGAAGCAATGGCTTGTCATCTGGCTTGCCGCCTGGTGGGGAGTTGGCTGTACGATCGCAGGGTTGGTTGCTTGGGGGTTTATGCGTAAGTCTCTACCTAAAATTCAGACGCGAATGATCCTAGTTCCTGAATAATTCCTGATGTGAGGCAATCTGCAGCCAACTACAGCTGTTCCAACCCAACTGCGGCACCATTTACACCATGCACCAAGGACAACAACAGCGGCTGGAGGTATCTGATGTACACCATGGGAGCAATGATATTCGCCATGAGTGTTGCTCGGGTCACAATTATCCATCTCAAGGAAACTCCGAAATTCCTTCTCGGACAAGGCGAGGATGCCAAAGTGGTCGAGAATTTCCAAGAGTTGGCATCGAAATACGACCGGCCATGTTCCCTTACCGTGGAGCAGCTCGAAGCTTGTGGTACTATCAGCTCTGCTCACTCGAAGTCTAGATTCTCCATCGGCGAATTTTGGATCCATATCCGAAGTTTATTCATGACGAAAGAGCTAGCCTTTACTACTCTTCTCATCTGGCTGTCGTGGTCTATGATTGGGCTTGCGTACCCCTTGTTCAACGTATTCTTGCCGTCGTATCTTGCTAGCCGTGGTATAGAGTTCGGTGTCACCAGTACATACGAGACTTGGAGAAATTATGCTTTAGTACAAGTCTGTGGCATCTTTGGACCTATGCTCGGTGGTCACATGGCAAATTGGCGGCGCTTAGGGCGTCGTTATACGATGATTATTGGTGCCGTTATTACCAGTAAGTACCCCATCGTCCAAGCTTCGTTGCACTGTCATCCACACTAATAAATATCGGTAGTGGCATTCTTTTTTGCCTACTCTCAGGTCACTTCTCAGGTTGAGAATATCACGTACAGTTGCATCATATCTTTTACTTTGGAGATATATTACGGTACACTATATGGGTATACTGCCGAGGTGTTACCATCTGCTCATAGAGCCACGGGCAATGGCATCGCAGTGGCTTTTTGCCGACTTATGGGTGTGATGTCTGCTATTATTGCTACCGTTGCGGACACCGCGACTACGGGACCCATTTTTATATGTGGTGCACTGTATGGCGGTCTTGCTATTTGTGCATTCCTGTTTCCATTTGAACCTTATGGTAAACGAGCCTCTTAGATTCGGGTTTGCTGGGGCAAAAACTCTTTATTGATGGGTTAGGTATAGCATCTAATCCTCCAGGGAAGGGATTGATTGGAAGGTGCCAAAATTGGGTTTCGAATATTTTACTAGGACGTTGCATATACACAGGATGATGTGCACCAACTTTCGGTGTTCCCTTTCCGTTCTCGTACTCACCTTTCGCTACTCGCGATTGAGCCATCATTGAGTTATCAAACACCAAGTATTACTTTAACAGGAGTAAAGTGTTCGAACTTTGGCCTTAACTATAAGTAGCACGATAGAACCAAATTAGGGCATATCTTGTATTTTGAAAACATCCAAATTTTATCGAGTTTTCCAAGTTTTTCATATTGCTCTAATTGATCAGTTTCAAGGCCTAAGGTTTACCAGACCAGGCTTCGGTCAAAAAGCCCTCGGCCTGAGTAAACTCATAGTCATGCAATAACTGATTCCATTCATCCGAGACCTTGAAGCATCCAGCAGAGATACCTAACAAGATACCTGAAACCACCGTTTTAGAGAGCGTATCGTTCACTAGTTCAGGGGGTACTGAAGGGTGATTGAATCTCGGTATCCACGAGGCTGACCATGCCCCACTCTCTAAATCCTGTGCCTTCACTTTCTCGAGATGAAAAGAAGGACCGCCTAGTTCTAGTGTCAGTTGAGCTCTATTATATGAACCGTATAGAGACATACCGCGGACCTTTTCCCCAACTGCGATCATTTCCTTCAGGGATATGTTAGTACCTTTGACGCCACCAACAACAGGCCACTTTCCCTCGAAGCTAATGGCTCTAGCAACCACTTGTGCAAGATCTTGTACTTTCGTGAGCGTGATATAGATTTGGTCGTAATTTTCCGGTACAATAGCACGGCGATTCTTGAAATCAAACGGAAGTACTGTTTGATGAAGGTGGGCTGCAGACTTGAATGGGTTCGTGAGGTAGTTCATGAATAACCCTGGCTGAAAGAGCGTGTACTCAAGGACCTGTTAATTATAAGTAAGATGCACGAACATCTTACAGCTCTGGGAGCTTACCGTCTCGTGCCTATTCAGCTCTTCGAGGTATCGCCGTGTTTCTCCCTTGTAAGCGTACCAGCGCATATGTTCCAAACTGGATCTAAACGGGGTCAATCTTTGCGGAATATATTAGAGTTTGAGTAACTAACGTGGCCCATTCGCTGGGGGCAAATCTTTTCACACCAGCTCGCACAGCAGCGTCAATGAGATTCTTCTGTGCCGTGCTTGCTGGGTCATCCTGTATGACGATGAACGAGAGCAAAGTATGGACTCCTTGAAGGATTCCTTCCAACTGTTTCGGGTTTTCGTATTCCACCTTTGCCCAGTCAACACCTGGTATAACATCACAAGCTGGATTACCCTGTACCAGTTGATTAGTTGAAATTTCCAGGCCCTGAAGGGGAAAAAAGGTGCCCATACCTTCCTGGAAAGAACTATGATCTCATGATTTTGAGTAACAAGGGCGTCTATGATCTCACGTGCAACACCTACTAAGGCTTTAGGTGATGCTGCAAATGAAATCATGGTTAGGAACTTATTAGAACTTACTGCTGGAGCCACCCGCGACTGCAATTTTGACCATTTCAACGAGATATGAACAGTGTACCAAGAAAAATGCCTTTTTCTAGGCATGCAGAGCAAATCGAATATTTGAAACTGCTCTTTTGTTAACAGGTCCTGAGTATTATATGAGAGGTTCGGTCCGATTTCATCTGAGCGGGGTAGACCTGTAGTGGGAGGCCTAAGGCGTCCTGTCCAGTGAATGGCGGGAAATTGATCTAATTTGGTGCACGGTTATATAGACTTTGTCTCATTTTTGATACATACAGCTGGATATGTGTCAGTCGTTGAATACTTGAATGTCTTGTGCGCTGCTTGCTCTATCCTCTCGTTTCGTGATTCACAAATGAAGTAGATTCCAACAGTGATGTAACCTCTGGTGCCCAGCCCCCAACATAATCAATATCCACATATCACGTTTCAAGCTGAATCCAAAACACCTTTTTTTTCCCCCTCCCATTATGTCAGGCGTCTTGTTATTCTGTACTGCAGAGGAAGCCTGTAAGCCTCTGTTTATATGTATCTGCCACGAAGCTACTAATTCTGATTCGGGGCCATTAGTTCATTCCCAAGATTTTGGAATCTAACAACCTGGGAAAACGCATGTTCTTCCTTGTCGAATCAAACACTGTGCCAAGTCACCTCGACGGATTTAAACAAGTGTTGCAAGAAGACGAACCCTTCGAGTCTGCTTTCATCAATGCCTCTGAGGAGCAGTGCAAAAGCTGGGCTCTGGAGAAGCAGTACGAAGCCAATTTCATAGAGCAGAACATTATTGGCATTGCAGATACGCGCACTGCTAGGGATGGAACTATCTTGATGACTCGCTATAAAACGGATGTGCCTCCGGAGGATTTCCTCGAATAGGGCGGCGCCCTCCCGCTGCAGATCAACACTTGGTATAACTGGCGGATCAAACATGATGGAGCCTCCGAGGTATACGTATCTCTGGTTTATGGCCCGCCAGAGAGCGTTCTTTCAACCTATTTCGCACGCACGGGGGAGTTGACCGACGAAAATGGTGTCTTTGACACTGATAGGGCGGGTTCGTATGTTATGGGCAGAGATCCTGAGACGGGTTAGAAAATCCTGACTTGAGACTTTGAGCCATTGGAAGGCTTTTCAAGGGAGAATAACACGTGAGCAGATATTTAGGGCTTTATGAATTGAACAGCAATGGGGATAATACCTTCAGAGATTCATTTCAAGAGCGATTTGTTCGCAATGAGAGATGGTATACGGCTGTGCGATTCATGCAAGCTGCCGCAGGAGTCTTAACCATCCCTTTGACGACAAGCGTATGCTCGTATGCGGCAGTGGTGTATCTTCAACATTCGTCTCGGTCAGCACCAGATATCACCCTGCGACAAATGATGAGTCTCGCAGATCGGGGTCGGACCGACTTGAGTTTACTTGGGAGACTTTTGATGAATCCAACAAGATATTGGAAACGATACGGATGCGCCTTCCTAGCATATGCGGTTGTTCTTCATATCCTAGGAGGTATCATTTCTCCAATACAGCAAATCTACCTGTCTACTGTTGCCGTGAAGATCCCGACGGGAACATACGGCATAACGAAACTTCTAGATATTCCGGACAAGTTTGACGACGACCAATATAATGAGGGCAGTGTGACAGTGGCTACACGAAAAGCAATAGAAGCTGTGTCTCCGACCGAAATACCGTCAGAAATGTGGTCCAATTCCAACACGGCCTGTGACTCGAAAGGGGAGAACGAATATTTATCAAAGGCGTTTATCCCTCTCTGCGAGCAAGCCCGGATATCTTGGGATATAATATCCCTCATACCAGAGCCCTTCCTGGCCCAGCTTCCCAACGGCTTCAACACCGTCTCATCCACCAATTTGCCCCGAGATTGAATTCAACGGCTTCCTACGACAATATTACCGCATCTGATTTCCCTGCTAATTGCACCACCCGCAGTGGTTCCCTCTCGTTCGATTACGCCAATGACCCTAAATTCGATAAAGAGAAAGGTATCGATTTGACATGGGCTCTGCATGCATGCATGCCTGCCGATATGCGAATTTCGCCTTGGAAGAATACGCGAGATCGTCAAGATTTCACCGAGGAGCTCTATCTGAATGCGACTGTGAGCAAGTATATGCAGGACGACGCGGTCGGGGTAACAAACGCACCCACCTCCGAATATTTTCGGATTCAAGTGCGAACCACGGCGGGATATTTTGAGCTCCCAAACTATATGAATGGTCAGAAAGCAGGGCCCCTGCTAAACAAGCTGGATCCAGACATCTGTGGAGATGATTGTATATCGCAGGGCAATTTACCGTGAGTTTTTGCATCAACATTGTATAAGGACAGACACAGACCAAATCCGCTCACAAATCAATCCCGAAGACATACTGCTTCCTACCCAAGAAAAAGAAGTCTCCGAGGCCGTGACGACTCACAACCAACTTCACCACTGATCATTTCCAATTAAGGGCCTCTTCTCACGACGGCAATAGCTTTGTTTGGCAATGGATCCTACCCGGGAAACCAGGCAAAGGCGCCTGGTCTCTCCGTAACTGATAATCCGTCCGGCCCAGATTGTGTCGATATCATGCCGTTTGGACAACTCTTCTCGTCATCGGATACATCTACATCGTATAATCAAGTGAATAAGTGTGTGAATGGCGGATCATCAACAGAGGTTAATATGGATGTCGCCAACTGGCTGATGAATTTTCGAGTGGACCTCGGTGCCATCGAGAACGCATTTACCGTAGCTGCATACCTGGCAAATCACGTCTGGATGAATACTCAAGGGGGTTTATTTTCCCCATCGTTGACAGTTTCATACGATCTTGGCAAAGACGCGCAGCGACCGTCCATTTCAACGGCAGGTGTGATCATTCTGTCCACACTTATTGGCGTCTTCTTGGCCCTTTTGTGGGCGACCACGATATATGCAATATTTTTGCCTCGCTGGACCGAGAAGCTCGATGCCTTCGCTTTGATGCGACTTGGAGCCAGTATTCCCGAGAAAGTTCCCTTCCGAATGGCTGGAAATCATGACGAAATTCCGATATTGGACACGACTCCCGGCTGGGTCGGCGATCGCACGGGAGACGATATTTATGGCCATGTTGCTTTGGGAGGACCGACGAAGTTGTTCGCGAACAGGTATTACGACAGTTATGACAGACCTAGTGTTGTCAGGAGACAGAAGAGGTCGCGCGCAGGAGAGGTCATGCGCAACAAGCTTTGACGTTCAGACGTTCAGACGTTCAGCAAGCTGGGTAAACATTTTGCATTTTTTTTTCTGATTCAACTGGAAATATTTTGTCCAAAGACAAAGCTCGGACCACTCAGATGCGCGATGCTGTACTTTGATCGCACATTTTGACCTAATAGGGTGTCCCAAGTTAAATGGGACTAAGAAACGTGGGGTATTCGTCTCCTTAAGGTGTTCTGTAATCAAATGACTTGTATGTTCGCTGATAATCGGTAATATCAGCGACTAGTACAGAGAAGAGAGCTTCACTTGCAGTATCGAGGAACTTGTATGGTATTGTTGGAGGTGGTAGTGGGCTGTTCCAAACGCTGATTCTTGCTGATAAATTACTGGATGCGATCTCATGCCTACTCGTCTTCCTTTCCGACCATCTCCTCGGACAGCTCGTACTCATCGGCGGCACGCAGCTCCTGTGACATGGCCATGTCGAGCAGCCAGTCCACCCGCACGATCCTGGGGGTCCGCTTGACATCGCTCGCTACTTGGCGGAATCGGGGCCAAAGTCGTGCATGCTTGGTCTCCGCACTGCTTAGGAGGAAGACTTCGTTGCGGCCAGAATCATCACTATCCATCTCACTGTCTTCATCGTCGCTCTCCTCACGTCGGGAATTGTTGGCCAATGCAAGACGACCGCGGAAGAGCAGACACTCTCCGCCGTTGGCTTCCACAATTGACTTGAAAGCATCGAAGCCACCCCGGATGTCCTCGACGCAATAGACACGGAAACCGCGCAGAAGTTTGTTCTTATTCTTCTTTGCCCTGTTTGAAGCCTTGGCGAGAGAGAATTGGAACTTCGACTCGGCCGCCTTGTCCACCAGTGGGAAATCGGCAGGGTCAAGAAGCTCATCCTTCTTGAGACACTGGTCGACAAAGTCGGTGCTGACAATCACCGGCCCGTAAGCCAAAGCATTAACGAACTTTGTGGTACGCAGAATTGTGGGCGCAGCGAGATGAGTGCATCGACGGGCGTCTTGGACCACCATAATACCAAGATCTCGAAGGGCTCGCTTTGGGATTGTTAGCACAGATCTTGCATATTGCGTAGGGTTTCCATACTTTATCGGCATCCTCTTTCTTCTCATTCCCCTTTCCAACCCACTTTTGGTAACCAGTAATCATCAAGTGCATCGAGATAGGTGGTCGGGACTTTTTCTGCCGCTTGGGCTCCGTAGCTTGTTCATCATCACTCTTACCTTCGTCGGCTTCAACCGAGCGGCGCTTCTTGGGGTTCTCCTTGGGGTTCTCGGACACCCGACCCTCGTCAGACTTGCGTCTACCACCGTAGATAACACCACCGACGCGTTTTCTTTCTTTTTCGTACAAAGCAAGATCTGGAGCGTATTCATGAAGCTTGGCAGTAGCCGCCTCCTTGGATTTGCGGCTGCTACCCGTTGAGGGGGTTTCGTTCTCTTTGTCGTCGGGGAGAAGCCGAGATCGTGCGGGAGTTTGAAGTTTATTGTCTGAAGGCTGGCGGGAAGTCTTCCCCTTTGGTTGCGGCGTGCCGTTAGTAGTCTCAGGGACTTTAGTTTCCTCCTTGCGCCGCTTATCAGCAGGAGGCTTCATTGTCGTCGCGTTCTGGTCTTTATCTTGCATGGCGGGGCGCGGACTTGAGGGCTCAGTATCTTCAGAGGAATAGAAGATATTTTCAAGAACTTGGGGGTCGAGCATCTTCTGGCCCGCAATATCACCCAAGTTGGTTCGCGAGGGGAAATGGTTGTAGCGCGGGGCCGACACAGGTTGCAGCTTCCACGCAGCGTAGCTGTCCTCCAACCACAAATGGTTGATAACTTGGAGACCCCATTCTCTCGCAGCGCTGCACTTCTCACTATTTCCATGTGCAGTGATCAGGTGGGTGTTCTCTTGCTTCAATGTCTTGGTGCATTGAGCACCGGCCGCCTCGATCAGGTTCTCGAGGTAGATTCTAGCCTCGCCAACATAGTTGGAAAGACTGATCTTCAGCCCCTGGAAGCCGGGAATAGGGGTGCGTGAAACTGGGTAGAATAAAAGCCGACTCAGTGGCCTTGTGTACTCGTTGAACGTCATCAGATGGAAAAGCCAAGCCAGGTTTCCAACAACCTTGTCCAGTCGAGATGCCGTCCGATACACAAAACCATCTCTGTACCGACAGACAAGCCAGTTTGCCTCGTTAATATTTCCTGTCACAGTGGCACCGCCTTGTTTGAGTACCGCCTCAATGGACTCAAGCAGGCGCGAACCGATTCCGAGATCCGGAGAGAGCATGATGCATTTGCCTTCAAAAACACCCGGTCCATCTCCATTTCGCGACGCATTGTTCATGGTCGGCATGACCGATGGGTCCGCAGTTGAAGCACCCGCCAGGCCCTTGTTCTCGTTCGACTTGATCGGATCATCGGGGCCGGCACGCAAAATCTCGGGATCCGGAAGAGTGTACGGTCGTTCATCGATACGTTGGCCGAGTTTCAGGCAGTCATCAAACCTACATCACGTCAACCGCAGTGCTTTAGGGGGCTCTGAAGCAAGACTCACCAATGAGGGAGCACAATCTTCACCCGCATCTTCTTCACTTGCACCAGACGTGCCTTGTCTGAGTCGGCTGTCAAGTCCACGAGGTGAGTGACCGTGCCGGTCATTCGAGAACTATAGAGGCCACCCTTGGCCAGGACTCCCCCGATAATCGCATCTTTGTCTCCCTCGGGAATATCACCGCAGGTGACTACCACATCATTCAGAAAAAGACGTGGATCGGGGCTATGTTGGCGAGGATTGGCAATTTTGCGCTTGGCCAGGGAAACGTGTACCCAAGACGGTTTGACCACCGGAATGAAAGCCTTGCAGGCGAGGTCGTAGGCGAGGAAGTTGATGGTATTCGACACTATATGGGTACATTCGATAGTATCGTCATTATCGGGGCTGGTTTGATGGATGGACGGCTCGCCGCCGTATTCTTCTATCACGGCCGCGAGCTGATTCGCGTCTGTTAGTCGGAAGTTTCGCGTTTCGTTGGAGTTATACATACCTGCTCGGCCGTTTCTAGAGGGAGATCATTGGAACAGACGATGCAGACGCGACACTGCTCGAACAGTCTGCGGTCCTCATCTGAATGCGCCATAGCGAGGTGTGATATCGATACAAGTTAGTGGGGAACAAACTTGCGACGCGTTGCGCGTGAACCTCGACGCCCGGTCACGTGGGTGACCGCGGGGATATGCACAGCACTTTGACTCGTTTTGACATCTTTCACGGCGCATAAAAAGTGCATTTTATGAGTCCTAGCTAGTATATCGCTTCTCTCATTCGACAAATTTTTAATCTTTCGACGCGATATCTCCATGGGGACAAGATGGGTCAGCCCTACGATCTATCTCTTAGGATGGTTAGATATTTCGAGGTCTATTTAGCAGCAGGTCACAAAACCAAACGACCTTTTACTCTACTATCGGTATTTCAACAAATGTCCCAACCCGAAAAACATGAAGAAACTACGAAAAGGTAGATGAGGGTATAGTAATGAAAGCGGTGGGGCCGGCACTTGGGCCGGCGCGCAGTGCCACTCCGAGGTCGAAGGGCCTCGGCTCATCCGCACCCGCGGACTCCATCCTTTATTACTCCGCGCGGAGATGGATGTCTTCCCCGTACTTCAACAACAGCCATGTCGTCGCCATTTCGCATCGTCGAGCATGTCGTGGAATCCCAGTATATCCGAGAGTACCCCGGCGCCACGGCCAATGAGCAGGAAGAACCCTTGAACCTTGCCGTGAAACAATACATTCCCCTCGACAACCCCAATCCGCAACCCGGCGATGTGACAATCCTCGCGACACACGCCAATGGGTTTCCCAAAGTATGTTATTCGGAGTTAAACTCTGCCTTTTAATCGCATGTGATATGCGCCTATCATGCAACCCATGTCTAATCGCTGGGATAGGAACTATACGAGCCTCTCTGGGAGGAAATCCACGCTCGATCCAAAGAAGCCGGATTCCGTATTCGAAGCATCTGGATGGCCGATGTAGCCTGGCAAGGAGAAAGCAGCGTGCTCAATGAAGATTCTCTAGGCAACGATCGTAGGTGAACCCGTCCGCAACGCGAACCGGTATACTAACAAGCAACCAGCAAGCTGGTTCGACCACCCGCGCGATCTCCTCCATCTAGTCAACGTCAAACGGGCAGAAATGCCCCGACCCATCATCGGCATCGGGCACAGCATGGGTGGCGCGCACCTGTCAGTAGCCGACTGCAACCACATTGACCAGAGCCGTTGCTAACATTGTGTAGTACACAATTAAGCTTGATGCACCCCCGATTGTTGCATAGCCTGGTGCTACTCGATCCAGTCGTACAACGTCAAACCACTCAGCTGGACACCGTCAGTCTCCGCGAGAACAAACGCCTCATCGCAAAGACCACCCAGCTCTCCACCCACCGCCGTGACATCTGGCCTTCGCGCCAGGCTGCCGCCGAGGGATTCAAGCGTAGTCCCTTCTATCAGGCATGGGATCCCCGCGTACTAGACCGCTGGGTGGAGTACGGGCTCCGCGATCTCCCAACGGCTATCCACCCGCTCGGCGGCAAACCCGTCGATGCGAAGAACCCGCCTGTCACATTGCGTACCCCGCTCCATCAGGAAGTCTTCACCTTCTCACGGCCAAATTACAACCACGTCCCTGGAAGCGGCAAGGCCGTCAATCGGGTAACGCATCCGGATCTCGATGAAACCCTCCGAGATTCGCATCCCTTCTACCGGCCTGAGCCGGCGAGGATTTTCTCGCAGCTGCCGCACCTCCGTCCAAGTGTGCTGTATGTCTTTGCAGGCAAGTCGGATATGTGTCTGCCTGATATGCGAGCAGATAAGCTCGCCAACACGGGTACGGGGGTGGGTGGTAGTGGCGGTGTTGCAGCGGGTCGAGTGCGTGAAGTCCTCCTCGAGGACTTTGGCCACTTGCTCGCGCAGGAGGCTGTAAATGAGTGTGCTGATGCGGCGGTCTGCTGGTTGGCACCCGAACTGCGACGCTGGCGGGACGAAGAGGAGAGTTTCCGGTCTGTGTGGCATAAAAAGTCCAAGCTCGAGAAGCAGACGGTTGATGCGGAGTGGTTGAAGCATGTCCCAGCGCCAGCGCGGCGGCCTAAGAAGGCGGAGCCTGGGTCGAAGCTGTGAGTTTGGACCAGAGCTATTTGTAGATACCTCAGCTCTCTTGGTTTTGGTCGTCTGTCTTGGAAAGCCGGGCAGTGTGGACTGCCTTCATGCTTGGCGTTTGAACCGCGGCATATATTAAGTGCAGATACAAGATTAGACGAGTCTCATATCCAAGGATATCTTTGTGTTCTTATTTTCATCGTAAAATAACCAAACGAAGTGGGTAACTCATACGAAATCCAAAGCACCAAAAGGATATCAGCAACACCACATATCTATAGCAACAACCTTGCGCCACATTTTCCTTCTTGCACGCCATTGGGGGTTCTTGAGTATGCACCAGGCACGAGGTATACCTATAGCCAGCTAGGATTTTCCGTCCCCGGGACGAATCGTATCAATAGCACCGAGGTGGGAGCATTCCAAGAAGCCCCTCAATCGGGCTAAAAAGTCAAAAAAGGAAGAGAGAAGGAGACATAGAGAAGAGAGAAGTAGACATAGGACTGAAAGTTTATTCCGTCTTGAGTATCAGAAAGTCATATTTTTGGCAAGCCGAAGTTGCCAATCACGAGAGCACCGATACCATCCGGCCCTAGACTATAAGGGACATATTGGCCCGCACGTTGCCGCCTGGGACGTTTAGGTGGACTTCTTGTCTCTGGCCACCCCGTTTTCGGACACCGGGGTTGTACGGACCACCTCGGGGATGTGCCAGAAGTGCGCCCATCGCAGGTGGTACTCATCCTGGCGATTGTTCAGGCAGTGCCGAAGCCAGATGCCCCAGACGATGTACAGGTATGCACCAATTCCAGTCATTACGTGCCTGGAAAATATCAAAGTTAGCGCGTTCGTCTGCAAGTAAGCGGGGGACGAGGACAAACATACCACCAACCGTGCCCTTCCAGGAAAATACCCCACGGCAAGCCAACGGTCCGGCGCAAGTGGCGGATCTGCGAGCAGAACTGGTTGTCCAAGTTCCAGATCAAGAAGCCGCCGAGGAACATGCTCAGCCCGTAAACAACCATGAACCACATCGTCTTGAGGGTCTTGGTGTCGCGCACGTTCTCGTAATGCTGGCGCTCCTTGGTGGGAACCTTCTCGCCCTTCCTCTGGCGTTCCAGTCGGTCTTCCTCGCGCGATCGGCGCCATCTGGGCCGCAGAGTCACCTCCATAGTGTGCATGCTGCGAAGCACCACTACGAAAGTCAAGACGGCGTAGGCATTCTGGTGGAATACGGGGTCCTGGAGGTAATGGTAATAGAGCGTGATGAAGACAGCCAGACTGAGTAGACTAATGGCCAGGACTAGACGCACGCCGGTAGGGCGGGAGTAGGAGAACGAGGCATAGCACATCAGACAGGTGGTGTAGATCATGGAGAGCTCATCGACCAGCTGCATGGGGTCTGTACGTGCGCATTCAACGGTCAGTCTGTACTCGCGACCAGGATAAAGTGTAGAAAGACTTGCATTTGAGGGTGGAATGGAACAGGAAGCTGCCTGTGCCGACGACCAGGTATCCAAGTAGGGCAACCAGAAAGATCTGGTCATGTCCATTGCGACGACAGCTGATGATACCCTTGATGCCCAGCCACATAAATAGCAGGTTGGTCAGGGTGTTGACAATCTCGGCGGCGTAGACGGTGGCATAGTAGTCCTAGGTGGGAGACGTCAGAGCCAAGCTTCCCGCAAGGCGTCAACAATAAAAGAACATACCTCCTCGCACCAGTTGAGAGTGGAAGTAACGGGGCTCCAGAACCCAGCCTTAGCAGGCGGATACGGGATGAAGGGCAGAGACCACATTTCGTGGGTCGTAGGTGTCGTGAGGAGGAAAGAAGGTGAAGCAGAAGGTAGAAGGTGACGTCGATTACACACGCCGCGATTCGCGTCCATTGATTGGCTCCCTGTGCGCCTCCGCGAGATGCCGGAGTCGGTTGTTTTCAGTCTTGTTTTTGTTTTTGGCTGTTTTTTATTTTTCTTGTTTTTTATTTTTTTCTGTATTTTTTACTAAACGTTGAATTAGCTAGAAACCTTTGTTGGCGTGTGCGATGACAGCCAAAGTACGATGTAGTTTTTGAATGCGGCTGAACTCTTCCGACTGTCAGTCTTATCGCCGAGGCTCCAAGCGCGGATCCGATGACTTCACCACCGTTCCTGTCTCACTACCACACCCCAACACCGCGACGCCGCAACAACACCGCTGCATACACATTCTCGCTTGATCAAGAACTGTCGATCTTGGGGATGCAGAACGCCTCATTCCATCGCCAACTGTGACCGGCCTAGCGCGGCAATTGTCTCAGTTTTGCGCCTGCATGCGGTGAACCACGAAAAACTTCCATTCCGACGCCAACCGCGACTCACATGAGAGTTCGATCTGGTATCGAACCTCCCATCCATCTAGATCTCTGGGCAGCCACAGTTTCTGGTTGACCCCGTGGCCTCGGGCGCCATGTCGAATAATGGCGCATTAGCAGTGCCCGCGAAGACGGGCGCGGGCACCTCCACATGTATGCACGACACCTGCGTCTGCAAAGCACCACAATCTTGGCTAACAGCTCTGCTCTGCAGCATCGAAAACAATATTCCACTTCTCCGCCGGCCTCTGCTCTGGCCTCACATCTTCCATCCTCCTCCAGCCCGCCGATCTTCTCAAGACCCGTGTCCAACAATCCCAACAATCTCTCCTCCCGACCTTGAAAGCTATCCTGTCCTCCCCACATCCAATTCGCGGACTATGGCGCGGTACACTCCCATCCGCTTTGCGAACCGGCTTCGGGTCTGCTCTCTACTTCACCAGCCTCAACGCCCTGCGCCAAACAGTTGCCCAGGCCAATACCCCAATCGTGCTCGCCGGAACAACAGCACCTAAATCCTCCTCTGCCCTCCCCAAACTCTCCAACTCCGCCAACCTCGCCACAGGTGCCGTCGCCCGTGTTGCCGCAGGCTTCGTCATGATGCCCGTGACCGTACTCAAAGTGCGCTACGAGTCCGACTACTACGCCTATCGCAGTCTTCTAGGCGCAGGCCGCGACATCGTACGCACGGAGGGCATGCGCGGGTTATTCGCAGGCTTCGGTGCCACTGCCGCACGAGATGCCCCTTATGCCGGTCTCTACGTCCTCTTCTACGAGCAGCTGAAGCGCCGTTTGGCCATAGTGACCAGCAATGGCATCGGTAGCGACGGGACACCTCTGGCGAGTGTATCATCCTCATCTATCAATTTCGGCTCGGGTGCATTAGCAGCAGGCTTGGCTACGGCCATCACCAACCCGTTCGACGCTGTGAAAACCCGTCTGCAGCTCATGCCCGCCAAGTACGGAAATATGGTACGAGCCACGCGCCTGATGATCCGCGAGGATGGGATGCGCAGTCTCTTTGGCGGGCTAGGTCTGCGTATGGCTCGCAAGGCACTAAGCTCGGCACTGGCATGGACCGTCTACGAAGAGTTGATCCTGCAGGCCGAGAAACGGTGGGCGGCCAAGCACGAGATGAGCCTGTAGGCTCTCGTTTACAGCCGGAACATTCCACTTCTTGTATTAATATCTTATAATTTCCCGTGTCAGAATGCGGGGTCCTCGTCTGCAGACGCAAACACGCACGCCTTGTATCCGGCCAGGTTGCCACATTTAACGGTTGTTTAGAGCCGAGCTGCAGTCCTTCCAGATCTGTTGCTCAAGTCTATCTACGGCGCAGGATTTAGTCTCGCAAGATACACTTTATGAACGATTGGCCAATGGATAGATAGAACAAACGGAGCGGCATATGATGCGATATGACAAAAAAGCAGGAAGGGGTCATCAAACTCGTGTCTCGTTACTGTCCCACCCTTCATTGACAAGCAGCTTCGAAATCTCAACTCAAAAAGAAAAGCACAATTTCAAAGGCATAACTCGGGTCTCGCGGCAAATCATAGACGCCAACATAATAGAAGTATCGGAAACAAATATCCACAATTTTGAGCCCAGCTCATGCGAAGATGCGCATCCGGCGGCTGGGACTCTTCTTTCGCACCAGGTACATCTTGTCCTTGTTGCGGTCGTTGACCTTGAGCTCGGTGGTTGAGCTGGAGGTCTGCGTGAGGACCTTGCCTTCGCGCAGGCGTCGGGTGTGCGAGAAGAGTTCTTCTTGGAAGTCTTCGGTGACCCACCGCTTGATGATGATGTAGTTGGTGTCGTGCTGAAAGGGAATTAGCACGGTGTATATATAGAGGGTATGGGCAGACTCACCTCGTCCCAGTCCCAGGGCAGACTGTAAGCCATCAAAGTCTCGGGGAGAAGGTGTTTGCGATGGACCTGGACGCATGTTAATGATGGTCGACTGAATGATAAAGTGCAGACATACCTTGATCCATGTGGTCTTCTTTGTCTCTTCGAATTCAATCTTCTTCTCGTCCTTCTTTTTCTTCTTCAAGATCTCCTCGATCTCCTCTTCGGAGTAACCAAACTCAACACGCAGTCGCTCACGGAACTCCTTATCCCTCTTCTCCGCTTCTTCCTTCTTCCTCTGTGCGATGCGCTCCTGTTCGAGCTTCCACTCCTCGACTGCTGCAGCCTTCATTGCAATTTCCTTTTTCCTCTTCTCCTCGGCTTCAATTCTCTTGCGAGCCTCTTCCTCAAGGATCTCCTTTTTAAGCTTCTCGCGCTCCTCCTCCTCCTCCTTCTGCTTCTGAAGCTCCTTCAGCTTCTGTTCTTTGAGCTCAAGTTTCAACCTCTCCCGCTCCCTATCCTCCTCCTGCTGCCGTTGAAGCTCCTTCAACTTCTCATCCCGCAGCTTAGCCTTCAGCTCCTCCCGATCAGCAGCCTCCTTCTCCGCCTCCTCAAACTTCTTCAGCCGCCATTGGCGCTCCGCCTGCCGTCGCTCCTCCTCCGAACGATTCTTCCGCTCGTATCGCTGCAGCCGGCGCAGTCGATCACTAATCTCCTCCTCATAAAACTCCTCTTCGTCCCGCAGCAGTCGCGACTCACGGTGAGCGTGTTCGCGCGGCGACGAGCTCTTCTCGCGGGTCCTCTGAAGCTCACGCTCCAGCCGCTCGATCTCCTGCTGGTGCTTCCAGATCTCCATGTCCTGATGGATGTCGTGCCTCTCGAGCATATGCTGGTTCATAGCAAGCTCGTAGTCGCGGTTGTAGGGGGAGGGTTCACGGGAGACGCCGCTAGCAGCACGCCGCCGTGGCAAGCGCACGACTTCCTCGTCCGAGTCGGCCGCATACTTTTGCTGCACTCGTCGCGGCTTGTTGCTATTGGCGTTGTTCGTGCGCTGGGCCTGCTCGTTCACGATCATCACCGCCGGAACGGGGTCGCGATCGCGCGGCCGGCGCCCACCCGTTGATGCCGACCGATAGACTCGCGTGGCCTGGTGCGCTGGCGCCAGGTAGGTATCCTTTACCACGTCTGGGCGGTGGCGGGAGCTGGAGCGATGATGGAAGGAAGTGCGGCCGTTGCGGCCGCGCATGGACATGTCGGTCTCGGAGAAGTCGGACTCGTCCGACTCTCCCTCGAAACGGAACTGCGGTTGAGGCATTTTGGCGAGTTGTCGATGAATGGGACTCGTGGATGTCCAAATGAAGAGTGGCGGTCACGTTGTCGGCCCTGGGTGGGGGGCAGGCCTGAGCACCACGAGAAGTAGAGGTGGAAGAGGGGGAAAAGGAGGGAAAAAAGAAAAGTAAGAAAATAAGCGCACGAGGCACTAGCGTGCCGAAGACAGTCTCGCCCAAATGTCAAATACGAATAGTGCTTATCGGATCAGCGTTCAGCTGAGGGCGGGGGAGGGGTAGTGGGTTAGTCCGGTGGGAAAAGAAGGAAGAGGCGCCCGCGGGTATCGATCTATTTATTGCAGGAAGATCTGGCAGGGACGGGGCCGGGCCTTTTAGGGCATCAAGAGGAAAAGGAAATGAAAGGTTCAGCCTCAAGGATCATCGCCATGCGACTCGAATGTTCGCCGCATTCCATGCCGCTATACTTGTTCCACTCTCCTCTCCTCGGTGCAATGGATTCTATCCCCATAGCTATACACCCACCCAGCCTTCCCGTACACATATCCATCGTACGCTTTCCAAGGACTCGGGCATAACATCATTCCCAGCCACCAGACCGCGGCTCCACAGTTGGGCCAGTCAAGCCCGCCCCCACCAAGTCGGTTCAGGTACTCGTGAATCACCTCCACAGCCCTAAAGAAGTGTCTCGTCCCTCGCACTGCTTGACTCGAGTTTATTTCTATCTTTATTTCTATCCTTCGCGCCAACCGTCCACCGGGCGCTTCGAGATCTGCCCGATCCAGCGCCTCCTGAAACTCGTCTGATACTAAATTTAGCGACGCACCCTGCACACGCGATTTTCTTTTTCCCTGTAATCACTCACGGAGCATTCAACGCTCCACAGTTGGGCTCTGCCCTTATACTCCCCAGGTGAAAACATGAAACAGACTGAGAACCTTGGGACTCGGTCGGGTGGTCCCGCGCCTGACCCAGGGCACGCGTGACTTTGGCGCATGTCTTATCATCCCAATCCTCGTCATCTTCAACGATCATCAGAATCTGCCAGTGCACAGACATTTGCGGTCAAGGTCCGGCGACTCGCTCACAATCTGATCAACGTTCCGTCGGTCTTGTGGCGCATAATACTGGAAGTCGATTGGACCAGCTTGGTTGGTATTTGTTACTGGGATCCTCGCACAGTGCAGTCACGGGTTAGTATCGGATAACAGACCGACCATGTCTTCATCCATTCTCTACTCAAGATTGATGGCGAGCAAAATGGTCAAATTGAATAGGTGGAAGGCGACGGAGGGCCCGGGCTATCGCACTCCATCTTTGGCCGTAATGGCTCGTCGTCCGCGCTGCGTATGTCATCCGCGGATATAGCCAGGCTTTCAGACGGATTACCTGGATGATAACCAAGTAGACATGACACGCAGAAATCGACACCTCGGGAAGTCAACCTAAATCAACACTTCAGTTGAAGTATACTTGCTCCACGATAAGCATGCAAGCCCTGCAGGCCTGCGTCAGATCGCCTACAGCGACGATCCTGGCATGCCCCTCAACACTGCAGTTTGCGATGGCCATCGAGCCCGCTCGTAGTAAATGGGTCTGAGATCACTTTCACCCAGAGATTCATATCTTGGCATCTCAGTATCAAATCGATATGACACCGCGAACGAAGGAAATACCCCTCCACAGATCCCCGCGACAGGGATGGAGCCTGTCGGCCGGGTCGTGCACACGTCATTGGCAGGCCTCGAACATTGACGTCTGATGCATAAATCCCAGCGTAGCACAACGATGACGCCAATGGCGTGCACCGAGGATTGGTACCCCACCTTCTAGTTTCACAGCCCCGGTACTGGGCTATGACATGTCGCGGGTTGAATAGATTAACCGGGACTAGTGCGGGAAGGATCCACTACGTTGATTTATTTTGTCAACGACGTATGAATTACCACGCAGGCTTGATCGTAGATTATCATAAGGATTTACAAAAGCCGAGGACCATTTCCACTTGTGATATTGTTCTAGACGTTCATGCCGTAAATAAGTGCCTCGGTTTCACCGCGATCGAGGGGAGCCTGAGTCACTGGACCACCACCGATATAAAAAACCGTCAAGGGCAATTCGTCTGGTGAATTTGGGGGCGCGATAAAGCCATTGTGCACGATGTAGAAATCAATATCCGGGCGATTTGCACTTGCTTGCTCGAACAAGTCAAGCAATGGTGACTTTCCATTATCAGGAATCCAGTAATGTATGATGGTTGGTTTCCCGCTCTGGATGACCTGGAAGACTTCACCGGGACTAGAAGAGGGTATAAGGGTAAGTTATAGAATCGGGGACAGAGTAACAAAATCTGAGCATACTCTTCAAGTTCGGTAATAGGCATATTGAAAAAGTTGGGATTAGGCTTGTGCTTATGTTTGGTATGGTTGATTTCTGTGTTGGAAAGAGAGTAGATGATGGATGGAGAAGAGGTGCGATGGGTGTAATTTATAGGTTGAGAGTAGTTCAGCTGAGGGTTTTCAGCCACAACTTTTAGCTGCTGTGTTACATGTAGATCGCGTCTGTTCTGATCGCGGCTGCATACTATGGTTCATCAATGGATCGATGACGAGATCGCTGGTCGGTAAATGCAGCCAAATGCAGCAAACCCACATGTAATTTGATCTATCATCATTAATCCGGGGCTGAATTTAATTCTCAGCTTGCGCGTCTTGCATTGTCTTTCGAATCACATACGTTAGTCCTGGTTTTCAGCTGAGATAAAAGTGGGGGGTGTCCTAGATATGCATATACACCATGCCGCTTTCGCGGCTTTTGGTCTGCCGCTCCCCACGGATAATTTTCATCTCAATGGTAAAACTAAAGCTATTTTACTAATATACTTTTTCAAAAAGGGGTGCATAAATATAGGCATGGTTCGAGATCTCAACTAAAAAGTAATCAGAATGTGCAGTCCTTATCCTTCTATCCTTCCTCCCATTTTGGCAAAATATAGAAATCGTTGCCCTATGTATACGTGTAACACTGCAACTAAACGACAGCCCACGGCCTCTTCTCCAACACCAACCGCGCAATAATCTGACAGAGCAAGCCCGCCGTAATCGCCGCTCCGCTGAACATCGACGCCTCCAGATACCCATAGTTCCGGATCAAAGCCCCGTTGATCGGTGTACCGCCCAGCGCGCCGAAGCTGCAAATCGCCAGGCCTTGCCCGACATACGTGCCGATGTCGCTTGGATTCGGACACACTACACTCATTCCATATATGTTAGCAGACAGGTCCAGACATATCAAAGAGGGGAATAGAAGAGGGAAAGAAAGGGAACCGACCTTGAGCAACCGTAGGCGAATACAACGAAAATGCCGCGCCAGAAAAGAACCCGAAGAACGCGATCCAGACCATAATCGCTGCGTTGGATGTTGCAGCTGTCCAGCAGAAGAGAAGAATTGCGCAGGCGGCATAGGTGAAGATGGTGGTGTTGAACCGCCCCAGATTGTCACCTGCGAAATTGGGTATCAAGCGCCCGAAGAATGAGGGGGCGTTGAGGATCGCAACCTGGTACAGGGCCAACTGGCTGCTCATGCCGCGCTCGAGAGCATAATCTGAGATATAGAAGATGGGGGCGTACAGACCCAGCAGGCCGAGGAGGAAGCCCGCGTTTGTTAAGGTATATGGCCACTGCTTGAAGGCGCTTAACAGGAACATGTTTTTCTGGCGACGGGGTGCGAATTCCTTGGTGACGAGGGCGGCGTAGATGATCAAGGCGAGCATTATGAAGCCGATAACACGCACCGACCAGCCGAAGCTAAGGTGGTGGTGGTTTAGGAGACGATTAAGGGTGATGGGGAAGATAATACCCCCGATAGCAGCGCCTGACACCACAACACCCATAGCCCACGCCCGTCGCGTGGTGAAGTACTGTCCGACGCAGGAGACCACGGGGGTAAAAATCATACCGCAAGCCATACCCCCCAAAACGCCCTGGGCGAGGATAAACTGGTAGTATTCGCGGCATAGGCTGGTCATCATGACGGAGAAGACCAGGGTGAGGCCTGAGGGGATCACGACTGCTTTGACGCCGAGACGGTCCGAGAGGGGGCCGCTGACGGCGCCGAGGAGGAAGAGGAAGAAGGCTTGCAGGGAACCGACCCAGGAGATTGCGCTGGAGGACTGGGAGGAGAGGAAGGTTGTGCTGTAGTAGCTTTGGAAGATGCTGAACACTGTTAGGGCAGGACTTCACTACTGCAGTTCATTGTATAAGACTCGCCCGAATGTGTTTATATAACCGAAGGTGCACCTACATTGAGCTCAACTTAGATAAGTAACATAGTATAGTTCGGGGAGGAGACATACATCTGAGCGGCAAAAGCTCCCAGAGCCACACCCCAAGCTCGGGCGCCTCCATTGGGAGGTTCCTGGGGCCGCTGGCGCTTTTCTTCATCGCTAGGCATATTAAAAAACTCAAATATATACTGCCATGGAAGTTGTCTCGAGAGAATTAGAAGGGGGCGAGGAGAGACGGTAAAAAGACAAGCTCATCGGAGATAACAGATCGGAGTTTAACAGGTTGGAGTCCGGCGAACCTGGTGTGCAATGATCTGCATTCCGCAGTGAACAAAGAGACATGCAGATCGCATTTAATTGAATTACAGAACATTCTGTATTCGGAAGAGTGACGTCTGTCAGTGGCCGCATTACTCGGCTCAGCAAAGAGCAACGCAAAAGCAAACGCCCATGGTAATATGGTAATATTCATATAGAACTTAGATCAGTTCATGATCCAGTGCCTACGATTCATAGCTTGTATCAATTACTAAAAAATAATCTATCTCAGCGCTATCTCGTTCTTCGCTCCCTAGCCCATTCCAGAGAACATCCATGGCTGGTCTGAACGTAGATGCTAGCCGTCGTCACGGGCTCACGTATATGCGGGCAGAGGCAGCTGCACGAGGGTCAAACCGCCGATGACCCACTCGCTGTGGTATTTAAAGCTAAGCTACGCCGCGCACCGTACATTTCACCCATCTAACTCGCCATGGCCTCCGTGCTTGACCGGTTTTTTTCTTGTGAATTCGCAGGCTGCGCGCTACCAAGTGTACGGGGATTTGGTCCCTGTGAGCGATGCCATCGCCGACTCTGCGCAACCCACCGTTGCCCGCCGACTCATGCATGCGATGACACGGAAATTCCATGCTTTATTCTCTACTTGACTTGCACCTAACAACTACAAGCCCCTCCCAGACGATGTATTCGAAGCCAATGTATACGCCGAAGTGAAAAGTCTTCGCATGAAAATCAATGAAAATGCCGTTCGCGAGCGTGCCTCGGAACTTAATGACGGTCGCAAATGCGAGATTGAGCATCCACCCGCGTGGGATCGCGGATCCCTCATGGGCTGCGCCAACTATCATGCTCGCATTCGCTTTTCCGATGGCTCTGTTTGGCTCATTAGAGTGCCTCGAATGAACGGCAGTGTTCCTCAATCACTGGTCGACTACCTCATTCGCAGCGAATATGCCACCCTCAAATTTCTCGAAACAACCAAGGTGCCTGCTCCTCGAGTGTTTGGTTATGGTTTAGCTAGTGACCATAATAACAAGACAGGTGTGAGCTATATCCTCATGGAAGAAATGGCCGGAAAACCTTGGAATATGCAAGGACCGCGCGGGAAGCGCTTTGCGGACGACGAGGACAAGGAGAGGGTGTGGAATGGCTTGGCGGATATTCTGATCGAGCTTCAACGCCATCCATTTCCCAAGGCCGGATCTCTTCTCCCGGGCCATTCGCCGTCAGAGCCAATAGTCGCTGCTGTTGCCAGTGATAGATTCCTCGTTCAGAGTCCTTCCGGGCCATTTGGTAAAGCCAGCGACTATTACACTTCGTTCGTGGAGCAAAATATGGCCCTCATTGCCGATGGTCAACTTTTCACATCTTATCCCGTGAATGCTTACCTGGTATTTGCATTCTTGAAATCCCAGATACAGGATCTTGCGGCAAAGCCCAACCCTGATTTAATTGACTCCGAGCAATTCTACATCAAGCACGTGGACGATAAGGGAGATCACCTGATGCTGGACGACGAACTGAACATCGTCGGGATCATAGACTAGCAAATGGCTCGTGTGGTGCCTGCAGGTGAAGCATTTGGACCATCTTTGGTGACGGCAGAAATGGGAGATATTTACGATGGCGTGTCGTTTTTGACTATTCACGATCACGTATTAGCTCGCTTCTTGAAAGCTAAGGGAGTACCCGGTTTGGCTGATCTCATGAGCAAAGATGAGAGAACACGAAGATTCTTCTTTGGTCTTGATGTTGATTTCCCTTGGGACGAGGTACTGCTTTTGATTCGTGGTATATGGACCACATTTGGGGTTGAGAAAGACACTGAATGGACAGCCTGGAAGGCAGAAATGCTGGAGCAACATATTCATGATGGACGACTAAAGCTTATTATAGATAGGTTCGGAACAGGACCATAACAAATTTTTATACCTTTCCTGTCTGGGCCGCCGCCTCTTTAAAGAGACTATCACACTTGCCGCGATACTCACAACAATATTTAGCCTTGATTACCTCTGGAACACCAGAAAAATGCATAGTGATCTATCACATGAAAACATGCTCATTTTACAAGCTCAGGCACCATTCATCTACTTGATGATTATCGTGAAACCACTGAATGTAGTACTATTTACCAGAAATCCGGCATCGCAGTTCATTCCGGATAACATTTTCCTAAACATGCGCGGGTGCCTGCTCCTGGAACTCTCTGTGTTCATCAACCGGTCCTTTTGCCCCGGCGATATTGATCATCTCCTTCTTTTCGGTCCAGGTGATTGTTGGCTTCCAGCCAACACTCTTCCGGGCAGAGTCTATCTCGTTGTAGAGCTCATCAACTTCCTCCAAGGTCAAGCCCTTGGTCTCGTAGATCATGGTGTAAACGAAAGCGATGCAGAGAAAGCAGCAGCCGAACCAGATAAAGAAAATCTTGGATTGGAGGTTCGCATTACCGGGTCCATAGTTAACTAGGAACGGGGTGGCGTAGGCGATAGCCCAGTTGAGGAGCCAGTTAGTCGCAGTGGTCATGGATAGAGACTTGGCTCGGACCTTGAGAGGGAAGATCTCTCCGGTCACAACCCTGTTATATGATCAGCTTGAGACCTAATAAGGACAAGGAGAGAAGTATAGGAAGAAGACAAGTTAGACGTACCAGGCGATAGGTCCCCAAGACGCAGCGAAGAAGAAGATATAAATGCAAATGAAGGCAATACCCGCCTTCTGAGCAGCCACGTTGTGGACGATAATGTTTCCAAGACTATCCTGACTAGTAGTGGTCGTTCCCAGGACGGCAACGAGAAGCTGAGAGATGGTCATGCCAATAGCGCCCGCAAGCAAGACCGGGCGTCTTCCCCACTTATCAATGGCATAGAGACCGGGAATTGTAGAACCGACATTGACACAGCTGGTAATCAAACTGATGACAAACTCGTTCTTGAACCCAGAGTTCTTGAAGAACTGAGTGCCGTAGTAGAAGATGAAGTTAATGCCAGTCAATTGCTGAAGAGCTTGGAGGAGACATCCAGTAAGAAGACGCTTTCCAAGGCTACCTTTGACGCACTCGACATAGCCAGCGCTTCCAACACTCATCTCGTACTCGTGGTTCGCCTGAATCTCGGCAATTTCATCGAGCAGAGCAGGATCATTTCCCGGGAGACGTCTCAGCTTGGCCAGGCTCCTGACAGCACCTTCGTGGTTATCTCTTTTGATCAGGTAGCGGGGTGTTTCCGGAAGGATCAGCATGCCGACTACAAGGATAATAGCCCATGCGAATTGGACGGCGATTGGGATACGGTAAGAACCGGTATCATCACGTTCATGTGTGGCGTTGTTCACAACGGCGGCTAACAGAAGACCAACTGTGATTGCGAATTGGTACGAGCCGACAATAAAGCCACGGATCCATTTGGGGGCGGTCTCGGATTGGTAAAGGGGGACTATTCAACCAACGCTTCTTGTTAGTTCGGCGACAACGCATGAAGCGGGGTAGAAAGGTACCCACTTAGCGCCGAGATCAAGCCAACACCAAATCCCGCAAAGAAACGACCGGCCAAGAAAATGGGAATCGCAGTTGCAGCGGTCTGCAGGATGACACCGAGCGTAAAGACACCAGTCGAAGCAATCAAGCCCCAACGACGACCAAGGAAATCTCCCATGGGGGCGGCACCAAGTGCGCCAAAAAAGGTACCCGCGGAAAGAATGGATACAATGGCCGAAGACTGGCTGGAGGTGATAGTCAGGTTGCCACTAGCGTCTCTATAGCCGGTAGAGAATGTCTTGTCCCAGTAGGGCATGGCGAGAATGCCGCTGATTGTGCCAGTGTCATAGCTGCGCCAACTATGAGCTCGCACTCAGGTACTAGAACGCTGGGGCAAACCTACCCGAATAGAATACCTCCAAATGCGACGAAGCCACTTATAACGATGGCAGGCCACGCCTTTCCTGCCGTGCCCGGGGGCTGCTTGAGCAGGATGCCCATCTTGGTAGAGAAAAAGGATTATATAGATAACAGGAGATAGCAGACGATGCAAATATAAATAATAAGTAGTGAAGGGTGTGAAATTAGAACAGAAAGGTGCGTGGTCTTGGAGGGATGATCGGCGGATTCGAAGGGGGTTTTATGCTCCGATGCTCGACAACAACACGGAGACCCCGTACGCACTAGTCTAGACCCCAACAAATCCCCCATTTGCCACTATCCTCTATGGGCATGGTCTGATAACATGCTGAAAAGCATGTGTTGGGGGGTATGACTGCGGGGGGAGGGGTACGGAGTACAAAATGCCAATTGTTATACGAGGATGTGGGGATAGCCTTCCCCGCGATCGGCTCGGAATGATCTCGGAGAGACATCGGCAAGGCACTCGACGTGCGGACATCTTGGGCCGGGGTACCAATGGCAATGGTTGGTCAGTTATTCTCCACTACCAGGCTAAGTTTGTTCATTGCTGTTGAGGGATTGGGCGCCTCCGAACGCTAAATTTTAAGGGCGTTAAAGTTTCCCTAGAGTATGTTTGGCAATCCCTAATCGAGGTGCTTATCGGGGAGTTTTCGGAGAATTTCTATTTAGCTCAACGGTCCCAGCTCTCTGGTAGGGCCCAGAGGCTACCACCTAATCTTATTAATGAACCTCAGCTTTTGAGTGGTCGAAAAACTCTTGCGGGCAGAATAATTAAGTGCAGCGGGGTGCCGACGAAGTTACCAGTCTTTCCTAGAATAGTGCCCCGGTGACCAGGGCGACCTCGTGTTTGCGGAGGGCCATACTCCGCACACCCGAAGAAGGCCCAGAACGCCGCGATTTACTTCCCCTGACCATATGCCTGTCATATTCGCCATTGGCCAAGGTTTGAGTTTCTCCGAAGAAACCCAGAGCAGTGGGCTCCAAGCTTAGAGTATAGTACATTTACCGCCTCCTTGTTCAGCACCTACCGCCCAGAAGAACGACCTCTGAGTGGTAAAAGGCTGAGAAAGCTACTATTTGTCGGCAGAATAATGATATGAGGGTTGCTCTTAACCAACCAAATTTTTGAAAGGTAGACTTTCGGGGGATGTCTTCCCCGTGGGGATTTGGGGAGTCTGATGAATGTCCGGTGCCTGAGGACTAGAAGCGACTAGCTCAGATATAAAAATGACCATGTCGGGCCAGCATCTTCAAGAATTATTTTTCTTACCGCAGTGAATCCTCATCTACCTCACAATGGTTCATCTCATAAAGGCCTTTGCGGTGGGTGTTGTGGCGGGCATCGCAAATGCCTTCAGCTATGACCAGCCCTACCGTGGCCAATACCATTTTTCACCCCAGGAGAATTGGATGAATGACCCCAATGGTCTCGTATATCACGATGGGACCTACCATCTGTTCTTCCAGTACAACCCGGGCGGTATCCAGTGGGGCAACATGTCCTGGGGCCATGCCACCAGCAAGGATCTCACACACTGGGAGCAGCAGCCCATCGCCCTCCTAGCCCGTGGATATGGCGGCAATGTCACTGAGATGTACTTCAGCGGAAGTGTAGTCGTTGATGTGGATAACACCAGTGGCTTTGGGAAGGACGGCAAGACCCCCATGGTCGCCATGTACACATCCTACGTTCGCCCGCCCCGTCAACAGATAAATTGCTTGCGTTGAAATAACTGACACGCTTCATTTTCACAGTACCCCGTAGCGCAGACCCTGACGAGTGGAAAGACCATCCGGGAAAACCAGCAGGCCCAGTCCATCGCCTACAGTCTTGACGATGGTATGACCTGGACCACGTACGATGCCGCCAACCCGGTCATCTACAACCCTCCCGCCCCGTACCAAGACCAGTACCAGAACTTCCGTGATCCTTTCGTTTTCTGGCACGAGGAGTCCCGAAAGTGGGTCGTCGTCACTACTTTGGCCTCGCTGCACAAGCTCGTGATTTACACTTCCGACAACCTCAAGGACTGGAATTTAGCCAGTGAATTCGGCCCTTACAATGCTCAAGGCGGCGTTTGGGAGTGCCCCGGTCTTTTTAAGCTGCCCTTTAATGGGAGAACTTCCACGAAATGGGTTATCACGAATGGACTCAACCCCGGCGGGCCCCCCGGTACTGTCGGCTCCGGAACCCAGTACTTCGTGGGCGAGTTTGACGGAAACACCTTCACCCCTGATGCCGATACTGTGTACCCCGGAAACACAACCGCCAACTGGATGGACTGGGGCCCAGACTTCTATGCCGCGGCTGGCTATAACGGCCTCCCTGTTGACGACCACGTCCACATCGGATGGATGAACAACTGGCAGTATGGCCAGATCATTCCCACCGACCCCTGGCGCAGCGCCATGTCTATTCCTCGGCATCTGACTCTCGAGATCATTGGGACCAAGCCGACTCTCGTTCAGCAGCCCCAGGAAGCCTGGTCTTCTATCGTGAGCAAGAAGGCAGCTTATTCACACACATATAAATCTGTCCCGGAGGGCTCCATCCATATGGGCACCACCGGAGAGACGGTCAAGATCGACTTGAGTTTCTCTGCTGCTTCGACAGCTTCGGAATTTGCCATCGCTGTCCGGGCCTCCGCCGACTCCACCGAGCAGACACTTGTCGGCTACGACTTCGTCAACAAGCAGGTCTTCATTGATCGCACCAAGTCCGGAAACGTGTCGTTTGACGAAACTTTTGCGAGCGTCTATCGAGGACCCCTCGCACCGGGTACTAATGGTAAGGTGAATTTGAGCGTCTTCGTCGATCGGTCCAGTGTGGAAGTTTTCGGTGGTCAGGGTGAGACCACCCTGACGGCTCAGATTTTCCCAACAAGCGATGCGAGCCACGTTCGGCTGGTGTCGACCGGGGGAACTACTAGAAGCGTCAACCTCAATATCTATGATATTGCCTCTACTTGGAACTGATAACGTTGACCGTCCAAACATGGTAACTCATCAAAAAGAAATCATGATACACTTTCGAAGTTGAGAAGGATCCAGTACAGCTAAGAGGGACGTTATAATTGGAATAAAAAGGTCCTCTGGCTCGCAACGTATAGAAGAGAGGAAGTAGATAAAGCCGAGTATGTCAAGTCATCAATCTAGGCTGTCGGAATGCAGCAGGATAGGTGGAGATCCGGAGCAGTATATTTTATGTCCGCCAATCCTAGTCATGTATTTGAGCCCATTCAAGTTGCCAACTAGGGCCTTGTCGAGTTAATTCAAGTTCACTGTGCCACGACGGCATCTCCCGTGTACCACATTAGCCCACATTCTTCAATCACGTACCTAATTTTCCGCTAATGGCAAAGCAGAACTGATCAATCTTGATAGAGCTCTCTGAAAGCGGCCGCTATATCCCAGTCTTGAACATACTATGAAGAGGCACCAAGGGGAAATATTTTCCCCCCATCACTCGGAGCTTGTCGATGATCTGGTTCGGTCTGCAGTATCGTTCTTTCCGCCCATTTGCTGACACTTCACAGACAGTTGCCAGACAGCATCAAGTATCCGACACTGGGATCTTCAAACGATAATTTATTCATGACGGCTGGGACCTGAATCAGGAAAATGAGGCCGAATATGAGGCCCCGATGAAGGGGTGACAACGTAAACTTTATAGACGAGCGAACTGCACGACAGACCCTTCTGGATCTCAGTCCTTGTCTAGATCTCTTCCTTGACGACCTCGATTAAAGACAACGGCGAGGTGCTTTAGCAGCCGGAAACCTCACAAGAGGTATTTATGGAAACAACGCAATTTGGATAATTTGAGTTCATGTTTTATTCATCGTGCAAACTCTCATACGAGAACTTTGGGTATCTAAGTCGTCGGTACAGAACCTACTGCTTCCAATCATAGGGAACGGGAAATTGGCTGGATAGGACACGGTGATCCTTCCTGCTCCACGTATCAAAGAGATACGATTTCTTCCTCCATCCCTTCCAAGTGAAGACCATTGCTAAACTTGGCACAATCCCATATCATGACCATCGCTTTTGCTGCAGATGAATTCCTTCACGGCTCTTCATGGCGTGTTTTACATCCTCTCACACTAGTGTTTCCTCCGACCTTAAACACCTCACGCCCGGCCCCCAGACTTCAAAATCTGCTCCAGATTTTCCCGGCTGTTCTTGTGCGTAGTCTCATGATAGTGCAGCCTCTTCTCCAAGTTGGTGATCTCAGTGCTCGCCTCGGAGCTCTCGCGGGTAAGACGCTTGTTGACCGTGTCGATGGGAACATTGACGAACCTATTCCCGGAAATCAGTTACTGCACTCAACCTGAGAAGGCATCGATCTTCGCAAAGAACCGTGGAAACTCACATCTTGCCAACACCTTCGTACACCGGTGTCGCGGAGGGCAGATCCGAAAGTTCCTTCGACGTCAGCTGCAACATGCGGATGTCGCGCTGCTTGGCAGTCATCTGGGCCTTGGTGACTCCGATCTGCTGCTGCGATGCCATCGCGCGAGTTTCAATTTCTTGCAGGAGCTAAGATTTGCATTTGTTAGATTTTGTTCTGGCGCAAGGGACTCCGCAGCGAGGTTGTCATCACGCCGGAGAGTACTTATGTGCGCGGAATGCTTACCTTCTGCAGGGCTTCGTTGGGGATCGACATTTTGGGGGACGGATGTTGCGTATAGCTTGGTTTGATGAGGGGTAGAGGAGGGGTATGGCGGGGGTGGTGAGGTCGGGTGTTGATGGGTGAGACTCTCTCTCGGTCCTTTCGAGGATGATATGAATTGGCTGGTAACGGGTCGCTATTGTAGATAATGCCTGAAAGAAGCAATGGCGACGACGGGGTCGAGTCGGAGTGCTTTGGTGGTCCGCATGGAGGCGGTGGGTGGAGCGGTGAGGATTTGACCAAGGATTAAGGCGAGCGTGTGGGGTGTATACGAAGCTTAAGCACGAGTTTAGTTCCAAATAGTGGCATTCTAAAGGCCATTATGTATTTGCTGAGGATTCCTGAGTGGAAATGGTTCAATTTAAAAAGAAAATCCATTGATAATTAAGTAGACAGCCGCCCGCCATTCTTTGACATAGTAGAGATCTAAAGTAACCCACGAACACCGGAACCTTTAGCACCGATTTGAAAAAAAGAACGAAAGTGCCACACGAAGAAGACATTAAAGAACACATCAAGGACATTAAGGAAACCATGAACCAACTTTGAAGCAAAAATTTCAAAGCAGAAAAGACCAGAACCTAGATAAAACCCACCCCGGCGCCACGGCACCGTAACTCCATTTCCCATTCTCCATTTCTCTCATGCGTCCTGCTCTACAAGGCCCATCGACGTGACCAACGCTCGATTTTCTCACCAATTTTCAGCCAAGAACTAAACGTGGCGGCGAGATATGAGTCAGCCGCACAGGTTTTCGGAGGCATTTTTGTATCGTGACTCCGTCTCCAACCATTGGCATTGGTGCACATTGAATTTAGAATGATTCGTGTTTTTGGAGCCATGGGTTAAGAGAATGATCTGGACGCATGTCCGGGTGGTAGTCCGCGGTCATGTGGGAGTTGGGGTATGGGATCGAGCTCGAATGGTCTGATGGTAACGAGGAGGGCAGGTAGCTGTTGCCGTTCTCATCTTCCCAAGCCGGGACCGGAAATTCGTTACTAGCATACACCTGACCATTCGGGGCCGGAATGGGAAGAGGGTCGCTCTGGTAGTTGAGCAACTGGGGGTCCATGTGGCCCTCGCAGATGTGGGCAGGCAGTGAGTGGGTAACTTGGGGCTGAAGCAGCTCGTCGTGAGTTCCACCTGGAAGACCGGCCAGCCCGTTGGAGGCTCCGTATTCGATTCCTTGAGACATGGGGCTGCCTCGACGGAAGTGAACGTCCTCAACATAGCCCATGTTCTGAAGGGCAATGGGACGCACAGTTGGCATATCGGAGGAAGGGTGACTCGTGTTCCATGATGAGCCAAGGTAGCCAACTTGTGGTATGAAGGAATCGGGAGAGCCGAATGGAGTGGAGGCTCGAGTGCTGGCTGGGTAATCGAAGCTCTGATCCTGACCGTGCATACAAGGCACCGTCGGATATTCATCGTCCCAAGTATTAGCGTAAGGGCTGGGGGTATCATCGTACGGCCCTGAAGCGGTCGAAGTCGGAGGTGTAAGCTCACCCCGTCTGCGAGTGGTCGTAGGTGGGCACTTGTTGGGCTTGAACTTATAGGTAGGGTGGGCGCGAGAGTGGGCATCGCGCTCGATTCGTGCCAGCTCCTCGTACTTGGCCCTGATGTGAGCGGGCTCCATCTTCCAACTCATACCAGCAGCGGTGGAGACAACTTGGTGGTTGTTCTGGCTCAAAAACCGCTTGCTACGCTCTGCGTAGGCAGATCGGTAAAGCATGAACGAGTTCATGGGACGGGAAACCCTGCCCTTCTGAGCCTTTTCCTTCAAACGCTCCTCCGTTGATCTGTTTACCCAGGCATCCATATCCCGAAGCGGGATATTGATCATATGCGCAGTCAACTCGCTTAGTGGCGCGCTGAGCTGAAAGACTTTACCCGCAGAATTGGTTCCTCGTCGAGAGCGATTATGTCGCTCACGAGGAGATCGACCGAGCTTTGCTCTGGGTGGAGAGGCACGACGGCCCGAAGGGGAGTAAGTGGGGGGAGATCCCATCATGGAGATAGATTCATCAGCCATAAGGGGAGGTGTGTGGACAATAGTGTTGCCCATGTGCATCTTTGGTTTTCTCGAGTTAGCATGGCATATGAAGATCGAGATAAATTCAGTACTTACAGGGGTTGGGGCGGGCATGGGAGTTGGGAGGCCGGTCTGTTGGTAGAAATAATGGGGAGGAGAAGCGTAGATCTACCCATTCGTTAGGACAAGCATGATACTTTGAGTAGAAGGGAACTCACCATCGATGACGGACCAGCGCCAAATTCCTCGTCCATCTTGACGTGTTCCATACCGTTGGGAAGGAAGGCTGGAACGCAGACGCCATTCGGGTCAGATGCTCTCTCTGGAGTGAGCTCACCACCAGATGATTGGGGAGGAGAAAGTGGTAGTTCTCTCGGTGTAGCAGCCATTGTGTAGTTGAAGATCTCTCAGATAAGTAAATGGAGATCGGCGGAAAGCAGGTACAGTCCAGTTCGCAAGGAAAGATTCAACGAGAAGAGTACCAGAAGAGCCTTCCAGAAAGAGAAAAGAAGAAGAAGAAGAAGAAAAATGACAGAAGGAAGCGTGGGTCTCTGTTGTGACACCCTGCAGCAAGCGGTCTCGCGACTCCTGAAAGCGACTCAGACACGCACGATGAAGGACGATGGCAGGTGAGACAAGATACCGCAACTGAATTGGCGGGTAGACCAAGTGAAGAACAAACGAAGAAAGAGTAGAATGTACAGTCCAGACTTGTCAGTATCCAGGGCGGGGCCGTTGAATAAATAAGGTCAGAGCTCAAGTCGATAGAGAGAGGGCAGGGACTAGGAAGATATGGGGCGAGCGTTGGTCGCGAACCGGAGGCTGAAACTACGGGCTTAAGATATGGACTGTCGTTAGTGTCTTTGTGGTTTATTTTATTTTTTATTTTTATTTTTCTTTCTTGTGTCAACTTTTGGAACATTTTTTATTACCATTTTTATTTTCTCTTTAAGTTTAATTCGGTGCTTGTCACAGACTTTGGGTCTTTGTCTCCTCCCGATTGGCCTATTTCGGTGATTTTTCATTCGCCCAGGCTACTATTTTCATAACTTCTCTGCGTTCTTCTCTGGGGGCTTCACTCTGACACTGTATCCCCATACCCGGTACGGTCTAGAGATAGTATCAACGGTCCATGTTCATGTCACCCTCTTTGTGCCAAATTTGGCACGAGAAAGGATAGAATTCATTCATCTATAGCATTCCCGGGCCCCCATCGTGCGTCAGAAGATTAAGAATAGAGCAGGGCGGGAAAGGAGCCTACGTCGTGTCGATCCTATTTCGGGCATCTGAATTGGCGGATGCCGGGTCATGGCTAGCTCTGGACCAACGCAGTGCTCAAACGCGAAGGGGAAGAGAAGAGACGCAGACCATGGACCTCTACGAACTTTCCATTGCACAGCATCCGGGGATGGAATAGGCTGGATGCAAAGGCAGAAAAAGAAAAAAGTGGTGACCGGGGTACGTAGAGTTGTCAAATCCCTGGAGCGGTTGAGAATATTAGAAGATCGGAAAATCATAATTTGGGAGCGGGCAGTACCGACATGGGGGAGACGATACGTGGGGGTGATGGCACGGGAGAAGCAATCATGGGATGACATATACACACGGGGTGATGCAAGCCTCCAGATTCAGCGACGGTAGCAGCCAGAATCATTATACCTCTGGGGAACGGGTCCCATTCCGCTGTTGGATACGGTCGAGACATGTTCAGATAAAAGTACTAGGGTCATGCATCCCCGTGTTAGGTCTGCAAGACGTGGTAAATGAACTGCCAGTCTTCCTAGAATGGGCTACATTATTCGGCCATTACGTAGATAAGCTAGTTCCTGGGCGGTGGTGTGGTGTGAGCCACGTCTTCGCTCTCCATCCCATCGGAGGTCCTGCACGGTTACCACACGCGAGACGTCAATCTGGGCCCGTTGAAGGACATCATACGGAGATTCCGATCAGGGTGTCTACCACGGTTGGATCGAAATAAGGCTTGACACAGCGACCCAAGATAGAAAGAGATAGAAAGGCAAGAGTCGGGGGATCACGATACAACTCCCCTAAATCGCCTATTGACCAGTGGAGCAAGAGAGTCTTCTGATCGACGGGGTTGGACCAGACTTTGACAGCCGTGCGATTGCCAAGATCGCCACCAGATTGGGGGGAAGGCGCCACCGGCACCCTCATTGGATCTTCGATTGGCCTGGTTGATGTATCCGGCGAAGTCTGGACTGGACGCACTGCTGTGCTCTAAACCCGAGTAGGCAACGGTGGCTCACTCGTCCCACTCTACCTTTGCCCTAACTCGAGATCTGCCTCGTGTACGTCTAGTTTACGTACAAATGTGCTTTTCAACGTTCCAAGATCTCCGCCACGTGTGATCGCCCGGGGTATGCCGTAAAGTCCGACTTAGCTCCGTTGTTACGTCGATATGATATATGGTCTGTCGAGCCTTTACGCCGCACTCTGCCAAACTGCCCACCAGACGAGCGTCCGGTGCTTTACTGGGAGAACCACCGTGACCCCGGATCGATCTAGTCCCAGTGTGATACATAACCCCTTCTTTGTAACTATGCCCGGGGTTGCATCGCCGGGAATTTAATGCGGTGGGTGTACCTCGACTCTGCACGGTTGGGACGAACTCCTCGTGGTTGAGCGAGTGATGGTGATCATTGGGGGCTATGGTCCCCGGTGGCTTCACGCAGGAACGCCCGGCCACGTTTTCTTGATCGTCGAGGCAGTGTGTTCTTTGTTACGATAATGCGGTCCTTGGGTATTTTAGCGTTTGTAGGTTTTAGAAGTTGAATGGAAGTGCCATGTGGTGGACAAAGTTAGAACCTGCAGGTCTGAGAGTAAACGGGGCTGTCCAAGTCTCCCCGGAGCTTATCTTCACCCGTCGAGCACTGTGCTGACAGGCCCCTCCGATCGTGCCTGAGGGTACCTTGACTCGAAATAAGGTACACCGTCCCGGTCTACCGTATAGAGGCAACATTCGTGCTCCGCGCAGTAGTATCCGATAGTATCCGTTCTATCGCCCGCATTGTCGCCCACTTGGTAGTGAGGCGAGATGGCTATTCCGTCGATCATTCAGAATGCCGAGGGCCAGTGAGAACGGTTCGGGGAGTTTGAATATGGCGTTCAGGCCCTTCGACCCAGAGTTCAACCCATCAATCCTTGCACCTTCGGTCCAAAGAGAAACAAGGTTGACAACAGGGGTTGTCGCTAGCGCCCCCGTCTAAGCCTCCTCGGGGTTTCAAGCCTTCTGGAAGGCTGAAGAGGGGAAACGAAAGAAACGGACGAATAAAAAAAGCACAACTGCGCTAGCATCCGCTCCCTCAGGTCGGCTGACCGACCGGGGACGTACCAGGCACCCCGAGCCTCCGCGGTATCCCATACACGCGTTTCAAGGAGTCCCGTTTTCCCTATTCCGGCGATGTTCTAAGAATATAACACTGCGAGGCTGGTGTTTTGAAGCCGCTTCGTATTGTTATACTCGCTTTTCTCTTTGGGTCTTCTAGTCTGATGCTTCGAGAGAGATCGACAAATGCGGGAGTAGTCGAAACTATACGCGAAGGATTCGCTCTCGAGGAGACTCGGAATAATTGATCCCGTCGGTATTCCCCGCTTTAGTTCCAAGGTTCCATGTAACTGCCATCCAGTGACTCGTCTATTACCTCGTCTACTGCCTTTGTGGGCCGGGCAAGGCGCCACTAGGTCGCCGTTATCATCGACGCATGTCAAAACTACACACTCTATAGTCTCCGTTCCCACCTTGCTCGAAGATAAATGGTCAGCGGCCCGTTATTCTTCTATCTGCACTATCTGCCATTCCGCGGTCCGAGTTGGATTTGCGAGCCTTCCAACCCATGGCAAGAACCCCGTCTGCACCTAGCCGTCTATGAAAGGAACGTGGGAGCCAGGGTAACCCTCGGGTTTTTGAGCCACCAACATTCCAAATCACGAAAGGCAAGGCTCGTCATTCGATATCGGGGGAGAGCTGGGTCCGAGACGTTTCAAATCACCATGAATACGGTAATTATGTCCGGAAGAGGGTGGACGGGGGCAGCACGTAGCCCTGTCCGTCCCGTTGACCGCTCCCCCGAGGACCGAGATAGTAAGAATCGGCAGCACCTAAGGAGCACATAACGCCGAACTATGCAAGGATCTAACGAACTTCTACTAGTGTGGCTCGGGCGGTGGCATGTGCCCTCCAAGTCGTGGATCACGACATAGACCTAGAAGTTGGACTAACCCTAATGTTGTAACCAACAGCGAGGAAGACCTACAATTGGACAGCAAGCCGACGGTCCCCTGCCAGATGGCACAGCAGCTGCATAGAGCGATGCAGGTCGCCCGTCTCTGCCTTCGCCGAGCCCTTTGGTTGATTGGGTTTTCGATTTCAGTTCAGCTGGTCGCTCCACCTCGCCCTTTCTAGTCAGACCGTTAGAACTCTGACCTGTCAACTAGCTCCGGATGTGCTTTGCGTATCGTCTCGACGGATGTCGATCATTATGCTCAGATCTTTGCCGTGCGCCAGTGTGGCCCGCTTGCCGTCTTCCGGCACGGTTATTAATCCCTCATAGGCACACCTCGCAAAACATTCCCCGGTTTATCTTTCTCCTGCCCTAGGAGGTTTGCAGCATCTGCGCCGTTATGTACGTTGCCACGGTCCCAACATCCCAATACACCGGGGGTCCTAATTGTTAAGCGAGTTCCACGAGCCGTGTCACCACTAGATGGAGTAATCCATACTATAGAAACTAGAGAATAATCCACCGGAAATGATGTGAATCACATCATGATTATCTAAATCCACACTCGG
The DNA here is from genome assembly GCA_037042055.1 of Penicillium sp. S103-07. NCBI lineage: Eukaryota > Fungi > Ascomycota > Eurotiomycetes > Eurotiales > Aspergillaceae > Penicillium > Penicillium sp. S103-07. Next base: position 207,486 of record JAXQJQ010000027.1, on the reverse strand, counting down.
CCTAGGCAGGACAGGGGATGACCTCGTGTTTGACCGTGGCGAGACGTTGGAACCCAACGTCGTAGGAATGCGAAGAAGAGTTTGACCAAGAGGGAATAGTGTGTTCGTCATGAGCGGCAGAGAAGATACTGAGCCCCTATCATTTAGCGCCACTCTGGGCCCCAGCATGCCCATCCGGTCATTTGATTGCGGTGTAACCGGTGAAGCCGAGAACCCTCAAGCTCTCAGGGTGCCATGGGCATGCGGAGATAAGGGCAGCATTGGCGGATTTAGGTTGAGCCTCTGAACCACAGAGTTCCTGATCACGCGCGATTCCCCAGACCGTTTGTGGGTCACCCAAGGCAGAAAAGATACTTCGGGTCACATTGAGTCTCGTTAAGGGGCTAACTTTGAAGATGTGATAGATTCACACTACCGGGCACCCCGTCACATCTAGTCTCGAGCCTCTCTGCCGTCTCCGAGCTCAGCCGAACGGTGCCGGCGCGGAATGGTCCACAAACAGGAAGATTTCGCGAGATCTGGAAGATGCAATCCTAACTATCCTACGGGCCGTGGCCTCTGTAAACGGTTCAAGGAGGCAAATCCCAGTGCTACGACTACCTCGTCACCATCTCGGCGTGACTGGTCAAGTTGCCTTCCACGCCGTGTAGATTAAACAGATCAGGGGATCCAGCACGGGAGGATAGGGAGGACGAAGTAGGCACGGTCAATTCACAAGGCATGAACGGGAACCCAACCCTGCACCTCCATCTACATCTGCATCTCCATCTACATCTGCATCTCCATCTCCATCTCCATCTCCATCTCCATCTCCATCTCCAGTCTACGGTACAGTGAATGCAATTGTGTCTCGTCGAAACCCACGTAGAGTGTATTCTCGGTAGCGCGAAATAACCGCGCAGTTGACCAAAACTACGCAAATCGGTTGGCTGCGGAGCATCTCTGCCCTACCCGTTAGCCCCTCCTACCACAAAGAGTAAAGTGCCAGATTTCTGACAGGCATACTACACTTTATACCTCCATGTGGCTCCACCGCAGCCCGATGGCATCACCAGTTAGGAGACTATTGACAAATCTGGCGTGGGCATGGGTCTCATCCGTGGCTCGGTAGCCGGTCCGCCTCACGAATGGACGGACGGGTCTCCACCGCGTAGGAAATAGGCTGCAGCGGTGGAGCAAGATGCGGGGAGCGGCGCTATGATCCCGATCACCCCGTCGAACGGTCCAAACTCTGTTTTTTCATCGTATATGGAAAAGGGGGAACACATGGTGTGGGGATGGCCGTACTAGATTCAGCGAGGCAGCGAGGATCCCGCGTCTCGGCGGCCACGTTCTAGTCATTGTCCAGACTCACGGACATAACTTCGTATTTCCGGCCTTTTTTATCGCTCATTTTTGCATTCGCGATGTGACAAGCGGCCGCAACCGCCACCAGTGAATTTCCCTGGGCTGAGATCCACGCCCTCGTTATTTGCCTTTTGATGATCCCGAGTTTCTTTGCCTGTTTCGGGCCATGGCGTGACGGGGAAGGGCGTCCGATGGGGGTGGAGATCGGAATCAATAAACCGTTACCCTGCATCGTCAAGTGCGCGGGACTAATTTCCTAGTTTGAACGGATTTATAGTTTGTAGATCGTGACCCACGTTGATCGGCGGTCCGCTTGATCGCCATTCACAACGTACACTCACGATCTCATCTGTATGACATTGGGGGGAGCCACCGCAATACCACAATATCTCAGTCAGCTTTCGATGCCAGTTTGACGGCAATCAAAGCTGCGGGTGACAGGTCAACCGGGAAAAGCAAATATTAGACGGTCGAGCTCGGGCCAACGAGATCGGCCAACGAGATGGAGATCCTGCGCGTCTATCCTAGCGTGCACGACCCGGGCACGTTAGTGCGTGGCCAATCGATCGGGGCCGGTTCCCCCGCGTCGTTTCTGCTTATGCTTTCTGCTCGTTACTAGTGCCCATTAGGCTGACTCTGGCCGATTTTGTTGTGGGGGGGGGGGGGGGGGGGAGTTCGCTCAACGTGTCGACTGCGCCAGTCTGTGTCTGCGTGTTTATGTGCTGCGATCTCAGCATACGTCTGCTGCATCTCGCTGCATCTGCTCTGGGGTCCCGCGGTGCCATTGATCTCTGGATGGGAGTGCGCGCGGTCGATCGACTGCAATTGTCGACCGGGTAAAATCCTTTCAATGTAGTACTTTTGTCAACTTCGGGCCTGGTGCCTCGTTACGACGGTGTTGAAATTTGGCATTAGCTGGGCATTTCTGACATATTTTCCTAGTGACATGCGCATATTTTGGAACGTTTCCATTCTTCTTACTGGGAATGCTCTTCTAAGGCTGTAAAAGCCTCTGTGCGCATATATTTACCTAGGTAGAATGTTGAAAGTAATTCTTCTCAAAAAGGTCTACTTCCATCCTGAATTTCAGCTCTCGAGGCCCAAATCGCAACAGCGAGTCAATTGCCAAAGTAACACTTTTATACATATCAATTCAACATATTCCATTCATACAATAATACAAAAGTTCGGGTAAATGCCAGATCAAAATGAAATACTCTATTAGGATACAACGTCCCAACCCCCAACTGAAAAGATCCAACACCGTCCAGGTGTCATCTGAAAACGCCCAAGTCCTCAACCATCTTAATGCACATTCAATTGAAGGAAAAAAAAACGCCGGGATATCCAAGCTCACGCGAGCCCATCAAGTCCCAAAGACAAGAAAAAAGGAAGGGTGTTTCGGCACAATCGGCCTACGACGCCGACGGCGACCCGGTTTGATATCGACGTGAACCAAAAGCGAGGCTTGCCCAAGAAAAGAAAATGCCAGAAGTTGCAAAGAAATTGCAAAGAAACGACGAGTGATGTCCAAAGTGGAGATGGTGCGGGGATAATAACTCCGGATGGCCGCCATTCGCCTCGATCTCGATCTCGATCCCGATCTGGCTCTTGATCGAGCTGGATCGAAAACCATAGCCGTTTAGCCGCAAAGCCAAATTTAACGCCAGAACATAAAACAACACAGTATCCACAACACTGCAGCTTTCCTCTGATGCTTTATTTGACCTGCATCTATGGTCGGAGTTTTAATGGGGATGTAACCGGTCGCTCGCGAACATGTCTTGGCAATTCACTCGATCATCTTTTTTTATTGTCCATCCGGGTTCACTGACGGGGACCATTGTTACCGTGCTGTGGGGATGGGACGGGCTCTGGGTATTGGGAGGTTGCGTACGGGCCGAGAGATGGGATGCGGTTCATTGATGGCGAAGACATGAGGGTTGGCTGTCCGTTGCCGGAGTAGGGGTGGCCCTGTTGGAAGATCGACGCGTTCTCTCGTTGCCGGCGCTCTTCTTGCTCGGGGGTCATGCATTTCACTGGGGGTGGGATCGGTGCATCTGGTGAGCTGCGGCCCATGAGCTTAGGGCTTGGCTCCAATCTGCGGATGGGAGGGAGCACGGGGGCGCCCGCCATGCCTCCTGAAGTCATCGGGCGGGGAGATTGCTTCGTCGGGCTGATTCCCGACATTCCCATGCCGTGGGAGCTGTGTGGTGGTGAAGAGTGGTTCCCATTTGGGGTCGCGGATGCAGAAAAGGACGGATATCTGCTCGACATTGTGGGGGTACCTCCATAGCCAGAGTGAGGGCGAGGAGTTGCGTAGCTGTCAAACGACGAGGTACCAGGTACTGCACCTGATCCGTTGGCCGCGGCGGCGTGTGGGAATCCTGCAATAGGGCCGACGTCGCGGTTGCCTTGGGTGGGTGACATAGATGGTTGAACCGCAGGTGGACCGTAGCCAGAGTGTGATGATGATGGGCGTGCAAAAGATCCAATCGGAGGAAGATGAGGACCCGGTTGCATAGATTGCACGTGGTGCATTCGAGGGAGTTCAGGTTGGCCCATAGACTGCACTGGGGGCGGAGCACCCATCCCTCTGGACGGAGAGAATGGGGCCCGTGGAGGGCTTGAAGATAACATATGAGGCTGGGGTGCAGGATGGGGACGACGCTCAGGGGAAGGAGGGACATAGAAGTTGCCATGGACGGGGAATGATGGAAGACTTGGCTGGGAGGCTGGCGCATGTTGTGTGTAGTGTCCATTCTGGGCACCCGAGAGAGCCGAATGGGTTTGCTTCACGGGGGATGGCGGAGCAACCTCATCTTCAACCTTGCGCTTCTTCCCAGAAGAGGGAGCAGATGAAGGCGAAGCCGAGGCGCTGAGACGGAACTTCAACGGCGGAAGCTTGGGTCTGTTGGCTTCTTCCTCCTTTCTCTTGCAGTCGTTACAGACAAAATGGAAATCGTCCTTCTCCGCATCCTCTTTGGAGATGCCGAGACAATGGCTGTGCTGCCATACATTGCACTTTTCGCAAGCAACACTGTGGCTTCCATCATCCTGGTCAATTGTTAGTTTGTTTCTTCGAGTGTCTGTAAGGTCCGGACATACCAAGTTCTGGCCATATACACCACAACCGGAGCAATCGAAGATCCACTCGTCATCCTGCGAGAGCTCTGCCAAGTTCTTCTGCGACTTCTCCAGCTCCGCCTTGAGGTTCCGAGCGGAAACTCTGCTCTCGCCCCGTTCAATCCGTTCCTGCTCAGCAGCAAGTCGTTCGAGCTCCGCTTCGTGTAGGATCCGCTTCTGCTCACGATCCTTGATGCGTTGTTCACGAGTCATCATACGGGACTGTCGATCATCTTCAAGCTGCCGTTGTTTCGCCTGCTCCTTGCGAGCCTCAGCCAGGTCAGCTTGTTTCTTGCGGGCCGCGTCAGCAGCCTCTTTCTCGGCTCGTTCCTTTTCTTCCTTGGCGGCCAGTCGGCTCGACCGCTTAGCACCGGCAATTAGCTGCATGTTGAGAAGCTCTTTCTCACGTTTCTGTCGCTTGCGCTGTTGCGCCTCTTCAGCCTTCTCTAGTAAAGGCAAGACATGGTCCTCGATTTGTTGGCGCAGAATTTGTTCATCTGCATCCTTGCTCTTGCGAATGGTGTCCAGAAACTCCTGATATTCGGCGAGGGTGACGCACACGCACTCCCAATTGGGCTCAAACCCGGCAGCTCTGTCCTCACCCATGTTCTCGTCTTCATCAGCTTCTTGCGCGGTGACATTGGAAGCTCGCTTCGATGTACGGGATGCCCGGGAGGATCTGCTCTTCGGCTTCTTCTTAGGTCGAGAGGCGGCGGGGATAGGAGGATCGGTGCGGCGGTAGAGACGGTTGTCGTCTAGGACGTAGTAGATTCGACCTTCGCGGTCATATCCGAACTCTTCGACACGCTTGTAAGGTCAGTAAGGATACAACAAATTTCAAAAGTTAGCAACGGCGCGACTCACCCACTGCAGTTGCTCGGTCTCCTTCTTCTCGGGCATCTTGTCGCGAATGCGGTCGGGGTTCCAGAACGTCCATACGGACAACTGGTGCAGGACACGCAATTTCTGAAAGACATCAAAGTCTAAAAACCTCAGCGGCTCTTCATCATATCCGAAAGGGTTGGTAATATGAGGGGCTTTCGCATTGTATTGGCGCTTGGTGTATTCGTCAAAGTTCTCGAACCTGGATTGCGCTGTCAGTCCAAACCTCATCTTGTGAGAAGGGCATCGTATAACGTACGTCAGACCGCGATGTGAAGAAATCCATTTCAGAAGACACAGGCCGATCTCCAACAACTTGTGCGATGGTTCTGGCTTCATGCATTCGTCCTCCAGATCCTGTGGTTCACGATGAACGTCAGCCCAGATCCCGATCCAAGAGCATCGTGCAAGCACGTATCCATCCATCCCAGCCATGCGCCATAATGCGCGACACCCACACATCTACAGCGAGGAGCAAGTGAACGTACCTCGATTTCGAACTCTTCGTCGATCTTCATGGCTTGCCCAAATATGGCAATGTATTGCATGAGACTAGCAAACTCCCAGCTGCTCCTGATGCGCTGGAGCAGGCCGGGTTCTTCTGGGGCCTGCTGCTCGGTGGCAGCGACCGCATCGGAGCGGGTGCGCTTTCGCGATACCATCGCGGCGGAACGAGGCCGTAACGGCCGGTGTGGTGGACGGGGATCCGCGGGAGGGAAGGGCAATTGGTTGAGGGTATCACAGTCACACTGTGAGTGTGCGAAAGTAAGAATAAGATCGAAAAAATCTCCAGTGGTGACGGTGGGAGGAGTGGTTTTTTTTTCCTCGTGTCGAGAGGCGACGGAGATGATCTCAGTGAAGGGCGCGTCGGCGGGTGGATCACGTGCGGACCGCGTTTGGGCAGGCTTCTTTAGTCGACGCCCTTGGTTGCTTTTCTATTCGAAGATTGCTACTGTGTTGAACATGGACAATAGGAACTGTGCTTGTCGCAGTTAAATTGGCATTCTGGAAGCTGCCCACGTGGAAGACTCTATATGAGTACTTGTCGAACCATCTAGGTGGCATCTAGGATCTAGGATTAGGATCTAGGTAATTCAAGTACATTCTTTTGCAGACATATACACGGACGCAACAAACAAATCGACGACTGCACCGTGGTATCTCTGGCTCAAAGAGTCTATCTTCATAGAGCAATAAGCGGATCGTCGAGGGTAGAAAATGCAAAGCGCCGACCAGGAACCACACCGACTGTGAGCGCCACGAAAAAAAAGAAAGGGGGAGGAATGGGAATGGAAGCATGTGTCTGAAAAAGCAAGATGCAAATAAAAAAACATAGAAAAAAAGGACATAGGAATACATAAGTCCCCTCCCATCAACACGAAAATCAACGAAGACCGGAAACTGTCCCAAATAAATCGAAAAAGAAGCAGAACGGGTGAAAACGGATGATACATCCCCATTGACGGGCGGACTCATCAACTGCTGACCCACAAACTTTTGCGCCTTGTTACCGATACTCGCCAGAAACCTGTCCCATGCATATCGTAAGGTAGAAAAACAAATCCCGCGATAAAAGAAAATGCGTTTTCGTATGTTACATGGCCGCCGGGGCTCCGTCAGACACGTTGTCCGAGAGGTTGATCAAGAGCTGGGCCAGACAGCGCTTGGTGGCTGCGTCGTCGCGGAGGACGGAGGAGAAGGTGGCGTCTCGAAGGGGCTCGGGAAGACATTGTCGCAGGGCCTCACGGGCTCTGCTATTGTCACTCAGACTATGTTTGCTGTTAGAAAGTGTCCATGTATGTCGAGCGGAAGGAAGGACTCACCGAAGGAAGCATCGTACGACGTGCTTGAGAAGTCGGACCGTCTGTTGCTCCACCAGCTGAGTGACCATATTGCTGAGGACGGTGCCCACCGCATAGAACCGCTCGTATGTCGCGCAAATGTATGCCAGGCCAATGTCGTCGAGAAGGATCTTCTGAACGATGAAGATGGCAACGGTCTTGCTCAGCTCGGACCCGGTCTCCATAATGCGAAGACACAGAGGAATGATCTCGGTCGTCAGGAGGAAATTGATCACATCCGAGGAATCATTCTTCACCAGTGCTCCGATAACACCTAGCGATGTGAGACGAAGGTATTCGAAAGGGCGCGATTTGGAAGTCGTGTTGAGGAAAGGGTAGAGGAACAAGGGGATGTGAGCTGTGCGCAGCGTGAAGAAAAATTAGCCGCGCTATTCCGATCAATTTTCCAAGTCATAGTGGTCAGCGCTTACCGTTCAAGAAGAGTGTGCGAGTCTCATTGTGCGATGCGACACATTGCAAGAGCGCCAGCGCATTGCAGACTCGATTTGACGCCGCGGCGGTCAACTGCGAAGGGTTCAAAAGGGGGTAGACGGAGATGATCTCCTGGAGTAGAGCGGTCATAACACCTGCAAGTTGCCGATGGTTAGACGCGGTCGGAAAAGCCACCCCCACGAGGCGACCCGGAGGAACATACCGAATGAATGCCAGATAACCAGCGCCAGCTCGGGGACCTGTTCGCGCTTCTTGCTGAGCTCCATCAATGCCGTTTCGCGACGGGCGGGATCCAGGAGTTCCGCCACCCAGATGAAGACCTTGCGATTCTCCTCGCTGATGCCACCGTCCATGACGGAGACTGCATTCGCGAGACCCTCTCCGCCCATGCCGGCGACACCCCCTGCACCCTGCGCAGGGTTCGCGGCACCGTTCCCACTCATAGCGAGACGGCCATAGTGCTGCTGTTGCGCGGCGGCGGCGGCGGCCTGGACCTGGGCCTGCTGCTGAGCGACCAGGGAGGCGTGCTGGTGCTGGTGCTGGGAGTGCGGCTGGGCCTGGTGGTGCTGTTGCTGTTGTTGCTGCTGCTGGTGCTGCAGCCACGAGGGATCAGCCTGAGGGTACTGATGCTGGTGGGAGAAGACGTGTTGGCTCTGCGCTTGGAGCATGGCGAGCGGTGATGAGTCGTGTCGGGGACTCGTAATACTCCGAAGGGTCGGGCCTGGTCAAACGGGGTGTGCGGTAGAGATGGAAGAAGTGGGTATCGAAGAAAGGATAGAACAGGGTCAGAAAACCAGACACAGGGTGAGGGTCATTGATTGACGGAGACCCGGGGTGGTGATCGTAGCCTGAAGAGAGGGAGAGGAAGAGAGAAGTTCGGGTCGGAAGGCGGGGAGAGCGCGGACCTTTCTGTGTGTGCCCTGTCACACTTCTTCACTTGGAGAGCCGCCATCCCACCCTTTCATTTCTATTCTCCGATCATTCAGTTTGGCTGGTTTAACTCCTGTGACTCGATCCAATTGCTGGCCTGCTACGTATTGCACATGCAGGTTTTCCGAAGGGCCCATCCTTGCGAACAGAACACATTGTACCTGCAAGACCGGCCCCAATCACGGCTCTCTGCTTCGTGCAGCCGGCCCTGAGCGGTCATGACAACGCCTCAAGAAGCTACAATTTCAACTAGACAACTAATCCATAGCTTATTCATATTCCAATCATATTTTCATCCAGTTCTCATCTCTCATATTTACATCTCAAGACCTTTCAGATAAATTTAATCGAAGGTCCAAACTCATAACGACATCAATAAGGGGAAATCATATCATCCAATCCAAAAGCAAAAACATTGGGGAAGGTCATAATGGTACATGAATCATATTCAAAAGCGCCGTCAAATGAATAAGAGAGTCGGGGGCGAGCAGATCGACCGAGGCAATTGTGAGCCTTTTGAAAACATCAGCCTGGCTCATCATGAACGGCCTGATCATCGGCGTGAGCGTCCTGAGCGTCGAGACCGCCGCGTGTCTCGCGTTCGTCCGCCAGAACTGTCACTACCTGTGAAGAAAGTCAGTATTTCTTTTTTTTGGCCTTGCTGTCGGGGATCGTCGGCTTACTCCGTGTGTAGTCCGAATAGTAATAGTACGAACTCGGGTAGGTATAACTGGTCTTGTCGTCGTCTTCGTGCTCGCGATCTCTGCGTCGCTTCAATCCCAAGCAGAGCGCAAGTGCTCCCAAGATGATGGCGACTGTGCCCCAGCCACTCCACTTGGACTTTTCCTCGCTGACTGAGCTCTCTGTCCCTGCTGCTGCCGGTCTGGTTCCGAACCAAGTTCGACCCGGGGGACGAGGGCGACTGCCATGTGAATGGTGCGAGTATCGCTCCTCGACGGTCGTCTCACGTCTGCGGCGCTTCTTGATGCCCATGGCTGCAAGAAGAGCGTCCAGGGCACCCTTGAAGCACAAGCAGCCACAGAGGAGTAGAAGCAAGATGACACCTGCAATCGTACCGATCACAATGCCTGCAATTGCGCCTCCGCTCAGTCCTCCTCCATTGTTGGTTGCCTTGACTCCGATCAGGTCAGCTCCATCTGTTCCAACGGGCGCGATGAAGCCCTGGGTAGTGGTGGGCGCTGAGGTCTGCGTCACAGTTGACGCGCCACTGCTCGTTTCACGCACACCAGGACTAGCCTCACCGGTTGCTGTTGCTTCAGAGCCAGTCACCGCGACAGAAGAGCTCTCAGCAACACATTCGCCGTCCTGGCATTCCTGTGCTGCGTCGCAGCAGGTGGTGCCGCACTTAACTTCACCGAGGTCGACTCTGCAGGTTCCCGTGGGGCTTGCGATGTGACTACTCCAGACAGAGGTTATGGTAGATTGATCGGTTTCGGTGACCACATAGGTGGTTGTATAGTACTGCCAACTGCCGCTGCCGCTGCCGCTACTCGAACCCTCTAGACATTCCGCTTCGCCGGCGCTGTTGACGTTGCAGGTCTGGCTGGAGCTGCAGCAAAGCCAGCCGTTATAGCCGCAAGGATTCGCGCATCGCTTTTCGAGGGTGTTCTGCTCAACTTCGAGGGCAGATTCGTTGAGAGATAAGGGAGTTGCGATCGCGAGTTGTAGAAAGTGGAGTAGTAAGATTAGAGTGGAGAGCGTTGGAATGGCGGAGAGGGACCGCATGGCGGATGAGGAGCGACGAAATGCTCACAAGGCTGCTCTTGGTCGGTTCTCTTTGTTCTTGGCTTTTTCGAGGAATGTTCGTCAGGTCGTTAATCGTGGTGCACGTTCGACGGGGAATGCTGGGCTTGCAACGTTCGGCCTCTTGTATACTCTGGAAGCGATCGTAGATCACCAGAGGCAAGGCGAACAAATAATTCCAGAGCAAAAGAGAGTTGGAATGCAGAGATGATTAGAAAGACGTGAGAATGTGGAAGAGAAAAGAGAAAACGAAGAGAGCAAAACAAGAGAGGGTGTGTTTCCCAGCCTCCGTATACCCAACCCCAACCACCCCATTTCCTGCCAATCGCCCAGACCCCGAACTAACTCTTCCACTTCAACCTTATTATTTTCTTTCCACTGACTTTCACGGAGGCTGGGTTTCAGATTGGTTTTTCGGGTTACTTCAACCTAACAGGCCAATCCATCACTGCATATGCACCCCTCCGCGACCACCTGCCCGCGTGGCAGCGATCAACATGCGGTCAGATCGCCTATCTGCTGTCACTTTTCTAGGGTCCTTCTCTACAGATACTTTAACTTAACTTTTTCATAAGAAACAGGACTTGGCCTTTAAGGAGAGAGATATACTAAACTGTATGAATATGGATCACCAGAGTCGGAACCGGGTGGAGACACCAATGGCAGCCCAACAGGCCTGAGATCCCGGGATGTCGGTGGCATTTACAATCAAATGATTCAATTCGAGAGACCCAAACTCCGTGAGGACATCAAAGTAATAGAAAAATTGGAATATACACAGAGAGATCATGTTAAGATCATATCACATCAGATAAACATACCCGCAACCCCGACAGCGAAGCCAAACACCAAGTCCTGAAGGCTCGACGTCCGACCCGACATGGCCGCATTTCCACTGGCGTCGTGAGCAGAAGCCGTTTCCACTGAAGCACAGTAGTTCAGGCTGAGTCCATGACAGGCCTCGGCGCTCAGGCTCGAGCAGATGGATGTGGCCTGCGACGCTGCGGTGACCGCTTCTACTGTCACTCCAGCCCCGCCGGCTCCACCCACCGTCACTTGGTAGCGGCCCAGCAGCGCCCCAGTGCACTGCGCATACTCTGACTGGCAGAGTGAATAGTATGAAGAGCAGGTTGCAGCATTAGAGAAAGAAGTAGGCACGTAGACGAACGGGTAGGCTCCGGACACCGTCGAGCCCGTGATGGAAGCCTCCGAGCCGGCCGCCGTTGTCGTTGCTGTCGCGCCGCTTGGGAACATGAAGCTGCTCCCCGTCTCAGCGGCACCCGTGGAGGTGCCAGTCAGACTACCTGTACATTGAGCTCCTGTAGGGCAGCAGGCGATGTTGTTGGCCGAATCGCGCGAGCAGTTCGTGCCTTGCTGGCAACAGGCGTCCGAGTCTCCCAGGCTAGTGCATGGGTTGTAGCCGCTCGGGCAGTTGCTATCGGAGCGTCTTAGGATTCGAAGGACCTCAAAGGCCCGTTTGGATTTGACATGTTCGGGCGCAGAGAAGGGTGCGGTGTCTATCGAGAGCACAGAGGGGAGGAATGTGGCCCAGATCCCGATCCACCAAGAAGCCCGCATTCTTGAGGCCCGGACAGATATAGTCCAGTAGTACCGGATGCGACCGAGTGAATCTTGTTCCAATGGTTAATCTCAATGTTTCCAACCGCTCATTGTTCGCGGCGATCGAGAGTGCTGCTCGAGAGCGCTTATCGAGGTACAGGTCGGGATGTCAACAAACTACTCAAAGCAGTAAGACTGGCGTAAGCAGAGGTGCGCAACACGAGGGAAACAAAGGCAATGGTCAGATTTGGAAACTCACAATGCACCGACAGCTCTATTTTCAGGGTCCTCGAGAAAAATTGGAGAGATGTGAGTTGAGAGATGGAGATGATGTAGTGCGGCCGGTTGATCTCCACCGAGATCCCTGCCACAGCAACGAGTGCGGTGCCCAACTAGCCCGTCTTCCAAGCCAGCTCCCCCATCTAAATTAAAATAGCCATATTAAGGCCCACGACGCATGATTCATCACTGATGATGCATGCATTATGAAGATGTCTGGCTGAACCCTGAAAACATCCCCGTCGGGTTGGGTTGTCTGAGACGAGGGGTCTCACCATGCATAAGCAGTGCCCGCCATGTCCGCTCATCGTCCTTCTCTGTACACCGGTCACTTCTCCGCCTGAAGGCATCAGGTAAGACCATGGACTCGACTACGCAAACAACCATCCCTGTCGTCGATTTTGCCGAGTGGAACCTGGGCGGGCCTGGTCGCCAGCGAGTAGCGCAGAATATCGTCGACGCTTGCAAGAAGGTGGGGTTTGTGTACATCGTCAACCACTCGCTGCCCGAGCGACTTTTGGACGAGGCCTTCGAATGGTCCCACAGATTCTTCGACTTGCCGCAAGATGAGAAGCTCAAAGCGCCCCATCCTGAGGGATGGGCTGTTCACAGAGGCTATTCCTGGCCCGGCCTGGAGAAGGTGTCGCAGGTGATCAGTCAAGACAATGATCAGGAGCGGGCTGAAGAGTTGAGAGAAGTTCCCGACGTCAAGGTGAGATGATTCACTTGGTATCTCACCGACTGTGGAATATGCACCGTTTCATGCAATTGTCCTCAAATATTTCTCGCTGACTCCAATCAGGAAAGCTATGATATCGGGAGCGACACCAACCCCACGCAACCAAATCAGTGGATCCCCGAAGAATCTCTTCCGAATTTCCGTGCTTTCATGACACACTTTTACTGGGAGTGCTTCCGTGTGGGAGGTGAGATTTTACGGGCTCTCGCCATTGGCCTGGATCTGGACGATGACCATCTGCTGTTGAAGCATTCGGGGAACAATAACCAGCTGCGTCTCTTGCACTACCCGCCCATTCCAGCAGAAGCACTCGAGAGCCACCGTGCAGCCAGATGCCCCGCTCATACGGATTGGAGCTCGATTACCCTACTCTTCCAGGACGACTGCGGCGGCTTGGAAGTCGAGGACGTGAACAGGCCAGGCTCGTTCGTTCCAGCAACTCCAATCAAAAATGCCATTGTCATGAACGTGGGTGACCTTTTGCAGAGATGGAGCAACGGTTTGTGGACTATGCTATCTTCAAGTGTGATGTCTTCTAACAGACGCAGATCATCTCCGCTCAACCAGCCATCGCGTCACTCTGCCACCGCTCTCTGATAGGTTTGTGGGAATACAACGGATGACCCGCAGACGCTTCTCTATTCCGTACTTTCTGGCACCGGATCCGGATTCTGTGATCGAGTGTATTCCGTCTTGTATGGGGGCCGATGAACCGGCCAAGTATGAGCCAATTACGCAGGCTGGATATAATCAGATGCGTGCTTCCATGCAGTACTAAGGCTTATTTTCCCGCATAATCAGGAAACTTGCGTTGCACTGCCTGCCATCGTTGTTATTGGTCATGTCCGATTAACCCAGTTCTCCCAACCACTTGGAAAGGTACAATTTGTTTGATCTCAAAGAATTCCATTACATCCCAGGTTTTACCTGAACACCAGACTGGTAGGGATTATATCTGAAATACCTATATTTATCAGCACGAGGTACAGATAAAGTTCCTGCGCACGTAGATGAGCGTAGTAATGCTCGCAATCAGACCAGCTCGTGGGTAGCATTTTCTCACTTGCGATCGCATCTTCGACCTCCAACCACAAGGTATAATTTTCAGACATTTCCTCAAATAACTGTTATTATTTTACATCCCTTTGATTTCCCAAAAGAGCGTTCTTTTGACTAGAGTCGAGTCTATACTCCATTTCTGCCGATCGGCACTCCCACCCCACTGACTAAGACCGATCTTGGCGCGCCATGGATCGCCCGCCAGAGCGCGTTCGCGATGCGCTCTACGATCCTGATCGCGCGACCACAATGTACGGAGAACTGGGCAACAAATTGGTACGTGTCATTCTTAATTGGTGACTGCATGGACTAGGCTTCAACCGAATTGCATACACACAATCTGACCACCGACTCCAGGTGCAACATGCAAAGCGAACCCAATCCCTCGCCCATCTCCCACCCTACCAGACCGAAATCGTCCGCGCCGTGACTCGAGAGGTGCGGGATCTGGACCGCGATGTGATTCGCATGCTCGAGCCCTTCGAGGGCGCATTCAACCCATCGGCCGACCCAGCCGTCGCATGTTCCCTCCTAGTCGACCACCTATGCATGCGTCGAAACAAGCGCTGCCTACTGGCGTACCACCGCGTCCGAACCGAGAAACTCGAGGAACTCTGCTGGACCGGTGTCGACGTCCTGGAACAGCAACAGCCCGACGATGCGTCCGAAGACCGAGGTCCAGGACAGTCCGGCGGCGGGCACAGCTCTCTAAGCCCCGAGGAAGAGGAATACTTCCGGCAATACGGCGACATGCTGGCCGCATATAAAGGCCAATGGACCGATGTCGATCTTACGGGAACACTGGAGCCGCCGAAGGATCTATTCATCGACGTACGCGTGCTGAAAGATGCCGGAGAGATCCAGACGGAGTACGGGTATGTGGTGTAATTTGACTGGAGCTCTTACCACGAAGCTAACGAGCGGTACAGGGTGATCAACCTCACGAAAAACAGTCAACTCTATGTTCGACAGGGGGACGTCGAGCGACTAATTGCACAGGGATTCCTCGAGCGGTTGAGCTGATTGCGGGGCCGTGGAATCAGGCCACGGTCTGCACGACAGGAGTTGTGTACTTTGAGATACCCCCGCCACGACCTTAATGGCCCATGTGATATGAAATAAAAATTGGAATGCGCCATGACTTGACCTCGCATTTATAGACAATTGGCCCCTAACGGAGAACCGGAGTACGGGTTCGGATACCTTGTAGTACATATTAACTCGCACTCCTGTATTGTTTGTGCCACGGGCAAGGTGGATAGCACAGGCATTCTAGAACGACATCAAAATAGAGCAAGTATCGAGCTTGGTCATAGCTTCACGTAAGTTGAGTACCGCCTTCGGCATTTTCAATATAAGCACCGATAACGGAATTGCCGAGGGTAAGGTACTTCGGACATGGGATGAAACGAGAATAGCGGGAGACTAGCGAGCGCATCGCAGCTGCATGGCGCAGATCGTGCACGAGTTGTGGAACAAAAATTCCCCAGGTAACTCGAGAGTCAAAGTAGTATTAATCAGTACCTGGCGGTATCAGCACCGGCCCCGCAAGCGGTTTAGCCCGGAGATAACGATAAGACGCTAAACGGAATGGCAGGTTTTAGTCAACCAGACTTCATGATTCAATTTTTTGGCCTAATGTCTTGTCCTGATAAGCTTTGATCGTTCCTATTTATCCTCGTCCTGCCCCGGATGGCTTCGCTGCGCTGGTCTTGATGCCTCCTCGGCACCGTGCCATTTCTGTTGCCTCTTAGCCGCTGCATGCGATAGTGGCCGGTAGTCTCCCGAATTTGTCGAGACCGTCTCGTGCGGCCGTTGTGCAAACTGATGCGCGTGTTACAGCCTCGTGGTCGTCGCGACTCGCGCGCATCGGCTCTGTCCCGCCGCGATTGGGGTTTCGACCGAGAAGACTCTTCCATGCCACCGGATTCCGCGGTGGAACATGCAAACCTGGGCAGCTCGCCCGCTGCGGGTATCGAGACTTCGAGCTATACTGGATCTAGCTTGAAGACCCCCAGTCGCTCTTTTTACCACCGCTCATTGAACACTCCTGCAGGTGGGTACCTCCGAGCTAGCATTGGTAGAGCGAATTTACTGACCATTCGGCGATCCTCCAGACCCGGCACACTATGCATCCGATGGGCTGCGAGAGCAAACTGCGGAGCTTGCGACCTACGGCTTGTCACTGAACAAAACGCCTTCACGGGGGAGAACCAGTCTCCCTCCCAGTCTGGATATATTCCAGGGCCGACATTCTCCAGCTGCCTCACAAGATGAAATCGCCAGCTCTCATCAAACGGTGGGAGGGCGTTCCTTGGAATTAAGATCCACTCCTGTCGACTCTGCCATTGCCTCCTCCGCTCTGACAGAGATGATCCTCCGGCCCTCTCCAGACTCAGCTGAGGATGTCACCAAGCCCGCTGTCACGGAAGATACCCCAAACCCTCATTTGCCGACCATCCAAGATGAACCCGAGCCCCGAGACACGGAGCGGACTTCGCTGCTGACCAAGACTCGCTCCAAGTCATCACCCCATTACGGAGCCGTTGAGGATATTGAGAATCAGGGAGGAACCACCGCCCGGCCTGGCAACGCCTTTTCCAACGGACTTTCAAGGGTAGCGAAATGTTCGCGGATTGTGACGAATCCGAAGGCCTGGGATAGGCGAATTATATGGCAAGAAGGAGTGATCCGCCCCGTCAGCTTAATTCCAGCAGTGGTTCTCGGACTTTTGCTCAACATTCTTGATGCCTTATCCTACGGAATGATCTTGTTCCCTCTGGGAGAGCCCTTATTTGCCCACCTGGGCGCAGATGGCATCTCGATGTTCTACGTCAGTACTATCGTCGCTCAGGTGGTATTCTCTTGCGGAGGTTCCATCTTCAAGGGAGGAATAGGAAGTGAAATGATCGAGATTGTTCCCTTCTTCCACCAGATGGCATTCGCCATCATGAACCGAGTGGGCAAGGACAATCCGCAGGCCGTGATTGCGACCACCATCCTCGCCTTCTCAGTCAGCTCTGTGATTACGGGTCTGGTATTCTTCCTAATGGGTGTTTGCGGGCTGGGCTCGCTGATCGGGTTCTTCCCTCGTCATATCCTGATCGGCTGCATTGGCGGTGTTGGCTACTTCCTCATTCAAACCGGAGTCGAGGTCTCTGCTCGGTTGCCCGGGTCACTCGAATACAACATCGATACTCTCCAGAAACTCTTCCACCTCGACACATTTCCTCTTTGGATGATACCCCTGTTCCTTGCAATCAGTCTTCTCGTTTTGAAGCGCTTCGTTCGGTCGAATTTCCTCGTCGGCGCTTACTTCATTGGTGTGGCGGTGGCCTTCTACATCATTATCCTTAGTGCGAGGATTTCTATGGATACCTTGCACCAAAAGGGTTGGGTGTTTGATGCCCCGTCTTCGAATAACCCTTGGTATCACTTCTACACTCTCTATGGTAAGTGGCGGACACGTATTCCTTTTGGTCATTGGCTAACATTTTGTTAGACTTCTCTGCGGTGGACTGGACTGCCTTTGCTGATACCATTCCGGCAATGTTTGCATTAACTTTCTTCGGTGTGCTCCATGTACCCATCAACGTTCCTGCTCTCGGCATCTCTACTGGAGAAGACAATCTCAATGTGGACAGGGAGCTTGTGGCACACGGCATAACCAACGCCCTCTCAGGGTTTGCGGGTAGCATCCAGAACTATCTTGTGTACACGAACAGTCTTTTGTTCATCGCTAGTGGCGGAAACTCGCGCTTGGCTGGTCTCATGTTGGCCGCCGCAACAGCAGGAATCATGGTCATTGGCCCTGTCATTATCGGATACATCCCGGTCATGGTTGTTGGTGCTCTGATCTTCTTGCTCGGTATCGAATTGCTGCAGGAGGCCTTGGTGGACACATGGGGAAAGCTTACACGACTCGAATATCTGACAGTGGTCATCATCGTTGTCACTATGGGCGCTTGGGACTTCGTGATGGGTATATTGGTCGGCATCATCCTTGCGTGCATGAACTTCGTGGTGCAAACCTCTCGCAAGTCTGCCATTCGAGCCACATTCTCTGGAGAGACCGCAGGATCAACGGTCCGCCGACCCCCCATTCAACAGCAGTACCTGCATGAGGCTGGCCAGCAAACTCTCATTATGAAGCTTGGTGGCTACCTCTTCTTCGGGACCATCGTCAGTGTTGAGAACAGGGTGCGCGGACTGATCGAAGACGAGGCTTTTGATCGGCAGCCCCTCCGATTCTTGATCCTGGACTTCTCCAGGGTCTACGGACTTGATTTCTCCGCCGCCGAAGCTTTCACTCGCATCAACCGCATCCTCCGCAAGCGCAATGTGCAAACAACTATCTCCGGCCTGAACGTCGAAGGCGACGTCGGCAAGAGTCTACAAAACGTAGGCCTCTTCGAGCCCGAATCTGGCGTCTCCATCTTCGAGGACCTCAACTCGGCTCTCGAGTTTTGCGAGAATGACTACCTCAAGGTCTTCTACAACCGCCAAAACGCACTCACTCGCAAGTCCATCGACTCCACCAACAGCCCCCATCCCCAGGTGCCCGTTCCTGTCCCATCAGGTGCAGACAATCGCCAATCCAGTCTATCTGAGAACATTGTCGGCTCTCCCCGAGGCCAGTACCTACAACGGGTCGCCACAACCACGATCCGCGAGCACGAACAAGAAACAGCTATGATGGCCGCACCCGCCTGGTCCGCCATGCGCCAACCTCTCCCCCTCCTCCTCCAAACATTCCAAGGCCTCTCAACCCAGAATGAAGACTTCTGGTTCCCCGCCTGCGCCTACTTCTCACGCGAGTCCTACCCCGCCGGCACAGTCCTCTACCACGAAGGCGACATCCCACGCGCCTTCTACCTACTCGAGTCCGGTATGCTTCGTTGCGAGTATGATCTCCCACAGGGCCGTTACTTCGAGCTTGTCGTCGCTGGTCGACCCTGCGGGGAGCTGCCTTTCTTCAGTGACACTCGCCGCACTGCGACGGTGAAAGCTGAACACGAATGCATTGCATGGTGCCTCAGTGATGAGAAGTGGAAGGAGCTTCAAGAGCAGCATCCGCGGATCGCGCGCGAGCTGTTGACTGTTAGTTTGAAGCTGACGACCGAGCGGATGGACAGTATCACTTCGTATGTTCTCACGATGGCAGCTTGAACGTTCTTGCTTTTTTTTTCTTGTCTCCTTTATTTTGCATCCAAACTGGGCGGCAATTTGAGCGACTTTATTTTGGTGGCCTGTATGTATGTGTATATCCCGTCGTCTTGGAGCGCTAGGTACATAAGGTTGGTTACATACCTATTCTAAGCTTCTATTATATTTGTGCCATCACTTATCGTGGACATTCGTAAATAACGCCGCAGTATCCAAGGATAAACCCACATCTAGCCAATTCGCTGAAGTAACGTATACTCAATATGCAAATATGATAGTAGATGAGTCACATCAATCGTTCTACGATCATACCACGTTTAAACCGCCACGGATCCCAATACTTGTCCAAAATACGAAGAAATGGGGGAAAAGAAGGTTACACTGCATGCCATTCGTAACCTGGTCACACGCCCCGCAGGGAAATGAGAGAGGTTTTTCTATATACTATTCTGCGCTGAGAGCGAGACAGGCGTCGACGGCTAGACCGACTCTATGGAAGGATTAGTACATGACACACAATCGAGGAGCTATGGGAAACTCACCTTCCCTCCTTCATCTTGACCACGTCGTCAATGACATCGCGGTCTAGGTTGGGGAACATGTTCGACAGGGTCTCGACAACGTTATTATGCTCGGCGCGCTGGATTCGTCGTGCTTCTGCGTCTTCAGCACTGGCCTGCCGTGCCGCTGCATCTTCTGCATCTAGTACGCGGCTCAGGTTCTTCTGAGCGCCACTACCATCTCGAGACCGTCTTGAGCGTTCGGCACTCGATTGTAGGCTCTCGGTACTGGATCGTGGGGGCTGGTAGACATTTGGTGTGAGGCGGGAAGGCGCATTGGCTGGTTGTGGTGTCGCGGCGGGTTGGTGTTGGCGATCCTGTGATGGACCTGTCTCTCCGTCATCGGAGAAGATGCGGCCGATGGTGGTAAGGGGTTTTTGGATGGTACGTAAGAGCCCTGCGACTGGGGCGGAGGTATCGTCGTCGCTAGACTGAGACGCATCTTTGCGGCTTGATCCTGTCAGAGGTTGAGATGGACCGCCCGGGGTAGTTGGTTGGGGTGTGGGTTTGTCTGCGAGAGATTCAGACTCGCGGTTTTGTTCGGCGATGGCGGAGACGGCTTGTTCGACGTTACGCTCGAACTCTTCGTCGCTGACGGTGAGACTGGTACGGTCTAACGTCTCGATGAATTGGATGGCTCCGGACTACAGGAAGGTTAGTGGTTGGGCTAGATCGAAATAAATGGCAGTTCTTCTTACCAGCGAAGACAGATAGTAGCCAGCCTCGCCGCCGAGCTTATCTTGGTTGCGGAACCGCAGGATGTATTGAATGTTAGAAACGAGATGATCTGGGTTCGCATGTAGCACCACGTAGATCAGGAGTGGAATGAAAGAGTCGGCGGAGGTGTCTGCCTTTTTGGTATTCTTCAAAAGACCAAATATCACCTTGCAGCAATTCAAGATGCAGATAACTTTATCCCGAGGAGCCCGGTAGCCATTTAGCTTTAAAATTTCTGTTTGTCCGGTTAGAGAAAGGTAAGTAGAAAGCGGGTCGATAGGTTTGGGCTTACCTTGTTGTGCCAAGTTCAAGAAACGACGACCGCCACCGCTGACAGGCGGAATATCCAGATGTTCCTCACGGACCCAGCTGTAAATGCGGATCTTTTGCGCCAAAATGTCATCGCGTTCAATATCTTCTTGGTGCTGGCCTCGTCGCCACGGCCCATGAAGCCGCTCAATCTCTCTTCGCCGACTTCGGCTCGCACTCCTGGGGATGCTTGGAGGGGCTGGGATTGCTGGGGCAAAGGTCTGCGAGTACAGACGGTTCATGACAAGCTTTTCCATGCCTTCCTTGGCGTTATCGAATTCGCTGTCCGAGACATCTCGCCAGACCTCGCACAGAGCCATCTTATTGGTGATAAATGCCAGGAAATCGCTGATAATCTTCACCTGCTCGTGAACCATCCACTGTCTCTTTCCAAACTCCATTAAGAATGAGCGCAGAAATTTGGCCACGGGATCAGCGGTCCGGTGACGCAATTGTTCTAAGAACCGATGGAAATCGAACGGCTGGTCTGGCTCGGGTTCTGGCAGCGGTGGTACTGTTGAAGCCGATGATCGCCGAGTCAATGTGGGTTCGTCGGGGCCCATCGACTTATGAGTGAATTGCGAGACCGGGGAGGACTGACTACCGGGCAGGTGAGCTCCCGATGACCCTGACAAAGCGGGCTGGATATGATCGAGACTGGATTTGCGAGGGGGGAAATAATTCTGACCGCTGCGGAACTGCTCAGCAAGCTCCATCCGAGGCGACATGATTTCTTGCTGGTCTGTGGTCCTATCTGGGTCCTGGAATTGACCCATAATGGTCTGGATCTCTGGCTGAGAATCATTGTCGTCCCGCGCCCGCTCGTTTCGGCCACCTTGTTTCCACTCTGGATCACTATCACTGGGCACGTCTGGCAGTTCCTTTTCGGAGCTCGGGGCCGAGGTTTGCTCGCTTGGCTGGCCCGAAGTTGTGGCGTTCGAGTTCAAGTAGGCATCGTCCTTCTCGGGCGGAGGAGGCGGGGGAGGAGTATTCGCCTGGGATGACGGTAGAGCTTCTGGCACGTCCGTCGCCGACACTGACAGCTTATCCATTTGTCCCGCAAGCGGGTCGAGCTGGGACGGGGTTGATGGTGGGGGTTGTGCGGCTATTGTCGAGCCGGTTGCGCGATCGCTCGAGTCAACAGGAGGTTGTGACCCTTCGTCCGTTTCCGTGTTTTTATCCGACTGTTCCAAATCCTTCGAAACGTCATTCTGGACCTTAGGGAGGGAGGTGGGGGAACTGGAGCTCTCGGGCTCTTCAGGGGTGGGCTGACCATCCCTCATCCCGGACGGAGATGGCGAAGCTTCGGTGGCCGACATAAGCTATAGTCAGCACGCAGACCACGCCAACGGGTTCAGGGAATCCTGGTCTAGCGTGTAGGGGAGTCTTGAGGCTCTCATGCTGATGGTGCGGATCATCGTTCGGCCGGGGGCCGCACCCGTATCCGATTGTAGGCCTTTCGATCTGATCGACAAAGACGGTATACAAGATCGGTAGCTATCAACTGCTGCCTATGTTGATAGACCAATTGATTCTTTTATCCTGATACAAGCTTTGGTAAATAGAATATCCTGTGTGGACACGGTATATACCTCGTCTACCTTCGACTGTATACGATGACTAAGTTTCTGCCCCAGGCCCCGCAGGGCATAAAAAGCCCCATCGAAGCCAACTCCGCCCCATTGCGTCTCGTTTAACATGTGTGGGATCTTTTTCTCCTTGTCAACAAGGAACACACAACCAAATCAAGAAACGAGGACTCTGCTGGAAAAGCGAGGCCCGGATAGCACCCAAACCCACACGGTGTGCAGGGAGGTCAAGACACAAGATGCAGTATCGCAGCCCCTGCAGCATCTCACATTCATCTCGACGGTACTGTCACTGAGAGGTGATCATGTTTACTCACAACCACTTATAGATTCGGCTACCCAATCTGTGCTCTGCTGGAATGGAGAAGCTTGGAAAATAGCCGGCGAACCCGTCAGCGGCAATGATACTGAACGTGTCTTCAACCTCTTCTTGCAGGCCGTCAGGGGTGATTGTAAAGACATCCCTCACAAATTGGCCGAGGCTGTTGCAACTATCTCAGGACCCTTTGCCTTTGTATTCTATGACGCGGTAAATGCGCGGCTGTTTTTCAGCAGGGACTGTCTCGGCAGAAGATCTCTCTTGCAGGGGTTTGAAGAAGACGGAAGTCTCAAGATATCCAGCTTGTGCGACGGGTCTTCTTCAACCATGTTTGAAGAGGTAGGCTTTGCTGGTATCTATATGATCAACCTTGATGGATACCAAGATGCATCTGTGGCGCATAAGGGTCAATACAAGATTGAAGTTTTGCCGTGGAGCTCTGATCTTGCTCCCCCGGCAGGTCACATTGTGGGTTTCACTTCAGCTTCAACATCATTTGCTCTAACATCTCGTTGTAGAAGAATCCAATTCCGCCGATGAACATGTCGGTTCCGAGAGGACAACCACCAGCACTGAAACTGGAGACTCCATCCGTCAAGGAGCTCGAGGGCAGACTTCGTCAATCACTCGAATTAAGGATTCAAGGCGTTCCAGAACCCCCGGGCTATGTCTCAGGCCGCAGTGCCAAGGTCGCAGTCCTCTTCTCAGGAGGCTTGGATTGTACCATTCTGGCCCGTCTCTCACATGATATACTACCAATCAACGAGCCTATCGATCTTCTTAATGTCGCATTTGAGAACCCTAGAGTCACAGCAGCGGCAAACTTGAATTCAAAACAACAAATGTCATCATCGCCATCTCCCACCTCGGCCTACGAGGCCTGTCCTGACAGGATCACGGGCCGTTCTGCATTCACAGAGCTCCTACAGGCCTGTCCAGGTCGCACCTGGCGCTTCATTGCCATTGACATCCCCTACACCGAAACCTTATCACATCGCGACCTAGTCAAGCGTCTCATGAGACCCCACAACACAGAAATGGATCTCTCCATCGCATGTGCCTTGTACTTTGCATCCCGCGGTCAAGGAACAAGCTATACCACCAAAACAGACCCAGAACCCTACACGACCTCAGCACGCGTTCTTCTCTCAGGCCTCGGTGCCGACGAGCTCTTCGCCGGATACGGCCGCCACGGTATCGCCTTCAACCGCAGCGGTTTCGAGGGTCTGGTCTCCGAGATCAATCTCGATGTCAGCCGACTTGGACAGCGGAATCTCGGCCGTGATGACCGCGTTCTTTGTCATTGGGGCCGTGAAACTCGCTTTCCATACCTAGACGAAGACTTTGTCGCATGGGTACTTCGCGCGCCTGTTTGGGAAAAGTGCGGGTTCGGGCTTCCTGAGCTGTCTGACTCTGATCCAGAGACGCGGACAATTGCCGCTCTTGATAGGGAGAAAATGGCGCTCCGGCTTGTGGCTCTGAGGTTGGGCTTGCAGAGCGTTGCTAAGGAGAAAAAACGCGCTATCCAATTCGGTGCGCGCACAGCTAAGATGGAGAAAGGCCGCACAAAAGGCACCGATACCCTCACCTGAATCTTATGACCTTTCCGTCTCTCCCCTTTCCTTGTTCTATATACATTGATCCTCTTTCCTTGCCCTTCCCCGAGAATTAAAACCCCTTCTTCCATCAAGAACTCGGTCCAGCGGTGATGACAAAACATGGAAAACAGATACTTCTGAAGCCTCATCCCACCCAGCTTTCAAATTCAAGTCCCTACCTCTCGACATCTACTTCCATGCCCTTTATGGAGTACCACTCCATCCTTCGATCAAGTGGACGGTTCACTTCACATACTCAGTTCTCACTCCTTCCCCAGAGCAACAGCAGTCTTTCGAGATGGCGCGTAGCTCGGGGATGGGATGAAGAATCCGGGTATGTGAAGTGGATGCGGTTTATCTTGAGGGCATGGAGGCGACGAGGGAGAACGGATTTGGGGGAGAGATGAGGCTCGTGAAGGTGAAAAAGGCAAGTCTGAGCTGGTTTACTTTATCTGAGTGTCTATTTGTAGAAGCACTGATCGTAGATCGAAGACCCTGAGTCGATCCAGAATGGCAATCTCATAGGCTGTAGATAAGTTAGTCCCGAGGGATGAACGTCTATGCAGTCTCCGATACAACTAGGAGATATCTAAGAGCCTAGAAAGAATTAGTTGATCAGTTAGCAGAAGTATCTTATTCGCAATAATCACTAGTGCATGGCGCCTAGCTAAGGGCAGTTCTAAGCTCGAGCCGTCCTCAATGTTATCTTTTACCAAATCAGACCTCTAAGAGATAAAGGCGGTGCACTTAACTTCATTGACTGTATGAAGCGAAGCAGCATAGACTTAATGGAACATAATCTGGCAAAAATGCCTTAACGTAACCCTCTTAACTCAGCTGGGAGAGTGCCTGACTTTTAATCAGGATGTCACGAGATCAAAACTCGTAGGGGGTGTATTTTTTTGGTTTTTTTATTTATTTTTTATTCTTTATTTATAACAATAATAGATAGACCACATTATCAGCTCAGTAGGCCAATTTATCTAAGATGTAGGCCTCGGCATGGTGCGGTTCTGGCGCGGTTCGAACCTCAAGGACCGCAAATACATAATTACGCCAAGAATTTCCTTTTTTGGATGGATTAAAAAATTTATGCTTAGGTATTATTCTAAAAGGGGCTATTTTATATATATTTATAGGAATATATACTAGGCTGACCCCATCTTTATCTCAGCATTAGCGTGCAATCCCATGGACATCCAAGGTAAGTACAGAAAGTCAGGGTGGTGTTGCCGTAAAGGGTCATTTGGAATTGCACAACTGCATGAAATGATGAACTTGCAGTGCTAAAGTATTTCAAAGTCATGATAACGAATCCTTGCAGTTGGCCAATCGTCATTTTTTCTCATGATCAGATTAACCAGTTCTCCTGGCAGCTTTGCTGGAATTGCTCCTTCAGTGGCAAGAACAGCATCGCACCACCAGTCATGTCGTTGCGGGGGCACGTTCCGTGTAGAGCAGATGCGGTAGTGAGGATCAACCAAATATACGATAACACACCGTTGGTGAGCCGGACGCGATTTGTCTTTCAACGAAACAGGCTCGGTTTTATATCGCAGAGTATTGGGCCAGGCCATGAAGCGACCTTCCTTTGCCACCAAAGAGCCCAGAGCTTGAAGCTTCTTGGGAAAACCCAGGCGATGGAATGCAGAGTAGTCGATAGAGTAGGGAATGCCGAAGATCTTGTGCATGGCATCGGGCTCCTCTGGGTAGTCCGATACATTCAAATCGTCTTCCTGTTGGAATGAGATGCGCGAGTTCACATTCTCAACGTCATAGTAGTATCGCGAGGTCGCTACAATATGCTCATTGAGGAAACCATCAACGTGGAAATCGCTATCACCGGTGTAGACTGGGGTTTCGGGTGTAAGTTCAATACTAGATACGCGGACGATCACTTGCAAGTCCTTCTCTCGGAACTCAACTTGCAGGCAAATGGTCTGGCACATGTGATCACCCGACAAACCATCGGGTGCGGAGGCGGCACTACGGCTCTTGCTCTTTTCAATGATGGGATTGGCCGTTTTGCCTTTCTTCCAATCCTCGTATGAGTAAGAGATGCCAGCCTGTGGATAAGTGAAGGTATGCAGTCTTCCGCATTTGAACTCCATCAATTCTCTGAGTGCCTCTGCCGATCGCCATGACAACTTCTCCAGATTCATCGCACCGAGTAGATCCTCGGGTTCTTCAGGGTCTGACGGATCATCATCAACAATTTCAAATTTCGAGCCAGGCTCGGGTAATGCAAGGTACTCCTGCACTCAGACAATGTAACGGTCCCATGTCTCGTTGGTCCAGCGCCCATCTGGTAGAGCACGTTCGTAAAGACTTGGTGCTATAGGCTTATATCGATCATTGATATCACTCTGTTCAAAGCCATAGGTCTTGATTCTTAACGGATAGCGACTGGTTTCGTCCTTAATCAAAATGCTGTTCCAAGGCTCCACGCTAAGCGAAATCAGTTTCTCAACGGCTGCATATGCCTGTCGATTCTTGGGGTGAAGATTGTTGATGTACGAAGTATATTTCTACAATTTGTGGGTGATAAAGTTGTGGACGCAGATTCGAAGGATAAATTTGGTCAGACACCGTTATTGATGGCTGCGAGGAATGGGCATGTCGGAGTTTTAAGAAAGTTACTAGCTATTGACGGGGTGACTGTGGATCCAACTGATTCTATGCTGAATACGCCGTTTTTGCTGGCAGCAAGGAACGGGCATAGGGAGATTATAGAGGCTTTGTTGTCCACTGGGCGAGTGAGGGTTAATGTGAGAGATCGGAATGGCGAGACGCCGTTGATGCTGGCTAGGAGGATGCAGAAAGATGAGGGAGTAGATCTTCTCGAGCGGATAGAGGCGAGGAAGTAGGTGCTGGAAGCTTCGTGCTATGTACTTTGAGAATTGTAGTGCCTGGGTCGGCAGTGCTATGTCCTCGGCGGCCATCAACATCACTCCAAAGCACTCTCCCGACGACGAAGTCTGTGTCGAAGGCTAACTATAGAGATCAATGGCTTGGCCCAAAGTACTATCCAACTGGTCCCGTTTTCGAATGCTGAGAGTCTCTTAGAA
Source organism: Penicillium sp. S103-07 (assembly GCA_037042055.1). NCBI lineage: Eukaryota > Fungi > Ascomycota > Eurotiomycetes > Eurotiales > Aspergillaceae > Penicillium > Penicillium sp. S103-07. Next base: position 180,180 of record JAXQJQ010000027.1, on the reverse strand, counting down.
AATATCATTCAAATTGATAACGATTACATCATTTTCGGATTGGGATTATCTCGACGCATTTTATTGTGGAGAAACTAACGAAGGCTTTCAATGCTCCATGAAGTTTCGCTGATACCGAAAGACTGGTTGTATAATCTGGGACCGATCACATGAGCGGCCATTTGAAACAATTGCAAATCTCTGTCTGGCTCTCCCGTATAAGAACCTCAATCCATTTAGTCAGTGCGGTGATACATCCAAACCGGGTCCAAAAAAGACTACGCTATTCACAGACAGGACGAGCAGTATTGACTAGATGCCCAGCTGCCGCCTCGCATCGTCTAGAGTTTTAAGTCGCCTCACAAACTGCAAAACTTTGATCAGTGCGGGGCCGATATGCCGGCGTAAGCCTGCACTGCTCGGACTAAGACCGGGACATGGGATGCTGGCTCCGCATGGTGGGTCGTCTAGATTATAAATACCGCTCAGATTATAAATACCGCCCAACGCAACTCGACCGATTAATTCGTAAACCACGATTCACGTTTAACAACAATGCAACCCATAGTCAACGAGAACGTCCTTATTAATGGTAGCCGCATCGCATACGGCATATATGGTGCGGGGCAGCCGGTTGTGCTCATACACGGAACGCCGTCATCGTCGTTGATTTGGCGCAACGTGGTGCCGCGTCTCACAACAGCGGGATTTAAGGTCTATGTGTTCGATCAGCTAGGGTATGGTGTATCAGAACGGCCATGGGACCCGCGCATTGACACTTCGATAACGGGCCAAGTCCCAATCCTCGAAGGCCTGCTCGCACATTGGGGCCTCGAGACGTTCCACTTGGTGGCCCATGATATTGGGGGCGGAATAGCTCAACGATTTGGGGTTTTTTCTTCTCATCGATTACGGTCTTTAACGCTTATCGACGTGGTCAGCTTTGACAGCTATCCTTCGCGGCGGACAAAGGAACAAATGGCCAAGGGCCTCGAAGCGCTCTGCAATGTCCCGGAGAAAGATCATCGTTTGCATTTCAGAGATTGGCTACTTTCTGCAGTGCAGGACAAGCAGAAGTTTGCAGCAACAAGCTTAGATACATTTCTGGACTATATTTCCGGGCCTATAGGGCAAGGAAGTTTGTTTCAACACCAGGTGCGACACTATGACCCGCTACACACCCTGGAAATAGCCGATCGACTTGATGAACTCGGCAAAATACCTGTCAAATTAGTATGGGGAGCAGATGATGCCTGGCAAGTTGTGGACTGGGGTCACAAACTCAACGCGGCTATACCCGACTCCGAACTGGATATTCTCGAGCACTGCGGTCATTTCTCACCAGAGGATCAGCCCGAAAAACTTGCGAATACTATTGTTTCTTTCTTGCGTCGCAATGGCAATTGAGCAAGTTATGGAATTTTGTGGGCACTACATAGTACATATTGAGACTTATCTGGTGTTCAATTGACATGACATCGAACTCTGGTTTGGTCTCCGTAACTGATCGTGACATTCAATAAATCTGTTGATATAGCACGACGGGACACAACGAAGCCTCAACGCTCCAAATTTAACTATAGAGATCAATGGCCTGGCCCAAAGTACTATCCAACTGATCCCGTTTCTCCCTAACCTCCCGGTCACATACAGGAACCTCTACAAGAATAGCGTCCCCGAGGGCATCAAGCCCACCCTCTAGCATGGTCAAGATTGTATCCAGTGGCGCCGTGAACGGAGTCATGGATAGAATCTCATGCTTTCCAATAAGAGTATTAAATAGCACTTGCTGAGATTGCACGAACTATCACCACGTTAGCATTAAGACTACCTCGGGCATGCTAAGCGACTGACGTTATGATAAGACTGACTGATAGCCTGCTGCTCATCCTCGGTATATGGCGCGTGCTCTGAGGCCTTGCTCGTGTCTTCAGTTATCTGGGTAAGTTCTTGTCGGATGTTGTCGATGACTTCCTGTGAAGGTGATTAGCCGGGACGCCTGCACAATTACGTCGGACGGTTCGTCCTTACTGGGAGCTTGGTGTCGTGGTTCTCGAGATCGATGCTCTGGGCGAGTTCGTTGGTGTTGGTGGCCCAGTTGGATAGGGCGTTGAGACCTGATTGTCTGGCTTGGGCCATCGTGGATGTGACTATGCGTGGTGTAGAGAGTTGGAAGTCTTGAGATGGTCCTGATTGAAGGAAACTTTCTCAAGTGGGGTGGAAGTTTGTGGGGTTTGGTGCGGAATCTGCAGCCTACATCAGGTAGGATGTAGTATCCTCGGGGATGTACAAATTGTTTAAGTGATCATGTCCAATCAGTATGCTTGTGAATTGTCGAGTACAAAGTGACGATCATCGCGATCAATGAGACGTGGCGGCGGGCTCGTCGACCGCCAAAATTTGCGGTGTTAAGAATTTCCACCAACTTCCAGATTCAATCGCGGAGACAATACAAGATAAAATGATCTACGCGTCTACAAAGGATAAAGGTGTGAGAAAGGAAAATAAATTCTCAAACCAAGACTAAAAATCAAAAAAGCAAGAGCCACGAGTCAATCCCAGGACCAGCTACGGGCGAGGGAGACAATCAGAATCGGCTAGAGTAGAAACTATTTGAATAGCAAAAGCAAGACAGAAGAGAAGAAGAACTGACGTCTCAGCTCATTAACTTTTGAGAGGTTCAGAGAGGCGTGCTCTGAAACCTCGGTGAGACGTCGGGGATCAGGCTAGACCCATGCCCCGCGCCCACCACCACCATGGAAAGACAAAAAAACAACGGGAAAAAAAACATGTCATGAGAACATTCACTGGTAGGTCTGCTGAGCCTTCAGCTGAGCCTTGAGCTTCTCGATGATCTGGTCCTTGGCGGCCAGCTGCTCCTTGAGCTCATTAATCGCGCTATCAGCGGCAGCCTGGCGCTCGAGCTTGCGAGCACGAGACTTGCGTGCGGCTTCAGTGTTGCGAGCGCGCTTGGCAGCGACGGGATCGCTGGTGTCGAACTCGAGGGGAGAGAGCTCCTTGCGGGAACGAGAAATACCCGAGACGGTGGAGTGCTTGGTACCACCGGTGGCAGAGACGGGCGAGGCCTTGGCGACGACGCGCTTGGGAGCAGGCGACATCGGCAGAGCAGGCTTCTGGAACTCTTCCTCCTTGGTCTCGGCGAGACCCGTGAAGCCGAAAGCGGCGTCAAAGGAGTTCATGGCTGAGCCATCGTTGAAGAGGGAGGGCCACTCGGTGCCCACGTCCACGTCCGTGAAAAGAGGGGACGGGTTCTGGCTGAAAGTGCCAGGCGAGTCGAAGGGAGGAGTGCTCAGGTCAGTGAAAGCGCCCGAGGGTGGGACCGAGTTCTCAAACATCAGGTCCTTGGGCGAAACGGTGCCGGAAGGCACGGCGGAGAAAGCCCCGTCGGCCTCTTGACCCAGCGGCAGCTGGGTGAGGTCGAAAGGCGAACCCATACCGGCGTGGTGACCAGCAGAGGGAAGACCGAAGAGGTCGTAGTCGTTGTCTGATGGGGCAGCGTGAGCAAGTGATGCGAAGTGAGAGACGGGGTGCTCGAAATAATTACCTTGGAAGTTCGGAGTAGACATGTTGCGGCGGTAGGCCAGGTAGCGTTGTTTTTGTTTGTCTGAGTAGAAAGACGGGGTGGAAAGGCGGTTGTACGGAGCTTGGTGCGAGGAGTGAGACCAGTGGGAAGGAGACCGGGGTAGCTTGGTCACTCTGGGGTCAGTAGAGCCAGAGAACTGCTGCTGAAGATGACGGTGCAACTGCAGACTAAAAATGTGTCGTCGAGAGTTGTTCTGTGCCAGAAAGGGCTGCAAGGCAGACGGCTTAGGGGCAGTACTCGGAGGTGCTGGCGCACGCAAGTCTCTGTGTTGAGGCTGCGGACGGGACACTGGAGCGGGATAGAGTACAAAGTCCTCTAGCGCACTGTTGTTGTTGTTGTTGTTGTTGTTGTTGCTGTTGTTGTTCAAACTGGAAGCCGAGGGCTGTGTGGGCGGGGGCGTGGGAAGCCATGATTGCTGGGAGTAATCCGTGGTGAACGACGTAACGTCGATCGTTGGAATGGTGTTTAGGGAAGAACTTGAGCTACGCGAAGCGATGCTGAAGTTCAGAGATCCTGGAACAGGAGACTCTGAAGAAGGTTGTTGAGGGGAGAAATAGACTGATGTTCCCGTGGGATCAATGGTGTCGTTCTCTATAGAGAAAGACGAACTTTGAAGCGGAGAGCTTAGAAAGCGTCCATTTTGGATATCGTGTGATTCAAAATGTGGTTCAGATGTAGGCAGTATTGTGGAGGTTGATGTATAAGTTGATAGAAGTAGTTTGATGAAATCACGGGTGGATGGAAGGAGAAAGAAAAAGCAGGCATCGATCGGGGGACTCAGGCACTTCTTAAGCAAAGTTCTGTGCGGCAGTGGAGCCCGGCACCCAATCACCGCCGAGAGCCGCACGGGGCTTAGTCGATGCCGCAGTCACGGGGTGTGACTCACTGTCCTTTCGGGCCCGTTCATTGGCGCGGCGGGGCCGCGCCCGGTACTTCCTTGGTACATCCGTTTCTGCGATTCTGACGCGGTAGATCAAAGTATAGATAAGTATCGTGGTATCGCCGAGGGGAATTGACCAATAGTCCCCTCCGTTTTCTCCGTGAGGCATGTCTAGGCATCCGCACATCGCGACGTTTTGAGGCCCCTTTCTAGGCCCATAAATTATTTATTTACTGCCTACAGATGGAAACAGGCAGCCTTCACCGGCACTTGCCACGTATACCCTCACATCACATTCACTAGGCACTACCATAATCTCCGGAGAGGCTCAAAAAGGTTTCCCATGAAAGCGAGGGCCGTCGGAGAGGATTTTGTCTCCGACGAAAAGCCAAAAAGCCCCACCGATCCTTTCCCAATTGTCTCCCCGCTGTGGGCAGTGCCGTGGTCCGTGTTCCCTCTAATGCCTACTTTGATCTTAGCCTTGCCGAAGGGCGTGAAAATTGACTTTCGCGTACCCACTTCTTCGATCATCGTTTCAGACTCTTTTTTTTCATTCAAGAAGGACCATTGCATTTCTCTAGTGTGAACTTGACGAGTCTCCTGCGGTGTCAACTCCAATACGCTCAAACAAGGAATGACCGGCATGGGTATCTTGGAATGCGCCCAGGTGATAAGCCGTGGCTTGAGGCTGACAAATGCGCCCTGAGCCATGAAGGGGCACATGGCCATGGTCAGATGGCTTGGCCGACTCCAATTCGCACGCTATCTTTCCGTGGCCCGAAACCCAGATTGCTGGGCCCGGTCCATTTTGCATGTGCCCATTTGTGCGAAACCGGGCTCCTTCACTTCAAGCGATAGTGTTGCCCGGGCATGGAACGGTAGACCCCGGACGGCTTTAGGGCATGGCGTGAAACCCCGAGGACCGTCATAGTGGATCCTAACAACCTGACGTCGTACAGTCTACATCTCCAGGGTTCCTAGGTATAGACCCGTCTGGCCCATGATCACCAACTGTGGTCTTCACCGCCGATCACATAATTATATTGAAAGTGCCTTAACTGGATATCTGCACCGAATATTGCAGATGTGATACCAAGGGCGTGATTCCAAGGTTGCAGTCTAGACGCACCCCGGAGCCCCCTGGCAAATGCACCTCGATGGAGCTCTAACATTGCTTGCATAATGGTGTGCAGGTTCCCACTCGGCGCAAGGTGACCGACCCATCTGGACTCAATATTTACGACGTCTACTCCAGTGACCTTTACTAAAGTACTACACAGTTGTTGGGAAATACATGTAAAAGCAAACTGAGAAGATTCTATTAAGTATTACCTATCGCAGTATGTGCCACATCCACGAAGTATTAAAAAAAGACCGCGCGAGACGGGAACAACGGTAGACAACATTAAAGGGGCAATTTGAACGGGACGGGCCCAAAGCAAATATACACCCTTCTGCCCTAAAGGGTATCAACACAAGCAGGCACAAACCAAAAAGCGGCAAAGTGGTATCAATCTAGTCGGGCGACACACCACGTAACGCATAATCACGTCGCAAATCGAAGATCGGTTGCGGGACGCTGGTCGTAAAAGGAATGGAATTGGCGTCGATAGAGCACCGCAATGATTATGAGGTTTTTTTGGGGTCAAAGAAACAAAAATGCGACAGCGGGTATCTCATTGGCCCTCTTTCAGGATCCAAGTGCAAGCAGATAGACCGTAATCACTGAAAGAAAGCCAGTGGCGAGGCAAAGCAAACGAGCAACTGCAAAGAATGGTATCAAGTCCGTATTTGCATCCTTCAGGAACTCTTGTTTGGAGACACGAGTCCTTCAGGGGTATGTTGAGTTGAAGATGAATAGGACAAATCCCACCACCGCTCGAACTCTTTACGCCCGGGAGACGCAATTCAAGCAGCAGCCTGAACGGGGGTGGCGGCAGAGACGTTCACATTCTTGGCCTCCTCGGTGGCAGCCTCGACGGGCTTGGCGGCCTCCTCGACGGCGGGAGTTTCCTGGGTAGTGGCCTCGGTGGCGGCAGGCTCCTCAGTCTTAGTCTCCTCGGCCTTGTCGGCCTTGGCCTCGGTCTCGGCAGCAGCGACCTCCTCCTTGTCGAGCTTCACGGCCTTGCTGTTCTTGCGGAAGAGACCGCCGAGCTTGTTGGACTTGGCCTTGGCCTCCTTGCCCTCACCGTCAGTGACCTCGGTGTCAGAGGAGTCAGTCTTCTTCTCCTTCTTGCCGAAGGCACCGAAGAAGGAAGTGCGGCGCTTGTCCTTGGGGGTGGTGACAGCCTCAGCGGCAGGGGTCTCGGCATCCTTAGCGGCCTCAGCATCGGCGGGGGCGGTCACGGTCTCGGGCTCAATGGGCTTGACAGCGGCCTCCTCGACGGGGTTCTCGAGCTGGGGAGCAGAGCTGGAGACGCTCTCCTCAGCGGGAGCGGTGGCCTCCTTCTCAGACTTCTCATGGGCGGGGCTGGTAACCTTCTGGAAGAAGTTACCGAAGATGGAGGCGCGCTTGGCCTTCTTCTCCTCTTTCTTCTCCTCCTTCTTCTCCTCCTTGGGCTCTTCCTTGGCCTCCTCCTTAGCCTCCTCGGTGGTCTCAGCAGGAGCGGCGGCGGCGGCTATAATAAACGTCAGAAACCTTTAAACAATCAAAATGTGGTTGTAGAGAAACATACCCTCGGTGGGCTCCTCGGCAGCGGGAGCAGCAGCCTCAGCAGAGGTCTCGGCGGCGGGCTCAGCGGCCTTGGCCTCCTCGGCGGTCTCCTCCTTGGTCTCCTCGGGCTTCTTCTCCTCGGCCTCCTTCTTGCCCAGAAGGGTGCCGAAGATGCTGGTGCGCTTGCGGGACTGGGAGCGGCTCTTGGAAGCGGCCTTCTCCTCCTTCTTCTCTTCCTTCTTCTCCTCCTCGGGCTTGGCCTCCTCAGCCTTGTCCTCCTTGGGGGTGTTCTCCTCAGTCTCGGTCTTCTTGGCGGCAGCGGCGGCGGCAACAGCGGCGGCGGGGTTGGTCAGCTTCTCGAGCTCGGCCTTGTAGCCCTCACTGGAGACGATGGTCTCCTTCTCAGCCTTGGCCTCGGTGGACTTGGCCTCGAGGGCAGCGACCCAGCTGTCACGCTCAGCGGCGCTGGAGGCCTGGAAGGTGTGCTTCTGGCCGGCGACCTTGAACAGGAACTCGTTGGAGCCCTCCTTGGTCACATCGGACACCTCAGACTGTTCCAATCATTAGCCGGAGTTTGGAGATTCGATCTTTAGTTGAACGTACCAAGTTGAAGATGCCGGCGGGGGTGGCCTTGTCCTCAGCGCGCTTGGTGAAGAACAGGAGACCCTTGCCGGTCTGGCTGGCCCAGGCAGCGGTGGGGTTGGCGACGGCGGCCTTCTCGTTCTGGCGGAAGACGGAGAGCTGCTTGGACTCGACAGCCTCGTCGTTGAAGTAGAAGAAGCGCTTGGCGAAGCGGAAGCCCCTATGCGACAAAACTTCGTTAGCTCCTAATTCCCGTCGCAACGCGACGCGCTTCACTTACTTGACGAGACCGGGGGCCTTGTAGCCGAGAGTACCCTCGCTGGCGGGCTTGATCTCCTCCTTAGCCTCCTCCTTGGCGGGCTCAGCAGCTTCGGCGGGCTTGTCAGTGGTCTCCTCGGTAGCCTGCTCAGCAGTCTCCTTGGGAGCCTCAGCGGCAGGAGTCTCGGTAGCGGGAGCCTCAGCGGGAGTCTCGGTGGCAGGGACAACCGCGGGGGTCTCCTCAACGGACTTCTGAACGTCAGACATGATTAAAAGGGTATTATTGGGGTATCGATTAAGAGAAGCTGAGCTTCAGAAGAAAAGGCGAGTTTTGGGTATCGGGGGTATCTTGAGAAAAGCAAAAGAAATAGAGCTGGACAGCTCGGGTATCACAACGACGTAGGAAAGGGGGGGTATCCTGGGTGGGAAGAAGAAAGAAGGAAAAAAAGGGAGGGAAGGGCGGAAAAAAAAGAACGGGCATGGGGGGCCGCTTGCCTGCCACTCAAAGAGGAAAGGAGCTGCAGGGAGCCCAGAGCCCGGTGGGGACCTGCGCTTAGCTAAAAGCTTCAGGGGAAGTTGACACTGTTTTGGTCGTGTTCCCTGGGTTCGACTACGTCAATTACGGATGTACAGCGGTCGATTCGATCTTCATATCGAGTGAAACGGTCCGTCCAGGCCTTTCCGCGGAAATGGCCCGTATTCGATTGGCCGACGCCGTACAAAGAAGTATCGGTGTCTGCCAACTTGAATCACACCATGAGCTCCCATGGATCCCCCTAATTTACCCGTGCATCTCGGGTCCCGTCCCGTGCAAATTAACTTCCTTTTTGCCCATTCGAGACCCGGCCGGGGCTTGGGTCATCCGCTCGTACTATGGATCGCCGTTGACCACCATTACACAGTTCAAAGGGTTGAGTTGACTCCCCTCGCCGGGGTACGACATGTACCCAGTACTTTGCCCTACCCGGGGCCGATAGGGAGAAAGGAGGGGCAAATAGGATGAGGATGGCAGCGAACGGCCCACACGTCCTGTAAGTCTCTTCCCTACGGCTTCTGCATGGTGATCAGCCAGGGCCAAGGCCGCCTGTCGGATTCGCTCGCATGGCGCCGATCCTGGGTCGGATCCTGGTTGCCGGCTCGCTCTCGTCCTCCCAAGTGGCGCGCGTGTTGCGAGAGCATCTCATGACCGAGCCCTCAAAGTTTCAACTCTATCGCTCCGTGGCGTGCGAATCCTCGTGGCCAACCAGCACCGACACCGTTGCGCAACCCCTCTTCCCCTTCGGGTTCACGACATGACGTTGCCGTGCCCTATCATCGTATCATCTTGTCCGTTGGTACCGGGGTCCCATGACGGTGTCTGCCTTCGCCATTCTTTACGTGATACGCGTATCACCTCGTGCGGAGAACGCAGACACGGAGAAGAGAAATCTCAAATTTCGTACGGATCCACCGACGGGATCGATATTGGTCCCCCGATTATGTCCCCCTTTTTGCGCGGCTGCTTGGCTACAATTCGAGAGTCTAGTTCGTCTAGTTTTTTTTTCTCAGTAGTTTCTAGATGTTCCGGGCTAGAAGTCCGAGCCCCACCCTGTGGTCCCGTGTCTTAAGCCATCTATCGCGGTGGCTGGCCAGCCCTAACTCCCGAACGATGTTTTCCATGTGTGATTGGGTCCTGCTTTGTTTCGTATTTCTGGTTGACTTGGGCTCTACTCCGTAACCGCCACTGGTTGACTTTACGGGAGTAGAAACCGTGAGTCATCGCCTCCTTGGCTATCACGAAGATCAGGACGGTCCCGACCCTGCCAGAATGCGACGGTCGGAGCATTTCCAGTAATGATAGCCCACACGGTTGGATCCACTGGGACGCAGCCACCAATTGTATTAGTTGGCTGCCCCTTTTCTCTGTTCTACCCGTTGGACCCACGAAAGTACCAGTGTCATCGTTCCGCCCTTTCTCGGCAGAAACTCGCGCCCTGCCCTCGCTGAGGCCGGTCTATGGTCAGTTCCGTCGATCCCTCCAAACTTCTCGAGGTCAGGTTTGCTTCCCTGCCAGTGCCATGCCCCCAAGGGAGATCGCTTAGCCGTTGCCGGTTACAGTCCGCAAGAACAAGGCAGCGGAGCTGCCCGCATGGCACCCGACCCGTCCAATACGAAGATCACTCGAATAATGTCTTGCGGTGTGAAACTCCCGTCCATCTAAGCTCTACACCCAAAATCCGCCATCGATTCTAGCGCCAACTAGCCCAGATACCCTGTTCTCAGTAACCATGGCACCATTTGATGAGGATGTGCGCTCGTTCGCTCCGTGAATCTCGGGTGGATTAGTCGTACGGCTGGGCGCGCCGAGAGCGCTAGACTTGGTAGCATGCCGACGGAGTTCTCCCGATGAAGAAAAAAAAGAAGAGACATCGTGAGGACCACCCTACAGAGTTGCAGCCCACCCATGGAAAAATAGGGGGTGGCTCCACACAAGCTCGTAACTGACCCGTCCGCTTTTTTGGGCGGCGTAAACAAGGAGGCCCAATTATTGAAGTCCAGGCGCTATCCTGCGCAAGCCTTCATTCCAACGCAGCGATGGACTGGATCGATTGATAGATCCCAGAATGCAAGGCACAGGCACAAATGACAGCCCACCTGAGGCGTGTAATTTGGAATGTCACATGCCTTCAAACTTGTATCACGTGCAATAATGTGGACTCGCTTGCCACTAGCGCGGTTTCAAAAAGTACTTAAGAGACCCCGGCTCCCGCCCTTTCCTCCTCTTTTTCTTTTCTTCTTCATACTTACCTTGTTTGGGTGGCTGCGATCAACACTGCGGCCCACCACAGATTGGTCCCTGCATTGCACATCGCGGCGGAACAGTTTGTTCAGCGGGCTTATGGTCCTCTGACAGGCGCATTCTTTGGCACTTTCCACTTCGTGGATCTATCTTTTCATCAATCCTTGAGTCAGTGACTCGGGCTTGGAGAAGAGATTCCCCTTTCGCCTTCGTAACCTCATAGAATGCGCCCGAGTCATACACTACTAGCATTCGTAATCGGCGTCTTTGCTTCACCATCAAATTGGTTCTAGATCTCAAGTCGAAACACTAGGCCTGATACGGGTAGTGGTTGTACAATGTAGACACCTATGTCGGGAGTTCCATGCAAACCCTGCAAATAAAGCAGTCTGGGACTGGCAGTCTGTTAACAATTCTCTTCTGCATCTCGTAGTTACTTTACTACAGAGAGCCTGGTGCTTTCCTGGGTGTCCGTAAGCCTCGATAGTATGCCTTTTTTGGTTAATCGAGAACTCATAAAGGGACGTAAATCCTCTCCTTTTATAGCTCCTACACAGGTCCAGGGCGAGATGTGCCAGCCACAGAAATATGCAACAGCTTCCCATTTGGAATCTACTTATTTTGATCGCAAAATGCGTGTTATAGACATACATCCAACAATCCCGACCAATGATCCAATACTAGCACCGCCAACAAGCCCACGCCAACTTCCGGTTACTGACCCTGGTAACCCCCGTGAAGCCACTACAAGCACCCCAAGCACTGCAGCCGGTTCACTCCAGTTGTCAATAGCCACCTGGCCGGAGTTATACCGTAAGCGCCAACTGCGATCTTTCCATTCGATTTCCTCTCGTCCCCACATCCGGGCGACAAGGGCAACTCCCACCATTCCAGTCCCGATGATCCCCCCGGTACCCGCCGAGCGGAGAAGACTGGGTGCGGTAATAGGTCGGCGCTTAAAAAGGAATGCAGCACCGCTATTCAGCAAGCCGATCGCGCTACCAAGCTGGAAGCCACGGCTGAGGACATGGGTGGTGAGAATCGTTCGTGCCAAAGGTTGATCTTCAGCATATTCGGCTGCTGGGAAAAAGTACGACATTGTGTTCTAGGAAACTGGAGCCAGTCGATGGGCTGGTTGTTCACTCGCCTAGCTTTTGAAGAAGTTTGACCGGTTCGTATTTTGTTATGTTGCCGGGTTAAAGCTACTTATAATCCGGTGGCGGGGGAATGCCGACGCTTTATTAGATCGGCCATTGCTCCGTAGGGGCTTATGTAGGCATCACTATGCACCTACGGGTTTGAGCCGTCCAATAAGCGCTCGCTTGCTTGCTGACTGGTGCTTAGCGGGCTTTTTCCTTAAGTAGCGATTGGTCCTAAGATGCTATTGGTCCACGGGGGAAAGTTACCGAGCGCGTCATGGACTTACAAGTTAATACTGTACATATTTTCTCTGTGTAAAGCACGGAAGCCAATTTCGAATGCCATTGTACCGTCGCTATCACGTGGCATGTGCACTCTTCTGGCATTGTTGGAATGTGGCGTCCTGATGAGGGGCCTTGCGAGGAATAGTTGACTCGGATCACATTCTGACGATACTTCACATTGACCCCAGTTCTCCCATTGCTGGTTACTCGGTTCTCCACATCCCATGGTAGCGGGCCTTGGACGGCTTGGATACACGTACAGTCACTTCGAGGCGTGAATAGGCCACACTATATATTATTGCAAGGTGGACTGGTTGAAAGTGGGATGAAGCCATGATGAGAGACATTTCCAATGGACTGATCATTCTTCCCAGTCGAAAGAAACCACAATGCGAACCAAGCCCAGTAGCCAGGTCGCAGGTTTGACATTTTCAGACTTGACTCTTGTCCGGGACCGATTCGCGTTGGACGGAAACCATAAGGCATGTCTTGTTCCCAAATTGAAGACATTCACTTTGGCTACGTGCAGCTCGTCTTCGGTCTTGCCGCCGTCGGGTACGCCGCCGTGTCAGCATCGGAACGGCCGATTGAATGTTATTGGGCTCTTCTCTGGAAGCCTTGCGGGAAAGAGCTTATTTACTCAAACTTACTTGTGCTCTTGGCAAACACGCAAGATAAGTCTTTTAAGATAACTGTCTAAGTGAGTCAATAATAGATAACGAATATTTTTCTGGAAGTAAAGATTTCTGTGTAGATATACAGGGCATATTTCCGCAAGCCATTTGTCGTATATCCCGATCATGACTGCCTCCGTGCTCGTCGTGTCCTCGCTCAGGTCTTCTCTCGAAACTCCTCTGACTGCACAACCCCTTCAATCGTAGTGACATCTGATGGGCCCGTGAACTTCTCCGTGGCGCTCGTAAACCATGTCACAATACTCAGCAGCGCCACGAGTCCAATAGCCGCACTTGTATAATTCATCGACTCCGAATTGACCGGAGCCTCCGACGGGAAGTTCAGGACAATACTAGAAAATAACAAGAAAAGCAGCCCGATGGCGTTCAAAAAAATAGACATTGGAAGCGGCAGCGCCCATGTGCCATCAAGCTGTCCTCGATGACCGGAAAAGTAACCAAGCATGCGAGCAAAAAGTACCAGGGCGTAAGAAATGTCTAGTTATATTGTTAGTGTCTTCGTCAGAGCCCGACGAAGGTTGCGACTTACAAAAGCCCGTGCTTGCAATCGATACCACGGTGTCAAAGCCAGTCACCGTTCCAAAATAGATGGCGTTGAGTGCCAATTGAACCACGATTGTAAGAACCAGAGCATACATCGGAACCTTTCGCTTCGAATCAACCTTGGATAAGAGCCTGGAAAATGGCAATCCATGATCTCGAGCAAAAGCGAATACCGATCGTGAGCCTTCAGCCAACAAGCTCACCGACGTGACCAGGGTAATAACAGTAATCATGCTTGCCAGAGTACATGCTCCAGCCTTATTTTGAGTCGAGTCGTAGAAAATCTGAATAATAGGGACGCCAGTGCTCGAGTTTGCTGTCGCTTCGATGTTATCGATACAGAAGCACAGCGTGAGGAGGAAGCAGAAACCTGTGACGGCTCCCATAATGACAGACAGGATGATTGCTCTTGGCGCATCTCGACTCGGATGTGTCATTTCTTCGGTCATATGGCTTGGAGCATCGTAGCAGCACATGCCGAAGATGCTCTGCACGATCCCGACCATGATTGCCATCGCCGAGCCGAATCCCGTGAGGTTCTCGAATTCGGAGAAGACGAAACTGGCATCTTTCTTACGATCATTCGTCGCTAGAAGCGTAATAATCACAACGATAAAGGTACCGATATTCCACAGGAGAATCAACCGGGACAAGCGATGGAGTGCATGAGGCATGTACACATTCAAGGCCAGAGCGGCCAGAGCCACGAACCATGCGACGAGAACCGTGTGCCATCGCTCAATGGTGTATTGAGGAAAGACCAGATTTGCTTGCCCTAGAATGTAGTTCGATGCGAATGAGTTGTTCACTGCGCCCATTGCCAGAATGCCTTATGTCACTAGTTAGCCTATCACCTTAATAACCCGAAGAAATCACCCTTGTATACTTGCCCGTCAACATGAACCACCCCGTTATGTACGAGAGCTGGCGAGACACTCGAGGAGGAGCTAGTACAGCAACCCACGAGTACTGGCCACCTGCGACAGGCCAGCGTGAGCAAAGCTCAGCCATCACCAGTGCAACAAATGTAGTGAATACGCAGACTCCAATCCAGCCATATACGATGACTGGTGGGCCACCTGCTCCCACACCAATAATGAAAACACCACCGAGCGCAGTCCAACTATTCAGGAAGTCAGACCTTCTCTACTGAGACTTTTTATGGTGGCTCTTACCAAGTCACGATACTGAAGCTGAACCCGATCATATCAAGCAAACCGAATGATCGTTTGAACTCTGGACTTGATCAGTGATCTGCCACGATCTGAGCTAACCTCCGTGTGGGTCATACCTTGCTGGTATCCGAGATGCTCGAGGACAAGATCCTCGTCCGTCGAGGCATCGAATACCTCCTTGGTTTGCGCCATGATATTTTTGTGAAAGAAGGAGATGAAAGCTCCCGAGCGCCGCTCATCATGATGATGATGTTGTAAAATCGGTCTAATAAAACACTCCAATTTCTATGCGGAGCGCTCTATCCCTAGCTGATAAGTCAAAGGATGGAGATAAGGCGTAGGTCGATAAAGGATGACGAATGATCGTGCAGCGGACGCTCCGCACGAACTAGGCGAGGCTAAATTGTTTCGGCCTATCCGATGATCATGAATAGGGGCTGTATGCAGTATAATCAGAAAGTAAAGAATTGGATGGCTTCATAAATAGCCAAGCAACGAGGCATGAGTCTGGGGTTTATGCCTCAGGCCAAAGCCCCTTGCAGATAACTAGGCTGAATGATCCGTCTTTCTTCTGCCAAATCATTCATCGTCGTGCTTGTCTGTATTGAATCTATTTCCCCTCCCTGTGTCCGAGTCGCTAGCTAGGCATGTCATTAAAAGGCCCTGGCCATAGAGGTGTGCTAATGCAACGCATCCGAGGGGCTCCATTTCCCACGAAAGGATGCCAGTCATCGCCATTTCCCTCGCCGGAAACAACGTTGATATTTGACTGTTTAAAATTTCGATGCGTAGGGCTTCGAGTATAAAGCCGGTAGTGATAAGGTGTCTAATCTCATAACCACCTTATCAAGCCCGGCTCGGGATAGGGTCGATTCAGAAGGAGGGGTCGGGCCAGAACATGGCGAGATAAAGATAGCACGATAAACCAAACTCTCAATGATTGCAAACTACGTGAGCCAATGCCGATCCACCGGTCCCCACGGCCAAAAGATGGCACCCGCACACGTGAGCGGCCTCCAACCGGACCGTCTCACAACCTTTCCCCAGCTTCGTCGCGGGAAGGCCAATCACCACCCGCTGTGGCCATCCCGAAAATGGAAATCTCATCCATCGTCCAGGATCTGGTTCGGAACCAAAGGCCCGAGCTCGAGTGTCGATGTCACTGTCTACACATCCCGAGCATCTCTCAGCTCGATAAAGCTTCCCATTCTCCGTCTTGGTTAGAAGATTCTCAGCCGGTGTGGCATCTCGCAATACTCGCAACGAGAAAACTTTATAAAATAATCATTTCTAACTACCACTATACCTGATTCGGAAAAAGAAACCCCGTATCCTTTGCCGGTATACTCACCCAGACGGTCCGGTTCACGGTGTGCAAGCCGATGCGGGGCGTCAACTGCTTCCTCCAAGAACCCACCATATATCATCATGGCATGTCGCCTGCGGAGAGAAAGACCCCTTCCCCGCAGGAGAAGAGCTCCCGAGATCTAGGTTCTACATAAAGGAAGCTCGTCCACAGCTTCGTGCAGGGAATCAATCGCTTCTTCACAATGGCACCCAACCAACGCGTTGTCATCATCGGCGCCGGGATCGTGGGCACCAATGTCGCTGATGAGCTCGTCAGGCGGGGATGGAATGATATCACCGTCGTCGAGCAGGGCCCGCTACACATGCCGGGTGGCTCGACGTCCCATGCCCCGGGCCTCGTGTTCCAAACTACGCCGTCCAAGACGATGACCAACCTCGCTCGCTATACCGTCGAAAAGCTGCAGTCGATCGAGAAGGATGGACAAAATTGCTTTAATCAGGTTGGCGGTCTCGAGGTGGCGACGACGCCGGCTCGATTGGAGGACCTCAAACGCAAGCATGGATATGCCTCTTCATGGGGCATTGATGCTCGTCTTGTGAGCGCTGAGGAGTGCCTCAAGATGTATCCTCATTTGAACAAGGATATGGTGCTCGGAGGTCTACACATCCCGAGCGACGGTCTTGCGCTTGCTGCCCGTGCGACGCAGCTGCTCATTGAGAGTACGAGCAAGGCCGGTGTTCGCTATCTGGGCGAGACACCCGTTACTGGCATTGAAAAAGCCGACCGCCGGGTGACAGGTGTGACAACTCCCAGTGGCAAAATTCCCGCCGATATTATCATTTCCTGCGTCGGATTCTGGGGTGTCGAGATTGGTGCGATGGTTGGCGTACCAATTCCTCTACTCCCGCTGGCACACCAGTATGCGAAGACCACGGACGTTCCGGCCCTCGCTGGACGGGAACTTAACAACAAAATGAACGGATTGAACGCAACACTTCCTATTTTGCGACATCAGGATCAGGACCTCTACTACCGCGAGCACGGTGGACAGTACGGAATCGGCTACTATGGTCATCGCCCTATGCCGGTCGTTGCTGGATCATTGGGCCTGACCGGCAAGGATGTCGACGAAAAGAACATGCCATCTCGCCTTGAGTTTACCTCCGAGGACTTTGACCCCGCCTGGGAGGAGTCCAAGAAGTTGCTGCCCGTTCTGCAGGATACCCAGCTCTCCGATGGCTTCAACGGTATCTTCTCGTTCACCCCGGATGGCGGCCCCGTCTTTGGCCAAGCACCCAATGTTGATGGCTTCTGGGTGGCCGAAGCCGTTTGGGTGACGCACTCTGCCGGTGTTGCACGCGCCATAGCCGAAACCCTCACAAGCGGTCGCTCCACAATTGATATGACCGAGTGTGAACTATCACGATTCGAAGAGATTCAATTGACTCGACCCTACATCAACGAAACCTCGGCACAGAACTTCGTCGAGATCTACGACATCCTACACCCCTTGCAACCGAAAGAGTCTCCCCGAAAGCTTCGCACCAGTCCCTTCTATGCTCGGCAGCAGGATCTCGGGGCTTTCTGTCTCGAGGTCGGCGGCTGGGAACGCCCTCAGTGGTATGAGGCGAACGCTGAATTGGTCAAGTCTCTCCCAGCGGAGTGGAAGCCTGTCGATCGGGACCCCTGGTCAGCTCAGTTCTACTCCCCTATCACCGCAGCAGAAGCTTGGAAGACACGCAATGCAGTAGCCATGTTCGACATGACCACTTTCCACCGGTTCGAGGTGACAGGCCCTGGAGCCGTCCATCTGCTCCAGAGGCTGTGCACAGGCGATGTCAACACTAACATAGGTGTCATCACCTACGCTCTCCTCCTCAATGACCACGGTGGTATCCGCAGCGACGTTTTCGTGTCAAGGCTTGCCGAAGAAAAGTTCCAAGTCGGTGCCAACAGTGCAACCGATCTTGCCTATCTCACCCGCGAAGCTCGTCGCCAAGGACAATGGGTCGAGGTTCGCGATGTTACCGGCAGCACCTGTTGCATTGGTCTCTGGGGTCCTCGGGCGCGAGATGTCATCGGCACTATTACCACAGATGATTTCTCTAACAAGGGTCTACCGTACTTCGGTGTCAAGGACGCCATTATCAGCGGCATCCCAGTCACAGCATTCCGAAAATCTTACGTCGGAGAGCTCGGCTGGGAAATCCAGACCACCGCCGACTACGGTTCACGGCTGTGGGAAACTATTTTCCAGGCAGGCAAGACCCACGGGCTCATTGCAGCCGGCCGTGGCGCTTTCAACTCTCTGCGTCTGGAGAAGGGCTATCGAACCTACGGCGCCGACATGACTACCGAGCACAACCCCTACGAAGCTGGAGTTGGGTCCGCCATCAGAGTAAGCAAATGGGAGGACTACGTCGGAAGATCTGCACTTGAGCGTCTGGCTAAAGAGAAGCCCACTCGTCGCCTACGCTGTCTGACTATTTCCGACGGCCGCTCCATGGTCCTGGGCAAAGAGCCTGTGTTCCACAACGGCAAGTCTGTCGGCTATGTCACCAGTGCAGGATTTGGCTTCACAGTTCGTAAGCCAGTCGCTTATGCCTGGCTTCCTAGCAAGCTGGGTGAGGGCGACTCTGTCGAGATCGAGTACTTTGGTCGGCGGATCAAGGCCAGTGTCACCGCAGAGCCGCTGTACGATCCGGACATGAAGCGTCTGCACGACGTCGGGCCAGTTATAACTCCGGAACCGATCAAGTCTCGTCTGTAATAGATCAGCGATTAGATTTATTTACTTGCTTTTTGTTTGTGTTTAGCGACGCCTTTGGCGATGACGTCTTCTTTACGAGTTCGAATGTGAATGATTATTAGGAGGGCTTTGCAGAAGAGCGATTTGACGAAAGCAATATCATGACAAATAGAATATTGGCTGTCAATTGTATATTACTCTTGTTGGGCTCAAAACAACTAAATTTAGTTGAGAATTGATATTCCCCACTGTTGATATGACGTCTGACTCACAAGCTGTTGCCACACGTGTGGCGGTTCCAGCTTCGGCATCGCAAATCCCAACAAGCTTCAAACGACACAAAAACCGCACATCAATCTCTTTCCTCCCACCGCTACACCTTACGCAACAATCTACCATTTCCCACTTCCTTCAAGTCCTGAACTTACCTCATAAGAACCTCAAAATGCCCGTCCCGACCGCCGACCTCTACGACAAAGAACAAGCCAACGAGCGTCAAGCTGGCTCCGCGGGCCACTCTTCCCTCACTTCGACTGACACCAGCAGCGGTCGTCACCTCGGAACCGGCACCGGCGGCACCATCAGTGCGCCTGGATCTTCCTCCTCGCAGGACGAGAGCGCGCTCAGCAAGGAGGAGGCCGACCGGCTGTATGAGGAGCGGATGGAGGACGAATATGCCAAGAGGGAAGGCGGTGCATAATGGTGTCGATTTGGAAATATTTTGCTCTCTTGTCGTTGCGACAAGTTGCGGCATTGGCGATGGTGATCTTTCACCGTGGTGGTGATACACGCGACTGTCTACACGCGAACATTTGTTACAATTGTACAATACTTTACTGGGGCTGATGAAGCTTACGATAATGACTATGGAACATGCTCTTCTCTTTAACCTACCCAGGTATTTTCTTCTACCTATAGATCTCATAATGTCTCTCTAATTTCTATTTCGACGCCACAAGTGGGGATTCCAGAAAGCATGAGTCAACGCGCAACCCGTAGATGCGACACTAAGCTTTACGCGATTTTTTCCCATCGACGCCTTTTCAGCAACTTTTGAACCAGTTGCGTGACTCGTGCAAAGTTTTAGTCCATTTTTCCAGGAAATATAAGGCTAGCAGAGTCGACCTCGAACATACCTATATAGCGAGAGGACGGATGCGCCAGAAACCAGGAATCAGCATCTGCACCGTCACCATGAAGACCGATCCTGAAGCCGTCAAAGAGAGTATCTACCCTCGCCAGAATACAAGAGTCATTGTACCTGCGAACGTGGGCTCTATACGAACCAAAAACCTCTACTTGCGCCCCCTAGAACTCGCCGACGCCGCAGATCTTTATGAATTCCGATCTCGACAAGATGTCGCAGACTGGCTGTAAGACAACTCATTCCCTTACTCTATTGATAATGCTAAATTAAGTCGACATATAATTCAGGTACCCCAAGGTCCCCCACCAAAACATCCAAGAAACAGAAGCAAATATCCGGAAGAAGACCTTCAGGACCCCTGATGCATCCGGTGCCCTTGGACGTCAGTTCAATTTCGCTGTGATTTCCGCCACCGATCCAACGCAAAAGGTCATCGGGGCCGTGGGTATAAATGGCCTCGTGCCGTGTCCGTCGATTGGATACGGCATTCATCCCGATTTCTGGGGTAAAGGGTATGTGAGCGAGGCAGTCGCTGGAGTTGTCGACGCGTGGTGGAAGCTTCCCCGGAAAGAGCCAGAGTCGGAGTCAGAGTTAAGTAACGGGACGGAGAAGTTATTTGCTGCATGCAATAAAGCCAACATTGGTAGTGTCAAGGTGTTGCAGAAGAATGGGTTTGACATCATCAGTGAGTCTCATTTGGAGGGGGATACAATTGCATTATTTGCGCTAGAGAGGCCGGGTACCTAGTTAATTGGGATGGCTCCTAGGTCCATCCTCAAATATTATTCATTCGATTATCATAAAGCCATGAACTTTTAGCTTGATAGAAGTATCAAGCAAGGAAAGCTGAGCGCTGAGCTCTGGAAATAGGCCGAAATGATGGTGGCCCTCCAAGGTTTGAATAAAATATTTATTTTAGCTTCGGAGGTTAGGTATATAAGTTTGCCTGCGTCACCCATCTTAGTGTGTAGCTAGGGAGTTGATTGCAATTTCCATCTACATAGTTTCATGTGTACATAAATTATGCCTGAGGCATGTATAAGTCACATGATGGCACGTGACACCCGCCAGCTCAACCGAGCCAGGAGGAGCTTCCGTTTGGGACTCGACCTCCGCTTCATCATCTGTGTCCTTCCTTTCTACCCACCGATCCCTTCGTTGGATCTTTTCCTTCACTTAAATCTTCCCTGGTGGAAAGGCACGGCTCCAGAAAGCCCCCCTGACCACCATGGCTCCGCCGGATACCTTCTTCCGCTCGTCGGACATGAGCCTGACCCAGCTCTACATTGCCAACGAGATTGGAAGAGAGGTTGTGAGTGCCCTGGGTGAGGTTGGCCAGGTGCAGTTCAGAGATGTAAGTTGTTACTTGATACTGTCGTTCAAGATATTTCGCGTTGTGGAACATCCTCGCTGACTCGGTGACTTGTTACCAGCTGAACCCGGACACAAACGCCTTCCAACGCACTTTCACCAAGGAAATCCGCCGCCTGGACAATGTCGAGAGACAACTTCGTATGTTTGATTCGCCCCATTGGAGGATCGTTGTGGTGGATCTTGTCGACAGTCTGCTAAACCCCGCCTTCCCATCATAGGCTACTTCCATTCGCAAATGGACAAGGCGTCCATTTCCATGAGATCTTCGTCTGAGTTTTCGGATACATTGGCAGCACCTTTGGCTTCGGAAATTGACGAGCTGGCGGATCGCAGCGAGAGTTTGGAACAGCGGATTGCTTCCCTGAATGACAGCTACGAGACCCTGAAGAAGCGTGAAGTCGAGCTTACCGAATGGCGCTGGGTACTCCGCGAAGCTGGTGGATTCTTTGACCGAGTGAGTACCGAATCTCTGTATAATCTGCTTCATGACGGATAGACTGATACCGAAAATAGGCCCATACCCAGACGGAAGACATTCGCCAATCCTTCGACAACGACGAGGCGCCTCTTCTTCGTGATGTCGAGCAGCATGCTCCCCGTGGTGCGAACGGCGACAACCACGGCCAGCAGAGCTTCCAGGAGATGAATATCGGTTTCGTCGCTGGTGTCATCCCCCAGGACCGCATCGGAGCTTTCGAGCGTATCCTCTGGCGTACCCTGCGCGGCAACCTCTATATGAACCAGTCGGAGATTCCGGAGGCAATTATCGATCCCGTGAACAACGAGGAGATCCACAAGAGTGTTTTTGTGATCTTCGCTCACGGCAAGAACATCCTTGCCAAGATTCGAAAGATTTCGGAGTCGCTGGGAGCTTCTCTGTATGGCGTTGATGAGAACAGCGAACTGAGACGCGATCAGATCCATGAAGTCAACACTCGACTGGGCGATGTAGGCAATGTGCTCCGCAACACCAAGAACACTCTCGATGCCGAGCTCTCGCAGATTGCTCGCTCGCTTGCGGCTTGGATGATTATCGTCAAGAAGGAAAAGGCGGTTTATGACACGTTGAACAAATTTTCCTACGACCAGGCGCGAAAAACGCTCATTGCTGAGGCATGGTGCCCAACAAACTCCCTTGCTTCAATCAAGTCGACTCTCCAGGATGTGAACGACCGCGCCGGCCTTTCTGTCCCAACCATCGTCAACCAGATTCGGACAAACAAGACCCCGCCTACCTACGTCCGGACCAACAAGTTTACGGAAGCATTCCAGACCATTGTCAATGCCTACGGTATTCCTAAGTACTCCGAGGTTAACCCTGGATTGTACACAATTGTCACATTCCCTTTCCTTTTTGCTGTCATGTTCGGTGATTTCGGCCACGGTGCTTTGATGACCTTGGCTGCTACTGCAATGATTTTCTTCGAAAAGAAGCTGCTTCGCACCAAACTTGATGAGCTGACCTACATGGCTTTCTATGGACGATACATCATGTTGATGATGGGTCTCTTCTCCATGTACACCGGTTTCATTTACAACGATATCTTCTCTAAAGCGTTCACCTTTTTCCCCAGTCAATGGCAGTGGCCCGAGGACATCAAGGTAGGCCAGTCCGTTGAAGCCACCTTGAAGGATGGCTATCGCTTCCCTATTGGTCTGGATTGGAACTGGCACGAGGCGGAGAACTCCTTGCTTTTCTCGAACAGCATGAAGATGAAGATGAGTATTCTGCTTGGATGGGCTCACGTAAGTGCAACCGGAATCGATAACATCCCCTCCTTGGGAGGTGAATACTAACGTAAGTATTTAGATGACCTATGCTCTTTGCTTCCAGTACGTCAACGGACGACACTTCAAATCCAAGGTCGACATCTGGGGCAACTTCGTTCCCGGCATGCTGTTCTTCCAGTCCATCTTCGGCTACCTCGTCATCACTATCCTCTACAAGTGGTCCGTGAACTGGGAGAATCGAGGAGTGAACCCCCCGAGTTTGCTCAACATGCTTATTTTCATGTTCCTGAGCCCTGGTACCGTCAACGAGCCTCTCTTTCCGCATCAGGCCGGGATCCAAGTTTTCCTGCTCCTCGTTGCCGTCGTTCAAGTGCCCATCATGCTTCTCCTCAAGCCGCTCTGGCTTCGCAGTGAGCATAACCGCGCCCGTGCCCTGGGATACCGGGGACTTGGCGAGCAATCCCGAGTTAGTGCCCTAGAGGACGACGGTCAAGTCGATGGAGGTTACCGTGATAGCATGGCCAGCGACGGCGAAGGTGTTGCCATGATTGCCCAGGATATCCACGAGGGCGAAGAGCACGAGGAGTTTGACTTCTCCGACGTGATGATTCACCAAGTTATTCACACCATTGAGTTCTGTCTCAACTGTATTTCTCACACCGCCTCCTACCTTCGTCTTTGGGCTCTTTCCCTAGCTCATCAGCAACTTTCTATCGTGCTTTGGGACATGACTCTTGGCTCTGCCTTTGATCAGGAAAGCCCCGTCACTCGTGTGATTGCGGTTGTCTTCTGCTTCTACCTCTGGTTCACCTTGAGTGTGGCTATTTTATGTGTCATGGAAGGAACCAGCGCCAGTAAGGTTACCCCCGGACCATCTATTCTCGGAGAGATACTAACCGTCTCTAGTGTTGCACTCGCTCAGGTTGCACTGGGTCGAGTCGATGTCGAAGCACTTTATGGGAGAAGGTATCCCCTTCTTACCCTTCAGCTTCAAGACTCTTCTCGAGGAAGACCCGATCGATTAAGGCTGTATATTCGGTCTTGTTTCGTTATAGCTTCTCTAAACCATCTTTTATTCAAGCGTCCCTGTGGGATTCTGTTCTTTCACTCTCCGGGTTTCCTTGTCTCGTGTTTTGTAAAGTATCTAGAGAATACATCACGTCTTATGTACAAATTCAGTTCCCCGATGGCTGTAAAAAGAATCGAACTTAAATCGTGACCTAGGTGGAAGTCTACGGAGACCCGAGATTCATTTTATAGATTTTTTTGTATTGTATTTTAGACTATTAAACATCACGAAGGCGCTGACGAATTAAGCGACATCAGACGTCATCACTTGCCGACCAGGACACGAACTCCAGCTTTCTCAGCACTCCAGGAGTAAAAAGACGTTGCTTTATAAAAGTGATCAAAGATAAGAAGAAATGAGGCTGAGCTGCATGAAGCGGCACCCGAAGGGGGGGTATCAATCATGTCCTCGTGTCAAAGGCAAAATCAAAAAAGGGCGCGCTTATTTCTTCTGGTACTTGTTGTACATGTCGATGACCTTTTGCACCTCGTCGCGGGAGCCGAGGAAGACACCACTCTTATCGTGGATGTGCTCGGGGACAACCTCCATCAAGCGCTCCATGCGCGAGTTGACGGCCAGTCCGCCGGCGTTCTCGAATAGCATAGCCATGGGCGCACACTCGTACAGAATACGCAGCTTGCCCTTGGGGCTCTTCTTGTCGGCCGGGTAGGCGAAGATACCGCCATAGAGCAGGGTTCGGTAGGCGTCTGCGACCATGGATCCGATGTAACGGGCGCTGTAGGGCTTCTCGCCCGCGGGCGGGAACTTGAGGCTGTGGAAGTACTGGTTGCACCAGTCATCCCAGAGGGAGCTGTTGCCCTCGTTGACGGAGTAGATGGAGCGCTTGGCAGGCATGACCATGTTGGGGTGGGTAAGGATGAACTCGCCCAGCGAATTCTCAAGGGTGAAGCCGTTGACGCCGCCGCCGCGCATGGTGATGACCAGCTGGGCGGAGGCACCGTACATGGTGAAACCAGAGGCGACCAGGCTGGTACCGGGGTGGAGAAGGTGCTCGGGGCCGACGGTCTTGTTGGGGCCCAAGACCTCGTCGGGCAGCTGGAAGATACCGAAGATGGTACCGACGGAGACACCGGCGTCCAGGTTGGAGGAGCCGTCAATGGGGTCGCAAACCACGGCGTACCGGGCGTCGGGGTGCTCGTCGAACTTGATCACGTCTTCTTCCTCTTCGGATACCACGATGCGGCACTTGCCAGAGCCGCGCATGGCGGAAATGAAGATGTCATTGCCGATGACGTCGAGCTTCTTCTGGTCGTCGCCGGTGGTGTTGGAGGAACCGGCCAGACCAGTCAAGTTAATCAAGGAGGCACGACGAATGTAGTATGCGATGGACTTGAAGGAGAATTGGAGAGCATGGCAAAGTAGGGTAAAGTCACCGGAGGCATCGGGGTACTTGGTCTGCTCTTCAGTGAAGAACCGGGTGAGGGTGACAATGTCAGTGTTGATGTTCTCCTGACCGACAGGAGGAGCGCCCGACATTTTGGAGGTTGTTCTAAAGGGAGGGGTAATTGAGAGAGAAAAGGTAGATGTATGACGGCCTCGGCTTCCAAGGGGAGGGGCAATTAAATAAGAGCAGATCGAAGCCAAGAACCACTGTGGCAAGTAATCCGAACAAGGCACAGCAAGGCAGGTAGATCGAGTGGAGTGGGATTAACGTCAAGGAGCAAGAAGAGGGGAGCAAACCGGTCTAAGTACTGACGCAAACCGCGGGGAGCAGTGACTTCATTCCCGAGTCCCGCTGGTTTTCGTCATGTTTCCCCGCGTGACCGTGTCGCTCCGGTTTTCCCCTTGAGCCTTCTGGTGGACCGAATCTGCCCGTCCGGAGTCTAGCTGTTTGATTTGCTTTTTAAGAGGTCCGGTCAATTGCAATTGGCCGGATTCTAAAGACTCACGATGGCATCTGCGACGACAATGCCGCGGGGTTGGCTGGTCTCGATGGCATCGTTGGGCCACCGCTTTCCCGGTCGAGAGCCTCCGATCCCTTCCTCTTGCCGAGTTCTCGGCCATCGGGAGAGCAAGACACGGAAGAAAGAAATCCCTCCACTGGACTCTCCACCTTGACCGTCATGTGCACAACTGAGATTTATCTTATTTTTGAAAAAAAAAAACCCCTGATAGCGCGGACTAGTTCAGGTCCGACATTCTAGAACCCGTGTTTATAGATCGCCGATCCCGACTCTTTCGGCTCACCTGATGACACCCAAATATCCTAGGATGCATATGCACTCAGCACTTGAGAACAAATAAGAAGTTGTTGATGACCAATTCCGAAGACCGTTAAGAATTGATCTTCCGAATGGAGTTGGGTTATTCGTACAATCGACAGTCAGGGGTTTCTGGCTACCCCACCCCGTGCATTCGGTCTTTGTCTAGGCTTCGATGCTGAAAGACCCCATCAGAGCTCATAGAACTCCTCGAGGTAGTCGGCGAGGTTGACAATTGATCCAAGTCTATTCCCACTGATCAGCGTTCCAGTATTTCGGCCGCGTAATCGGGGGGCTGAGCTCTGATATGCCAGAGTTACATTGCACGGGCATAATAAGCGCGGGGTGAAATACGGAATCACGGCCAGGAGCATTCTTACTTCCCTATCCATCAATTTGAAGCGTCACCCGTACCATTGAGCCTCAATACATTTCATCATGACGACTCCCCGTTCCCTTAAACTGGAGCCTCTTACCATCGGGGACAACTCAGCCGTCACCGACTTGTGGTTTGCGGCCTTCATCGACCCGGAGATACGACGCGCGTTTCCCGACACGCCGGGCGTGCGCAAATGGCTGGAGGATGCCATTGCCCATGATCTCCTCAACAAGCCTTTCCAGCGATACATAAAAGTGATAGATACCGAATCGAAAGATGCCCAGGGCCGACCGCGAATAGCCGCATATGCCAAATGGGACTTATCCATGCCCGAAGAACGGGGCCGCCGATTTCCCCCGTGGCATGAAGAAATGCCCGGTGAGCTTTGCGACGAATTTTTCGGGAAAGAGGAAGCGAATAGGAAGCGTGTCATGGGAGCGACGAAGCATTTTTGTACGTGCGTTCCATTCCGATTCTCCACGGGGTCACTGATTTGGTCTGTAGACTTGGATACGGTCGCTACGCACCCGGACTATCAGCGGCGAGGGGCTGGTTCCATGCTTGTCAAATGGGGCTGCGATCTGGCCGATGCCGAGGGCGTCCAGGCGTATGTGGACGCCAGCAAGGACGGTGCACCTTTGTATGCGAAATTTGGATTCGTGGATTACAGTAATCCTGGCGAAGGGATCTCCTCGATGGCTCGAAAGTAGCCGATACAGTGATTGTAATGGAATTGTAGGAAACTGAGCAAATAAGCCGTAGAGCAATCAAGACCCTGAATTTATAAGTCTTTCAAACCCTCACATCCATCCCTAAGTGACATAGGCCAGATTTAATAGCCGAGCAAATCGGCCGTGCTCTTGGCGACGCGTGACGGACACTCCTGGTGCCTCTTGAAGTCTAGTTCCTGGGAGCGATAAACTAACATTGCAGAGATGACTCGGTGCCCGGTGGACTACTTGTTATCGGCGGCTCATCTCTTTGGAATGTTTTCACCTGTGTCAGTATAAATAAATGAGCCGACTCTATGCCCTCCGCTTCTTCGTGCGGACTCTCTGTGGGTTCTTCAGAGTACACGAGAAAAAAAGCCCGTGAGCTGAAGATTCACGTGATCTAGACATTGACCGAAGCACAGGCCCGATGCGGACTAGACCCGGCAGAATGTGGCTCCGGGCCGCAGAGCTTGAAAAACTTCGAAATTTGTTTTCGCTCTTTCTCTTTCTTCACACTGCGAGTAACCATCTCCTCCATGGCATTCAATGTTTTTGCCTCGAGACTTGGTTTCTTCATCCATCCAAGATGACCAGAACACCGTTGCCGCTGTTACTAATCGCTTGCGCCTGACAGACAGAATTTCGGTAAGTTCCATGACTCGGTTAGCATTTCTGCACACGAATCGGTTGAGCACACTCAACATGATGATACACAATAACCCAATTCAAACTAGAGTCTTTGACCCCAAGGGGAATGAAACTTTGTTATTTGCACGTCAGGCTGAACATTTGAAGCTTGCTTTGATTTATCACACATTGTTGTCGAGGTGGACATGGAGCTAACTCGGCCTCAAGTAGGACTAACTCGACACATCTTGCAGTATGCACACACGCATGAACTTTAGATGGTGAGTAACTTGTCTCTTTCCTCCCTCACCACACCTTACATGATGATCATTTCGTATAATATACGCTGGAAATTACCGTCCAAGGTCTTCGGATCACTGACGATAACTAATGGCTTGACTGATATCTTTCACACCTGCAACCTTCTCTCTGGACCCTGCTTGTGGATCTTGTGCTAACTGCCATGAAGAATAGGACGTTCTCGACTCTTCGCATGGTAAGCTCGTGACCCATCCTCGCGCACATAAGATCTTCCAAGATCACCCCGTCCAAAGATGAAGCGGCACTGGGCTCCGACGGTCGTTAGACAAAACGTTCCGGTCATGACGGAGATGCCTTTTTGTGGCAGGCCTAGAAAACCTCGCCCACTGAGACATGCCTGATGATATCTTGTCGACTCTCACAATGTTTTGTGACGAACCGCTAATCATCGCGAGTAGTAGCTTGCTGCCGTCGCCTTTCGACTGCGATTGTAGAAATACACTGGGTATGCCACCCCTTTTTTTTCTTTTCCATCACCCCGCCTCTCTCTTTTATGATGATTCCCTTAGATGACGAGTCTTATTGGAGTTATCCATGCAGACACAATCTTTTTAATAACCATTCATGCTTCTCTGACACACCTGTTCATCAAACAATTGCTGCTCGACATTTGACAACAGTCGCTAATGTTTTACTGCAGTGAAATTCTTGATGGGCTTCCGCTACCCTCGACCCTCTTCAGACTGTAGGTGTATGTCACATCACACCTTGTCTCCCCTTTGTCCATGTTACCATGATGAATCGACACAACCAAAGACAAGCATATGTCCAAGCCAGCTTCGGCTGGCCGAGACGAGACATGTCATGACTGATCAGTCACATCTGTCACGGTGCTGCAACATCCAGTCAGTCCGGTGCTGATGGATCTTGAACAGGGAGAATCTCCAATCGGACTAATTACGTAGATGTCGCGGCCATCTGCATTGTCTCATGTAAGTTACACAACTTGTTTCTTTTGTCATTTTCATACCTCCCCTTTATATGATGATTTATCATACATTATCACGACGGTCAACATAAGGAATTTAAATTGATGACCACCGCCTGTGACAGGGCATATTATCTGACACCATTGTTTAAACACATTTGTTCGGTCGCTTTGTCTAGAACGTGACGCTAACATTCGGCCAGTGATCTGATGGGACTTGCCGTCGAGGCTCCTATGTGTCCTGCTTTCGGCCTTGGGTTTCTCACCGGCCAAGACGGCATAGAAGCCTTCGTGTTCAATTAGTGTGCATTAGTTAGAAGTCGATCAATCGATCAACTATATTTAAAACATCACGTTTTCTTGGTCAAAGTAAGAAGAGTAATCCCTGCCGCGAAGGTCTCCATAGCGGCCCCTCATTTGCAGATAGCCTACACCCCTGCAGAGGGCATTTTGCATCAAGAGGTGAAACTCGCGATCCTTCATGATCTGGACGCTGGTTGGGTGTTGACAGGGTCCGAGGATGCGGGGGCAGCAGCGGTGGGCCTCTCAGCGACGACGATAAGCGCCGAGCCCGGGCCCGTGTGTGATGAGCACATTCAAGCTGCATATGCACAGGATAGTGTCTGGCAAATCTTGGCTTTCCCCCTCCCTTTTAGTGCTCAACTCTTGCCGCTTTTTGATCACCGAGTACAACTGAGCACCGTGACTTGATCACTGTGCACGGACTGAGTGTACAGGGATAAGCGGCCTGAGTAAGCTACATCAATAGAATGCAACACGCTAGCACCATTATATGCATCTCTTCCCGGTTTAGATCGCCCATCGTCCCATCAGAAAAGCAATGTGACCGTTCATCCCAACGATCTCGCTCCTACCCAAGTGAAAAACTTATAGTGAGGCCGTTCAATTCACCATTTATTAGGTACCACCATCGTATAATGCTCAGCCTTTTGCGGCTCTTCAGAAGCGTAATACTTTCTTAATTAATCTTGTGTGATGATGTTGAATATGTTTATCAGAATATCTTGCTAGACCTAAGTACGTGGTCAATCATAGATCAGGGCCTCGTGGGTGTTCCTGAAGTCGAATATGAATGATGATACTCGATAATCTTGTTCTCGATCCTGCGCACATTGGCTTCCATTCCCGAGCTAGCAACTGAGCCCAGATTCCGGAATTCGAACAGAGGAACGGACAAGTGCTCGTTCCCATAAATGCGCTCTCTGACCTCACCATAGGCTCCAATCTGCTTATCGAACCATCTATCGTAGAATTCCATCAGATCCAAAGCACCCTTTGGTTCTTTTTTGTCCTTCGCAATAGATCCAAGGGCTTTTCTAGCAATCTCCAGCTTGCTGCCGGTGTTTTTGATTCCTTCCATCCAGTCTTTCACGGTAAATGTCGCTTCATTCCCGAGACCTTCGTTATTTTTGAACGGTGAGTCACCGTTCACAGTGAGCGTCCACTTGGAATCGATATTAGAATGAGGCGTTGGCTTGTCAAGAGGCGCTTTGCACCATAGGTCGTCGATCCTAGATTAATAGGGTCAATTTGGGATCCCAAAATCGGATATTCAGTCTCAAAAGAGAGACTCACTCGACCTCTTCCTTCTCCTCTTCAGTAGCGTCGGGGTGGTCAACTTTGACATTCTTGTAGCATGCAAGTACTTGAACCAATTTATAGAGATCTTTGCCCTTTAGGCTAGACTCCACTCCCTCGTACAAAGACACAAAGTTCGTTCGAGGCATGATGGGACTCCTTTTCTTGAAACTATCCTTGACTGTAACCCCGGGTTGATTTTTGACATAAGAGAGAACAAGGGAGAAGAAAGCCATCTCCTCTGCTGTGACGTCCTCAGCTTTGATACCCTGTGGGGAGCTCTGGAAGAAGTTCTTATTGACCCAGACCATATCTTCTACCAAGGTCTTTGTTCCAGGCAAAAGGGGATTGATCAACGGGTTTGTCGTCTTTGCGTCTTTGAATACGGCATTGAGGGCAGTCATTGGTAGGGGTGCTGTGGCCTGGGCTTGCCAATAGAGGGATCTCCAACCACCGCTTCTTTGGGGGCCCTTTATTTCCCAGGTTTTGCACTGGTTACTGACTGGTTTCACGAGATCAACTTTGTTGTTTTTAGATGTCGCATGGGGATTCCAACGCTCCTATGAGATGCAAAGTTTGCTGTCAGTGGAGAGTTCCCACGGGTGGAATTGGAATCTTGACTCACGATGTCACTCGCAACATCCTTCGCTGCTTGCACGGCCGCAGGATTGGGGCCACAGGAACGACCCCTAGTCATCTTCCTTGAGGCATGAGACCCTTGTCGAGGTTCGTGGGCAATCAGTTGAAGCTATTTACGGAATCTTGGGACCATATAATCGAGGCCGTATGAACATGAATTCAACTTGGAGGGACCAAGGAGTTCGTTTGATTAACTAATACCTTCCTAGAGAACGGGGGACAATTTAACTATGAAGATACAAAGTACCGAACAAGTCCCGCTCGCGGCGCATTTGATGAGCATGTCACTAATGAGAAGACAGAGTATAGTGATCCACTATATATTTAAAAAGAGAGGCAAATTTGAACAGGAGATCCACTAGGTTTTTCCACTCATTTCAGTCTGATACGGCAATAAGCTTGGAAGGAATGGCCTCAGCCCCCGAACTAGATCCCACCAACTCCAAATCAAGCTAGTCAACGCTTGCTAAAGCTTGGTGAAACTTGGCCTCTACCCGCTTCAGGGGTTGGGGGGCTGTCAGGGTCCAAAATACATATCCCTCTAGCATGGTCGCTGGGGTGGTGGTAAGTGGGGGCGGGGCCGTGTCTCCCAGGGGCATGTGAGCATCGCATCAACGGGAAATACCACCATCAACGGACGAACATTCGGATTTCTTCCCAAAACCAAATTCAGATACCCCAACTTGACGTTTGCGAAATTCAAACTAGTTTCTCTCCTTTCCAATCCGTCCCTGCAGCCTACCCCCTTTTTTCAGATCATGGTCATAATACATGATCAGTCGGTGCTATCTTCACTTCCAGCTGAATTGATCCTCCGTGTTTTCTGTGCGCTTTCCACCTTTCCCGACGTACTGCATTTTGCTTCGTCCTGTCAAAAGCATCGACAGATTCTCCATGACAATGTCAGTACCATTTATCACCATGTGAGTCCAAGGGCAATCCCTTGTCGACGCTATGCGCGAAAGCTTTTGGAAGATCAAGGGGGCTCCCTATCATACGAGAATCCAACGATTCTAGATTTCCTGCAACTGTCTCGGAACTCCGTCGTCATGGAGAAATCCATCGACCAGTTTAATGAGAAGGTCGTCGCTGAGATGGCACGACCAGGCTCAAGATACGACCGTATGTCGGCCAGACCTATGAACCTACGTCTATCTAACCTCTCAATAGGAAGCTATGGTCCGAAGGAAGCTCTCGAGGGTAGATCACGTCTTCCACACCTCACTAAATCTGAGCGCCCACGATTTATTCGAGCAGCTTACCAAATGTGGAGCCTGATTCTCCTCGATCCTACCCTGAGGGAGCTTAGAATAAGCACGCTCAAGTTCAAAGACGTTCAAACTCTCATCGACTTAGTGGAACTTAGTTCCTGGGCAGAGCTGAGGTTGATCCAGGACAAACAAACGATGGAGATAGAAGAGCAAAATCTAGGACTGGTAACAGACATAGGCCGCATTCAACTGACATGGGCCGCTAAGCTCATCATTGCGAAATTTTATCTCGAGGGAAGAGCATATTCGCCATCCGCCCCATTTGAAATAGCATATCGGGGCTGTCTCTCCATTTGGGATAACTGGAAAGATACGTTTAAAGATGATATGTTATATGCACTGAAGGGGCGGAAGCATGATAAGCCGGTTTCGGAAGTTTGGTATGAAACATCTGACGAGGAGTTGATGGGTTAGTTTGTTTGATTTGGCGATTGCATCATTGATTATTTAGAGCGCTTCGCACGCGAAAGATGGGTTTGAAAAATGGATACAATGGATAAATGTAATAGACCTTGTTCCCTATAGATTGAATACTTCTAACTTCATTGTAGTAAATCCGGGTTCACCGTCGTGTCAAAGTCTTTCAGCGGGTGGAGCTTTTAGCTCTTTCCTGCGCCCCGCGGTCATGACGCATTTTCTTGATGAGGGTAGTCCAGAAAATGAGGGCAGGGGCATGCTACCAAAAAACTAACAATTACGATATAAACGACCTTATAGGGGCTAATCTATTCTGGGTATAGTCTGCGGTGGGCTGAACCCGTGCTGGCATCTACTCGGTGAGTCCGAGCGTGAGCGACCTCATAAAAGCGGCGGCAGCTCAAATGGGAAAGCCCCACCCGCCAGGGGATATTAGGTAGGTATAGGTGCATATTCCATTCCCCGCTTCGCCTGGGACTTTATCGTGTTTTCTTTGCTCTGCTGTTCCAAATTTAGCTCTTGGACCCCATGGCGTGCCGTCCGCTTGGGTCTGCCCTAAGTGGCCCTGGTGTTTTCTTTTTCCCAGCTCTCCAGCTGCCTCGATAGAAGCCCCCTCGTCTTCTCCAAACACGTACCGTTTGCTTGAATGGTTTCTTGATTTCCTAGAGGGCCATGGCTTCGAATCGGGCTGCCATTTGATGAGTACTCAGTACCAGGATGAACGGGTACGTCGATGCGTTTTTTGAACACCCCTCTCTTAAGTTGGTTACGTGCTCAATACTGATCCCCGAATTCCAGCTGGATGGGCTCGAATCATGCAGACGACCAGCAGCAGTACTCGAGCTGGTCGTCACCACCTTTGAACAATCACCCATCGCCGGGTCGTCGAGAGCATGCGGCGCAGCCTCCGCTGTTAACGACGGCATTCAATAGCTCTCAGTTCCACCATGCATCGACTCCTCTGTCATCTACCTCGCTATCTAGTCCCTTCACGCAGGCTCATTCTCCATATGTTGCTTCTCCTGCGCACGCCAGATCGACCCCGTCGTCTTCCATGCCGTCCAGGCAGCAGACGGCTTACAATGCGCCCTACAACCCGCAGGAATGGGGACCCGTTGGCGGGGGCTCTGCAGGAGCTGCATACTCCCAGGCAAACAGCATGCATCGAGTTTCGCCCCAGCAGAGGACCCAGGCAGGTTGGTCTCGCTCATATAAAGAGCATTCGAAGCTCTTGCATTGACCGTGTCTCCGTAGATGTTCCCGTATCGCCGCCTCCTCCACCCTACTCGCCTCCAAGTAATCGAAACCAATTAACACAGGAGTTCACCCCAAATCCTAACATTTCGGTGACACCGATGGTGACACCGCCCCAGAATTCGTCCCCGGAGAGCAATATCGATATGAATGTTGAATACCAAAGACACTCGGTCAATCGCCCTCGGCCACTCTCCATGGTGTATTTTGATGATCCGGGGTCACGACAGTCACTGCCGCCTCCACCTCCACCTCAGGGACATCGATCTGTTTCGCAAAGCCGGATGGATAATTACCAGGTTGCTCCTTACAATTCTGCTGCATTACACTCCAGATCACGCGTTTCGATGTTCTATGAACAAGGCTTTCCATCTCCATCCTTGAGAGGAAACGCAGTGGGACCGTCAGCCGATCAATTGGAAACACCATCAAGGCCCCCTGCGTCCAGAAGAGCGGCCTCTGCAGGGGCTGTTGTAAGTAGCGCAGGCTCTTCCAGGAATCGTTCTCCTTCAAATAGCGGTTGGGAACCAGGTATGCCGCTTCCACCACCTCCTCCAGGGCCTCCCCCAACGACAAGGACTATCAGCGCGAGCGGTTCGTCAGAATCATCTTCCACGAGAACGGTTCAAGGCCCAAGCAGGGTTCGCCCTAGACCGCCGCCAATGATGGGAACTGGACTGGGTAGCATTCCACCAACACCGGCAGATTGGATTGATGAGGAGTATATGAACCACCGGCCGAGTAGGGACCATGAACCTCTGCATATTGATACTACCAGAGAAATCCCCCAACCGGATCCAGTTGGAAATTCAGACATGGATGAACCGGAGTATCAGCCACAGAGAACCCCTGGAAGTGGCGGTCTTTTCCGAAGTCCAGCCGTTCGAGATCCCAGTGCTAAGGGTATTCGTGAAAGGCGAATCGAGCGTCGAAACCGCCAAAGTCAGACTTTTGAAGATATGAGCACAGTCTCTTCTAGTAGCAATCCTTGGGCTGATGCTTTGGAGCAAATAAAGCCGTCGAATCTTGTCTTTCCGGAGCACGGACAGAGTCCCGGTGATGCTCGGAACCAGACATCGTCAAGGTACACCCCTCAAAGTACCCGGAGTATAGGATCAGAAGGACATCGCACTGCCTCGCGCTCTCGAGCATCATCTACAGGCGTTTTCTCTGAGCAGTCGCCGCACTCGATGCCCAAGCCAGAAACCTGCCCCGCTGGACCGTCTGCTGCTTTTGCGCAGACTCCTCCATTTTCTCCAGGCGCCTCTTCTTCAACATTCCAAAAGGAAGCATCCCATGTGGTACCACCGAAGGCACTTCCGACTCCACCTCTAAATTCGGCGAAGGAGGTTCTATCACGCTCTCGCGCCGCTTCCAGAGGGCAAGAAGACCGGCCCATTTCTCATATTCTGCACTTGCCAAATGATGCGATATCCACGATGCAGCCGCTATCTCCACGTCGACTTCCAAATGCACAGTCTACTCAGCAGGCGTCATTGGAATCTGTCATTAGGCAGGAAACTGACTTTGTTCAAGATGCTATTCAAAGACATCAGAAGTTTATTGAGCAGGAAGCTGCCGCCCTGAATGAGACCGAGGCTATGAAAATCTTCACTGATTTTATCGTTGCTGAGTCTCAGATACGCCGTGAGCGGTACGCCGCTGTTTGGGATGCTGGCTCGTTTGAAATCAACGAAGTGCGCAGCAAGCTTTTTGAAATACCGTCTCCACAAGCCAGTTTGCCATCAACGAAGCCAATCAAACCGATGCCCACTTTGGAAATACCGTCGAACAGAACTAGTCGACCTGAATCAGCCTGGTGGAACAACTACCAGCCCTGTCTCTCACCCATTGCCAGTCTGGGTATGAGCAACGACGAAATGAGCTCAAGGGGCCGCGCACCCAGCCGCTGGTGGGAGTCTAAGACAGGATCTAGTAGCGAGGGCTATGACAGAAAGGTTCAACGATCCAAGAGGGAGTCTAAATACATGGGTCTTCCCCGTGACTCAATGCAGTGGGACCAAGAACGAACTCCTTCGAAGCTGGATGATGCGGGTGCGAATTACACAGGCCAGTACGAAGCCTACGGTCCGGGCGAGTATCCCCCGGAGAAAGTTGGCTGGCATGAAGAGACTCCTGGTTATCCAAATGACGGAAATGGAGACCGACACGGCCAATTTTTGACGACCCAGAAGCTGGACGTCTCACGACTCATTACTCTGCCGCCACCATACCCACGCCACTATCCTGCGGTGAATAATAGCCATCCGGATCTCGTCTCCTATCGAACCACGGTCCGCTCGATCACCGACCTGTCTGAAATCAAGTCGACCAGACAGCGGTACAAGGACGATGTGGAGAGCATGGCTCAAGAACATAGGAGTCAAATCAAAGAGGGCCGTCGACATTTCAAGTCCAACATTCAAAACCAGATCCAGGAAGGTAGCCTCACATTTGCAGAGGCAGCCGAAGCCGAAGCGGCCATGATTGTGGACGAGAACAAGCGGGAAAGAGGATTGGTTAAACGCGAGCTTGATACATATCAAGAGTCGGTGTTGAAGCCGATGATGACCATCCTCAATGACCGCATCGATCGAGCGACAACCTGTATCGATGATCTGAGTAGCAGGCTTTTCGACGACGCACAACACGAGACGCCAGACCAGACGCAGGAAGAGGGTGACGAGAAGCCTGAGCTGTTGGAGAAACTGACGCAGCTGAAATGGCTGTTCGAAGCGCGAGAGCAGCTTCACCGCGAATCGTTCGAGCTGATCAGTGACCGCGATGAGAAATACAAGCTAGTCGCTTTACTACCGTATCAACAAAGCAGGAACGAGGACAAGATCCGAGAGACACACGCATTCTTCTCCAAAGATGCTCTCGACCGACGGGTGCAATACGAGACCCAGGCTTTCTCCCGTCTTGAATCCTTCCTGGACGTCATTGAGCAAAACGTTGTACGTGGCGTCGAAAAGCAACTCTCTGCATTCTGGGATATTGCACCGTCCCTTCTCGCTCTCGTTCAGCAAATACCGGACAGTCTGCGTGATCTTCAAATCCAGATCCCGGCGGATGAATACCAAGAGAATCCCAGCTATCAGGCGCATCCACTGCAGTATTTATATACGCTACTGTCCCACGCGGAAAAGTCGAGCTATCAGTACATCGAGTCGCAGATCAACCTTCTTTGTCTGCTGCACGAGGTGCGGTCGGCTGTTATGCGGGCCAATCGCAACCTTGCTGAAGCAGAGAGGATCTGGCAAGGAGAGTCTGAGGAAACCGTGCGTCGGGATATGCAGGAAGTTCGGGCAGATGAAGAGATAACTCTTACAACAGACCTCAAGGACAAGGTTTCCACCGTCGAGGGTCAGTGGACCGAGGCTCTTGGTAGTCAGATTCAGGGTTTACGAGAACGAGTGAGAGAACAGCTCGAGATAGAGGGTGGGTGGGAAGACCTGGAGCAATTGGAGCAGGAGTGATGGTTTTTATTGTTTGATCATTTGTGATATCCCCATTCGTTCGCTGTAGACCGGGCTTCCACAGTATATAATCCACTTTATTTACCTAGTGCTTCCATCTACGTTCCAAGGTCATGTATGCTCTCCATGAAGGCGACTTGCAGTCATGATCGTCCCCACCAGTCACGTGCGTCGCTTTCTAGAGTCTTCCGTCCCGACGGACTCAAATATCGTTCCTCTTCTCCCATTCCTCTCCTTTTCATCCACCTTTCATTTCTTTCGTCCGGTATTCCGCCTGGACCTGTTTTTGAACTGTAAGCTTTCCCCCTTCTCCTGTTTCCCTGCAAACCCCAATGGAGCTTTTCCCCTGGTTTTTAAACCTCCCAGTCGGAGATTCTCCAACTCGCCCAAATGATGAGACACCATAGCTGGCACCAGTCAGAGGGACGGACTACCATCCGTCTATTTTGCTGAATAGCTTTGCGTCCGGCAATACGCTAGCTGGACCTGATATTTGTGGCCATTGCCTCGTGCAATTTTTTCATCCGCTCAACACATGAAGACATCTTGGAAACGCCGCTAACCGACGAAATCGCACAGAACCTTCAGAGAAGTGGAGCTAGTTGTGCCGCGACTTTCCAAAGGAGAATTGAAGGAGGAGCAGAACCCCTTCGACTGTCGCAATTTTCAATCAGAATTTTATCACACATAGTCAACATCCTCCAGCTCCATCATGGTCCTCCACAACCCCAACAACTGGCACTGGGTCAACAAGGACGCCTCTGGCTGGGCCAAGGAATACTTGCAGAAGAACCTGACCGTCATTAGTGCCGAGGAGGGGGGCGTGTCAGCCAAAGTAGACAAGGTGGTGTCCATGAATGGCGACGTAGACGTCAGCCAGCGCAAGGGCAAGGTCATCACCCTGTTCGATGTGAAGCTGTCCCTAGAGTACTCAGGTTTGTAGAAATCGTTCCATCCGCAGAGCTTTGGCAGCTGAGATTGTTCGATAGGTAAGACTCAGGACGGTGAGGATGTCAGTGGCTCCATCAACATCCCCGAGGTAGCCCACGACACCGAGGAAGATGAGTATGTCGTACGTTCCCTAGAACCCGCCTTTCTGCAGTA
Organism: Penicillium sp. S103-07; assembly: GCA_037042055.1. NCBI lineage: Eukaryota > Fungi > Ascomycota > Eurotiomycetes > Eurotiales > Aspergillaceae > Penicillium > Penicillium sp. S103-07. Next base: position 141,276 of record JAXQJQ010000027.1, on the reverse strand, counting down.
TTCAATGCTGTGCACTGGGACTGACTAACACGATGGTGCCCAGTTCGAGATTGAGAACCACGCCGATGCCTCGTCCAAGCAGCCCGTAAAGGATCTCGTCCGGTCTAAGATTGTCCCCCAATTGCGCGTGGCCCTGGCCAAGCTCACCAATGCTCTCGTCACCGAACATGCCAAAGACCTTCAGCACGCCGCTGGTGTCGACCCAACCCGCGGTTTCACCCCGGCCACCGTCTACCCTCAGGCCAAGAAGGAGGCCGCCCCTGCTGCCGCCCCTACCACTACCTCCACTGCCGGCAACGTCGCCGTGAATACCACCACCGTGACCGCGTCCGATGAGATGCGCACTACCGCCGAGGAGCTGTACAACACCTTCACCGACCCCCAGCGCATCGCCGCTTTCACCCGCGGTCCTCCCCGCCAGTTCGAGGGCGCTCATGTCGGCGGCAAATTCGCCATCTTCGACGGCAACGTCACCGGCGAGTACGTCAAGCTCGACGCACCCAAGCAGATCATCCAGAAATGGCGTCTGGCCCAGTGGCCCGCCGGCCACTTCAGCACCCTCGAGATGAACTTCGATCAGAACGACGTCGACGGCGTCACCCAGCTGCGCGTTTCCTGGTCCGGCGTCCCTGTCGGCCAGGAGGACGTTACCAAGCAGAACTGGGAGATGTACTACATTCGCAGCATCAAACAGACTTTCGGGTATGTATTCAATCCTCCTTGTTCTGGCCTTTGACCAATGCGGGTCTCTCTTCAGATCACGACCCTCGTCTTCTCGGAAACCGTTGCTGACGTTTTTGCTTGTTTTGCTTGGTATAGCTTTGGCACTATTCTCTGATCGACTTCGCGGCTCCTCGACCGCGTGATACTGATAGAATGTATCCTATCTTTTCGAGTTTCTTTTCTCCTGCAACACAATACAAAACTCAAAAGCGCATGGCCTCTTGGGGACTATCGTTTTCGTGTTTTGAAAACGCATGCTATCCACCATTGATACATGGTATCGTTCTGGCCTGGAAAGGGCTATGGCGGTGGTGATTTTGGTTCTGTCTCAGCATTAGAGAGACGGTAAGCCATTCTGTCTCGTTCGTGTTTGTTGGTTTTATGTTTGGCCTTGGTCTAGATGCATTTGCTGTCTCGGACCGAGGATTGCAATGATGCTACGATAGAGAAAGTGATGCGATGCCTATGATAATGAATGAATTGAACTGTTCCCCAGTCCTCTGTTTCAGTACAAATTGATGTCCTACTCCCTCCTCGCTGCCTGTCGTCTCTAAAGGCAACCGGTCAATCTAGTTCCCTCTCACTTGCTCAACTTGACTCTTCTTCTCTCTTCCTCCCCCTCCCCTCGTCCTCCCACGCTCCAACACCTTGTGGCCAGAAACTTTCATAATGTCTTCGGCTGCTGTGAAGCGTGAAGCGTCCGCCGATCGCGGGCTGGAGCTCGTATATCGAGTGAGAGAACGGATTCCGCCCAGCCAGCAGAGATACCGTAACGAACAGAACGCAGCACTGCTGACAGTCCACTCCGCGATGGGAAATGCGTCCGAAAAGCCGCCTACCATATCTGCCGCCAATCCACGGGGCCGCCGCAACACAAACTAACGCATACCTCGCCGCAGTCCAATGGTCCCGGCCAGTGGATGACTCCATCTCCCGCATGCTTCCGGGCTGTGACATCCTCGTCTATCAACTTGTGGATCGCCATGCACCTCCGTTTACTTGCACTTTGTCTAGCCTGGTCTTCGGCAACCCGACCCACCTCACGGTTCTCCATGCCCACTGGGTCGACACCTCGACCCTAAGCTACACCCGTCTTTACAAAGACCTTCAATCCTGGGCGTTGTCTACTTCTATGGACTGCCAAAGACCCCCGCCATTTCACACGAGAAGAAAAAAGCAAGAAACAACAAGGGAAGCGCCTTGTTCATGGCAAATTTTGGCTCATGCCAATCACGCATGTTATCACGGCTTTCTACAGTGGCCTTTTCCCCAACCTATTTCGCCCGTCACTACCCGAGCTCGCATCCACTTGGTCGTTCGCCAACGTGTGCCTCGCCGTAAGAGGCCTTTGGAGCGCTTTCGTCTTGATGGTTAGAGTAGTTCTTTCGGGACGGTGATGATACCAGAGTATGTTTTCCGTCAATTCGCTTGGGTAGAGGCAATATCTTCCGAGTTATCCTGAATCCCTCTCTGCCATTTGTTTTTCCAGATTGTTTATTTAGCTAGCCAACAGCTACTCTTATCAATTCAATGGAGTTTCTCAGAGCAGGATTGATATTTTGTAAGTAGAGATCGACGTGGTACGTATGCAAATGTCAAGAATCATACAGCAATCGCTAGTTACTGGGGACTATCTCTACCGTAGAACGAAAATCAGAAAAGAATATGGTGCGTCCAATCGTGATCTCTATCATTCGAGGTTTCCTGTACTTTTAAACTACCACTAAATTTTTGAGCACTCTTACAGAGTGCGCTCAATCATCTCAATACCGTAGTCCTCCTTCAGGGTCTTGAGAAGAGGAGCACAGATATCCATAGTCATGGGAGCCAAGACACCCTTCTTCGAAATGGTACCATCAAGGACCTGCTTCACGGCAACACCGCAGGGAACACCGACCAGCTTAGCCATGGCAGAGTAGCCAGTGGGGTTACCGTACTCGCACAGCGTAGAGGTGCGGACCTCCTTGGAGCCGTCCTTGTGCTCGATGTCGAACTTGTGCTGGAGCATGACCATGTCACGCTCGCCCTCCTCGTACTGCATCTTCTTCTCGAGGGTGGCGCACAGAGTGTCAAGGGCGTTGCCGCGGGGAGTGGTCTGCTCATCGGAGAACAGTCCGATCCAACGGAGACCGGCGAGGAGGCGGTCGCGCTCGTCGTTGTTGGGGAACGAGGTCTTGGACTGCACGGCGGCGATGAGGTCCTTCTCGGAGGACGAGGCGGCGCCAAGCACCTGGCGGGTGGCCTCCTTCCAAGAAGTGGCCTTGTCGAAGGCGGCGTTGGACTCGTCGCTCAGGAAGCCGATGTCGACCAGGACCTTGATCATCTCGGGGAAACCCTGGAAGCGCAGGGTACCGCGGATGAGGGTCTGGGCCTCGGGAATGTTGTAGCGCTCGCGGAAGGGAGTCGAGTCACGGTTCGGGTAGCCAACGAAGGCGAAGCCGGGGTAGATAAAGTAGGGCTTGGCAGTGGCCATCAGGTCGGGGCCGTCAATGCTGACGATCTTTCCGTCCTGGTAGATCTTGGCGGCGTTGCGGAGAGCCAGCAGGACACCACGGCTGGACCACGAGAACTTGTAACCCAGAGGGTTGTTGGAGCACTCGGGGGCGGGGAGACCACCGCAGAAGGAGATGAAGCCGGTGATCTTACCACCCTCGTTGTGGACCTCGGAGATGGTCTTGACGGCGTCTGGGGAGGTTAGTATTGTACGGTTCACTCATATCTTGCATAGATGCTTACAGAGGTGGTCAATGCCGGGGTCTGTAGAAAGTCAAATGTTAGTACTAGAAAAGAGGTGAATTGCTTCGAGGAAAAAAGAACTTACCCAAGCCGATCTCGTTCATGACGGTGATGCCGGCCTTCTTGCACTCCTCGTCAAGCTCCATCATGGCGGGAGACACGTAGGAGGTGGTGACGACATCCTTCTTGGTGCGGATAGCCGACTTGATGACGGTAGCGTGGAAAGTGTAGGGAATCAGGGAGATGGCAAGGTCGACACCCTCCATGGCCTTGTCCAGAGCGGCATCATCGCTGACGTCGAGGGAGATAGCCTTGGCGTTCTTGAAGCCCTCGGACAGCTTCTGGGCGCTCTCGAGGGTGCGGCAGGCTATGGAAACAAAGCACAATGATCAGCAATCTGCTTCTTCTGAAATGGACGAGTTTGTAGATAGGATGAGGTCTTTTTGGTCTTCCCGGACCCTTCGTCACGCATGGCGGGGTAACCGGACGGGAAACATCACGGAGGAACAGAGTGACGGGCCAATTCATTGGCAATTGCACGTACCGACGATAACCTGCACACCGGCCTTATCAAGAACCTCGACGGTGGGCTTGGTGACTGAAATTCCAACGTGAGCGAGTGTATACTTTTTTTTGGTGCAAGCGGCATTGCGGAGCAGCGAAGGATCGCGATTGCCCGTTAGCCGTAGAGAGGAGCATACCAAAGCCAGAGCCCAGAAGAAGGACCTTGGAACCAGCGATTTGCTTGACCATTTTGAATTCAATTGTGGTATGGATGATTGAGATAGAGAGAGATGTGCTCGGCCAGTTCCCCGTGTGGGTTGAGTCAAGCATCACGTGGCCGGTATCGGCGCGGGGAGTTATCTAAGCAGGTCGGGGACCCAAATAGGGAAAAAGACGAGGTAGTGAAGCTGTTTGTATGTATGATCTGTAGATAAGGCTGCTTGATGTATGATGTATGATGTATGATGTATGATGTATGATGTAGACAATAGGTGTAGTGCTGCTAATGCTGCTGGGATATATGAGACGATAATGATCAGTCGGAGCCGCCCTAACGCCACGAACTTCGCTGGATGCTGAAAAGAAAAAAGGATATAGCGAAAAGTATGCTCTATACCGCCTTAACTTTGCCCTGTCGCAGAGCCATGTTGTCCATGTCTTCTTCACTAGACTCAGGGCTGTCACCGGCAAAGTTGCCCTCGGCGTCTGGGTTCTGTCGCGACTTGGAAATGCGGCGCTGCCAGCCAAGCAACACGGGCAAGAAGTGCCACAGGTCGAACTCAGGCCACATCACATCGAGGAAAACAATCTCCGTATTCTCGTGACATTGCCAGAGCATAAAGTCACTCAGCCGTTCGACACCGGAAGTTCTGACTAGGATGTCCAAAGGGGGAGTACCCTTGGTCAACATGTGATCGGAGAGTGTTTGGCGCGTGATGGTTTCGGGAGAAATAAAGGTCGCGCTTTCTACATCGGACGTCTTGCCCTGCACCGTAGGCTTGGGGTGCTGGGCATCCTGCTGGCCGAGGTGAAGAGTTGTAGAAGACGAAAAGGATGATCCGGACTCATAGATCCGGTTGGCGTGGTCATTCCGCAGAATGGTATCATCTTCTTGACCAGAAGATTCCGCCGATATTGAGTCCGAGTCACTCTGGGTATCGTGTGTCTTAGACCCGAGGGCCTGGGCTCGGATGTTGTGGACAATATGAGATTCAGAGAAGGGCGTCCGGGCATGTCCGTTGCCAGGGTGAAGAGGCTTGCTGTAATCCTCGACGGTGTGACGGATAGCGGTGGTAATTTCGTCGCGGGAGGTGTAAGGGAAGCAGATATTCAGGACGCGGTCGCCGTTGCGGCTAGTGAGGTCGACAGCCTTGTTGACGGCGGCCAGGACATCAGGCTTGAGCAGATCAAGTCGGCCCAGAACGCGCACTTGGGCGCCGTACCGGTCCAGGAGGTCTCCATGCTGCGCCATCTGCGAAAGCTTCACCTTGGCCATATCCATGAGTGCATCGACCTCGAACTTAGACCGCTTGAAATTCTCGATGCTGAATGCGTAAATTGTGACGACCTTAACTCCACTCTTATAGCAAACTTCTAGGATCTAGAGAAAGTGTCAGTACGAGAGCAAAAGTCCGCGGATAGAGCTCAACAGCACGGGGGTCGAGCTCGGCCGCTGATCACAAAGGACCTACCCTTGCCAACGCCTCGAATCCCAGATTATGACCCTCGACTGTCTCGATTCCATGTGACCTAGCGAATCGTCTGTTTCCATCCATCACAAAAGCCACATGTTGGGGGATCGGGCCCTGGCGGAGCGCCCCGACCAACAGCTCTTTGAGGCTGTTTATTGCGAACTCGATCGGCGGAGAGGCGAGGAACCAATTCCGGAGTCGCGACAGATGCATTGAGCCCGCCATGTTGACAGCACGCGAAGAGGAAGCTCACGCAGCTTGTTGGGGTGAAGGCTTGAGGGCTTAAAAAGGTCGGAGTGGACGGAAAAAGAATGCGCGGAACTGGGGAGGGTAGCCGAAGGCGTTTTCGTTTTTAGTGAAACGGGCGACGTGGTCAGACTCGCGACCCGGGCTGAGCCACTTTATTGAACAATTCAGGTGGGGAGTACGAAGAGGATGAGAGCGATGCTATCAGGCTGCACTTTTTAATTCCCTGCTATTTCAGTTCTGTCAACGACCGTGCAGCCCCTGTGGCGAGGCCCGCGGTAACTCGCGTCCGGCCAAGACATGAACAGCCTCAACAATTGGTTGAAGACTCCGCATAAATCAGTAATGTTATCCTTAGCTCTGCATTATTTCGGTATCACGTTCAGAGCTGCCCTCGACGCAAGTTGTTACTACTATAGATGGATGTACGGCTACGGTTGATCCACGTGGCACACTGGTTCACTGGCAATCAAAACGAAGGGGATATCTCGCATTGGGGTTATATAAAGAAGCGCAGCAAATAAGTACAAATCATCGCCGAATGCTTAATGATCGACAAGGGGGATCCAACACTAAACGTGGGCATCGTAGCTCGGTCATAGATCCTTTCGGATTTCCTCACCACTGGACGGCGTTCCTGGCCCGGAGCTGGCCATGTCCCAGCTTCCGTCCTCGCTTCGTCTGCGGCGCCGCTCGCCGCGCTCTCTCATCGCATCTCGAATCCGCGAGCTAACATCTTCCAGCGGATCCTTCTGGGTCATCGAGCTAAGGGGCTTTAGCCCGTGCCGCGAGCCCGGGCGAGGTCCAGCAGAGCTGCTGCGACTGCGGTTGCGGCTCGGGGGTCTGGTAGAGAAGAAGCCAATGTTGGCCAGGTTGTGGAACGACTCGTTGCGCGGCAATGGCTCCGCCGAGGGTAAGTCTTCCATTTCCTCGTCACGAGTTCCTTTGATCGTGGGCGAGTCGCTCTCGGCTCCTTCGTGGCTGACCTCCCGGAACGGATCGGTGACAATCCGGGCAGCATCAAAGTCTGGGAACAGCTCCGGACCCAGTGTATTGATGGCCTCGTCCACTTGTTGGGCGAGCATCGCACGCTTTTCACGGAGTTTCACAAGTGTGTTAGCCGACGATGGGTTCAGAGACAGAACCAGTGGCCGCAGCGACTTGACGATATCCATTCCCACTTCACCAATGCGAAGTGCAGCAAACGAAACGGTAGGGAATATCACAACGCCAATCATCACCACAAGCCAAAGTGGCACCCAGTCTGGCACGAAACCTTGGATTCGGTTCCGATAGGTCCAGTAGGTGAACATAGCAGTGTAGAATGCGTAGACGGCCGGAGCGAATGCAAGCGCAATGAGTAGTTTCCAGGTAGCCATGACATCTCTGCCCTGCAGCTTGACAGACGAGGCAGCGAGAGCCTCCTTCGACTTCTTCATCGACAGATACTTCGTTGCGACGAAAACGGGAGTAAAGAGAAGCAGACCAGGTAGAGTTCCGACGGTAAGGAGAGCCAGCTTGCCCAGACGATAGATCAAGGTGGCAATCACCTGCACGATAGAGAATTTGGCATACTGCACTTGATGATCGCGGATACCGAGGATGCGAAGCTGTTTATTGTAGTTGACGATGGATTTTCGGAGATTGACGATTCGCGGATCATCCTTGAAATGGGCATATCCTTTCACGAGGCGGCGGTTGAGCTCCACGACCATGGGAAGAGGGAGCTTCTTGCCCTTGTTGTTGTACAAGCGGCGGGCTGCTTGGATGACCTATGATTTGTTAATTACTATCAGGACAGTGGCAAGGTCGGGGGTCTTACCATGAGCGTCTCATAATCGGGGCTGGTGACGGTGACTGCCACAAGACTCTGGTAGATGATATCCAAAAGCGCACCAACAGACTCGCGCCGATCGCCTTGCTTGAACTGTTCCACAATCTCCTTCGGCACTTCGATCGGGTTTCCGAACTCTATGACTGCGCGGGACCGGAACTTGTGTGCGTGGAAGTAGTTCATGCCACAAGGCACAATCTTCAGACCACAATCAGGGTTGTCTGCCAGGGTACCAAGGGCCATCAAAGCAACACCTGCCTTGAGGGGTAGTAGAGACGGACGGTCGTGGCTACCACCTTCGGGGAAAATGCCCACGCAACCACCAGCATTCAATCTCGCAAACACGGCCTCGTAGACAGCCGTTTGGTCCACGTGCGGAGCCACCTTAAACTTGGAACCCTTGAAGTTGGAGTCCGGTTCGGCGACTCCCGAGAAGTTCCCATTGCCATCAATGTCCTTTCTCCCAGTCAACTGGAACAGTGCATCCTTGTGCTTGAAGGGCTTCTTGAGAACCAGTTCCTCTGGGCCGTGGATCTCCGCGATAGCCGTGCTGTGCGAGGTACCGTTGATAGTTGGCAGCGCGATTGTTCCTTCCTTCTCGAAACCGGGGCCTTCGAAATTGGTGCCGACGCCGCGCAAAAGGGTGGGCTCGTTGACCGGATCGGGTAGATAGATGGTGCCTGTACCCGGCTTCAAGTTGTCCATAGCGCGTGCCACGGGTAGCGTTCCAATACCACGCGCCAGCAGTCCAATGAACTTGCGTCTGAAGGATTTCTCTGCAATGAGCCATGAGATACGACGGTGGGCCTCACTGCGAATAACGCGCATGAGGACAAGCGAATCGACGAACTGTAAAAGCGGCTGGGGTCAGCTCTGTTGCATGAATCAGAGCGGGGAAAGTGGCATACCTGATTCGCGTGAGGGGCGGCGACGATGATAATAGGTCCTCGCCGGGGAATCTTCCAGGAACCGCGCGGGTGCACCTCGCGGAAGAAGAGGTCGATGAGCACGGAGAACGACCACAAGACCAGATCATACAGCCACCCGATAAGGGGAGGGATGTACGGCTGTTTCTTCCCCATGACGACGGTGCCAAATAGCCCGATCAGTCAGGGTTCGTCCTGCGTAGGTGGAGAAGGTCTCAGGGTGGCGGAGTTGACATGAAGCGTTCTGTCAATACTAGCCGCAACGAGCTCTGAGCTTTGACCCGCCTGGATCTGACGTAAAGCCGCGAAGCTCTTTACCCCACAAACAGGAATGTCTTTCTCTTTCAAATACCCTTAGAAATAAATCCCAAAGAAATGGCAGGGAGGTCGAGAGAGGTGAGAGCACAGCAAAAAGAGAAAGCAGGCTCACGAGGAGGGGAAGGTGAGCTGCTCGAATCCGGAAAGTTTGGGGGACCGGTTTTAGCGCGCTTTTTTTTTTTTTCATGCTCGGACACTTCTAGAACATCCACTTTGCACGTTGACGATATCTTGATATCGACCAGTTCCGTCTGCTAAGTGTCGGAGTTCAATCCAAGGATGAAAGGGAAGCTCAGTGCGGAACTTCACATCCCAACTTTCCACGGCTACATTTGACACCAAACACCGAGTCCCAGGTCAGGTACCAAGTCGAGTATCGGCTGCAGTATCAGCTCCATTACCATCTTCGACAGCTAAGTGTATGACTCGCTCCTTATTGGAGCCGTCAGGACCCCCCGAGCCCAACACAACCTGCAGGCGCATCCGTTGGGGCAGACCGTCCCCTCGGACCTGGTGCGGCAGTATCGGGCATCTATCAAGGCGTTGGGTTGGGGGTCTGTCTGGTAGAGATCATAGCGGCGTTTGCTAGATCAACAATAATGTAGAGATGTACATGGAACTTGCGAAAAGGAATTGTAGAAGAGCAAAGGGACGGCGGACTCGTGAAATCCCCTGCAGGGCTTCCCCGCCTGCCCCGCAAGGTCGATTTTCTCCGTTCCCCGTTCCAGATCCTGTCTGAGCTTGATCTCCCGAGTTCTACTTGGCATTGATTTCCAGGTTACCTATCTGCTTTCTTTGCTTCTCGTTCGACATCGTATGGTGGTCTCCGACCATGTCTCTTAACTGGGTGATGCTTCATGACCAGGAAGGCTTCGTTCGCCTTCCTAACGAGCGTCTGATATACTCTTCCCCTCCACGCATCACTCTCGCCGTGTCGCCGCCTCCTGGTTACAAGGGAAGTGAAAACTTGTCCATCCAAAGCAGCGCAGGCTGTATCCACCTCACCAACCAACGGGTGTGTCCTCCCTACACTTTCTGCTACCTTCAAGGGACTAACCGTGCTTTTACTAGGTTGTCTACCTGCCCGCCCAAGGAACCGAAGACCTCCAATCATTTTCTTCTCCCTTGCTCAACGTTCGCGATTCTCACGTCTCAGCCCCCTTCTTCGGGCCCAACGTCTGGACCGCCCTGGTTCAGCCCGTCTCCGGAGGCGGCATCTCCGCAAACCTGCCCGCAGTACAAATCAAGCTGACCTTCAAGGAAGGCGGCGCTTTCGACTTCCACACAAACTTTGAACGGATTAGGGAGCGATTAGAGCAGGCCGTGGAGGTCTCGGGGGAGGGAACTCGAGGGATGCGAGGCGTGGATCTCGCAGCCGTTCACCTGGAGGAGCTGCCGGCATATGAAGGCCCTGGCAATTCGAACAACTTGACTGTTACCAACGATACACCAACGGCACCACAGCATAACAGGAGAGTGTCCACGGCCGGACCTGAACCGGCGGAACCGCCGCCTTGCTATGAGGAAGTTCAATCGCAGAGTGTGGCCAATGAATTGGAGGAGCGTTTGCGGCAAACCAGTTAGGCCGCTGGAGCAGTGAAGTTAATCATCAATATAATTTGGGCACGAGTCGAAGAGTCAGGAAGCCTATATGTACATAATGATTTCCCATTATTAACTAACGATCCGAGAACGGTACGACACTTAGAACAACAATGAGATGCGCCCGGTGCGCCACTAACTTGACTGACGCGTGGTCATTTGATATTGAACTCACGTAAAGCATTGACATTGTCTTTTAAATAGCATTAAAATAGCTATACGCAAGTCAAGAGTCTACAAACGCCGGTTGTAGACGGGCAGTGCGACTGGCCAATCACGTGTGGCACAATTGGCGTTCTCAGCGGCCGGGGCGTCCCGATTTTCCAGTCCGAGCTTAGAAAACCCGCACCTCGTTTCAATCACCAACCCCTACCTTCAATTCCATATCCCCCACCCTCCGGTCATTGCCCCCTACTGTCGCAATGGGTCTCGCCGACTTTTTCACTGACGTCGTTTCTTCCCTGGGCTTCGCCGAGGCCCAGGCTGAGGCTCCCGCCGCCGACGCCGAGACCTCCACCCCCCAGGACGAGCCCGCCGAGAAGACCGAAGAGGCCTCTGAGGAGAGCTCTGAGACTGAGTCCGCTGAGGACACCCCTGAGGAATCCTCTGAGGAGACCTCTGAGGAGGCTGGCGAGGAAGAGGCTGATGCCGATGAAGAGGAGGAAGAGGAGGAAGAGGAGGAGGAGCCTGAGGACATCAAGCCCCAGCTCGAGGAGGGTGAGTGACTCCCGTGTTGATTTATCGATGCCATCGTCTTCCTTTTCCGTGGCCTTTGCGATGTCCTGCCGTGTCGGATACGTGTTTCGCATTCGCACACCTTGGACCTCGTAATCAGCATCCGCGTCAATGGCCCAATGGCATCGCAATTGCTCTCAAATCAATTCGCTTCTAGACTTGATGCACGCGACTGACCAACCGTTCTACAGAATGTGCCAACTCCGCCAAGTGTGCCCCCTACAAGCACCACTACGACGAGTGCGTTGAGCGTGTCATGCGCCAGGAGGAGGACGAGGACTACAAGGGTCCCAAGGAGGACTGCGTTGAGGAGTGTAAGTTGTTCCCGGCAGTGGACTACTACGTGTTCCTAGGATGTGGCGTTGTTGTCCACGATGAAACCATGGAATCACCAGTCCCCTAACATGATTTTCCAGTCTTCCACCTCACCCACTGCGCTACCGCCTGCGCCGCCCCCAAGCTCTGGAGAGAGCTCAAATAGACGGGCCGTGAATTTCCTCTGACGTGCCGCTTTCCGCGTTCTCGTATCGACTCGGCCCCTCGACTCCCCATCGGCAGTACCGATATGAGCGACCACTGGATTGCAACGTCACGAAACTCCTACTCCGCTTTGACGACTGTCGCTTTGCCAATCTGACAGTCTGCCGTCCATTTTCCTTGGTTTAGAAGCATGGAGGCTTCTATTTGGTCTCGATTGTGCGCAATATGGTGTTTCAAGGCAGGGGGAACAGAGGGAAGAATATTAGACCACTCCTGCCCTGCCTTGCATGTACAGATACTGGTTTTCGCCTTTTCGAACTGTGCTAGTGTTTTATTTATTGTCTTAAGAGGAATCTCATCTGTTGAAAACGGATAGACGGAAGGATTCGGCGCGAAGCGCTTTGAACTGCCATCAACCACGCATTCTTGTGTGTGCTAGTACGTAGAAATACTTTCAAGGTTCCGAAAGATTCCAAGGTTGGAAGTGATTCTCCCTCAACGCCGGTGAATGGACTTTGTCGAAGAGGAATAGGTTTTCCAAGCGACGATCGACCACGGTAAACTCCAATATATATTCAATTCAGGCTATGTACGGTGTCCAACTAAAAATTACATGTTAGGTGGGCCAAGACCAGTACACATAACCAAAGTCCCTATCAGAAAATGGGGCTTAGGCAGAAACGAAAAGGGGTATATACTAGACTGCTCGTTGGCCCATATTGCAGGAATCCGAATTAGCCGCTGAGACGTTATCAGCGTTAAAATGCAAAAATATGCGACAGTAAAACATTCCTTGCAAAGTTGACCAATATCGCAATTCAACAGACGTATCATAAATGAGCCAGTGCTTCGCGCTAAACTCAAGCAGACTTGAGAGTTGACTCGTGCAGCGGAGACGCAAAATTGACCTGTGAGATGATATCCTCATTCGGACAGCGGGAGTCACCCTGGCCGGCTTCCGCGACATGCAGCTCGATACCACGGTCAACGTCCAGTCGACGACGCTGGACATCTCTCCCAAACAAGCCAATGGCCAGAGGGAACGGAGCAGCGACGAAAGACACAACAGCAGCGAAAATGAGCGCGTTGCGCATGTTGGAAGGGGGATCCGCCTTCGCGCCAGCCTTGAGAGCATCCTGAATGAGGATGAAACACGCACCGAGCAACTGGCCACCCGTCCAGCAGATGGTGCTTCCAATCTCCGGCGAGAAGGGATACGTGATCTCGACCAGATACTCCAGGACGATGGGGAGAAGTGCAAATGACGAAGCGCCCATCAGCGCCATGACTACGTAGGACGGGGCGATGCCCGCGGGACTTGAGGGCGCGAAGATCAGCCCAATATACGAGGCCACCACGATGGGCACCAGCACGCGGATCGAGCCCAGGTAGTGCTTCCATCGGTCAGTGACGGGTGACATGATTGCTGCTGTCACCAGTCCCACTACGATCAAAATCGCGCCTGCGATCCCGGAGTCGGTCTCGGAGTATCCGTATGGACTGAGGATCTGGGTAACCAAGGACGAAACGCTATTGAAGAACCCCACATATACGGCGAACGGCACCAGGATTAGCCAGAACTCCAGTGTGCCCAGCAATTGCTTTACCGCGGGGATCAATGGCGTGCGGGGAATGGCGGACGAGGCGCTTGGGGGAGTCGGCGGTGCAGCAGGCAGGAAGAATGATGGGATTGATGCGACGCTGGACTATATGCGGCGAGTTATTGTCAGTTGCAGGTAATCTACGTGCGCGAAGCTGGGCAACTCACAATGATGGAGATATACAGAACCATATTAGGGATATCGGAGGGCTTGGTTGCCCACTCCGAGTCCACCAATTGTCCTATCGCTGCGCCTAGAGGGTTGGCCAGGCTGGCGAGGGCCGTGGCGCTCGTGCGACCTTTGTCCGAGAACCACAGGTCGCTGTAGCGCGTGGGTGCGCACAGGCAAAAGGGCTGCGCCAGGCCAATGAGGATCTGGCCGAACATGGCGAGTCCAAATATGCCGCCGTTGGCTCTGGTCCCGGCATAGCGAAGCCAGTTGCCGATGAGTAGCAACGCGGCGGTTGTGACGATGGCTGGCTTGGGGCCGCCTTTGTTCAGGACCCAGATGACGAAGCTATGCCACGGAAAGAGTGAGTCGAGACGATGCGCAGATCTTACAAGGTAAGGCTTAACTTACGGACTGGCGACACAGAATGCGAACAAATAGCCGGTACTCAACCAATTGATAGCACTCTCGGAGACCTGGAAATACTCCGCGGCGGTAGTCGAGATGGACGAGAAGGTGAGCCACTACTTAGATTAGCATAAATTCCTCGAATAGCCCAGTGGATCCGGGGTAAAATTAAGCATACATCCCAACTGACGACGATGTTGAGTAGCACGAGCTGCGCCAGACCCCAGAACCGTCGTTTATAGACCTTAAACGGCGGGCGCGCTGCAGGCGCGCTGTCGCTCTCCGAAGTCTTCGAAGTCAGCATGACCGGAGGACGACGAAGAGCGCATTTTAGGGAAATGGAGCGTAGATAAAGGCGTCGCAGTCTTCGTCTTGGCTCGGGGTCCGGTTGGTCTCCGACTGTCACTGAACACGGTGGGATCCGAGGTTGCTTCCGCCGCTACATCTGTGGTACATGCGACCCCGCAATCTCTACGTAATAGATTCCCGGTATAGCGAAAGTACTGTCATCATTGCCATGTGCCAGAGTTCCTATGGGATTAGGCCCTTCGCTTAGAGGTTAACGGGCTGGGATTGGACTCCGTGGTTCGCTTGCATCTGGGTCATCAGGGGTAACTATGAAACTACCCTAAATACCTTAACCTGCCTAGATCGAGTCGTCGAAAGACCAATAGATCAATAGGTCAGATCAGATCAGACCAGATCAGATGGATAGATAATGCATATCTCTGGAATGATAGGTAGTCGAAAGGCCGAAGACTGCTCACAAAATGGTGTGGCTGAGTGCAGATCGCGACTCTGCTCCTTCTTTTTCTCCCCGCCATCTTTAATTCCTTTCAGCCACGCCCTTTTCTTTTGTCGCCCTCCAACCTGGTGACGTCCTGCGATCCCCTTGTCAACGTTACTGCTCCCAGGATGTGTGACGTCCGTTTCTGAAATTCCCGATTCATACAACCCCACGACTGCATTCCTCGCGCCCTGAACGACCGCCATGAACATCAGCCTCCGATCCAGTCAGTCTTCGTACGGAGACCCGCGATACCTCTCGACACAGACCGTCTCCGATGTCCACGCTCCTCTAGGGAAGACCCTTGTGGACGGCTATCGGGATGCTGTCAACCCTCAGCATGAAGACCGGTCGCGATACAATCCGGTAAGGGGAAACTGCCAGACAACCGACTCTTGGGAAATCCATGGCCCTGGCTAACTTACGTTTGACTGTAGCTTAACCCGGCTCATCCGCGGAGCTCTGCGCTTCTCAACACCAGCGACCCGGTCACCATGTACCTCCTAACCGAGACCGCTATAGGGGACAGCAACCATTTCGAGATCTTGTCATTCGAGGAAGTGGAGGATCTCAAGAAGGAGCGCTCTTTGTTGTCGAACCGGATCGAGGGAACAAAGCGCAAACTCGCGCTGGAGACCAAACTGCGTGATGCCGCCCAATCCATCGGCAGACTTTACAGCCCCCCGAGCCCCCGGAGCAGCGGTGAATACGGCGCCAACGGAACCAAGTCGCACCGCAGAAGCCGGAGCATCTTTGGGCGTTCCGGTGCCGCCGAGGTCCTCGATAAGAGTGACTCGGAGCTGGCAACGAGCCAGCGGAAATGTGAAGATTTAGCACAAGAGCTGTGGAAGTTGGAACGCAGGTCCCAGCAGATAAATCAGCGCTTGCTGGAGCACACTGCGGGGGTCTTGCAGATGACCCATAAAGGTTTGAAGAAGGCTCCCAAGAACGTCGATGCAGCCTCGGATAACCTTTACGACGGGCACGACTTTGACGATCGCAGCCTTTACCGAACTCCGGAGCACCTGGACAACTATGGATTCAACGGACGTATAGAGACTGGCGGCCCAGCGAAGCCTTCAGAATCAATGCTGGATATGCAGAGGAGGTTGGAGGAGCTCAGCGAGCGCATGTGCAATATGATGGTTCAGGCCACCCCCGATGAATTCGTTGATCCCCCGCCGCAGCCGTCGCAAAACAACTCTGCGACGATTGCAGCGCAGTTGGCGTATCTTGAGAATGGCTTGCATTCTCTAGCTTCACGTCCGGCTGCGGCTGCGGCTGCAAATGCTCCTGTTCCTCAGAACGAAGGAGCGTGGAAAGAACAAATCACCGAAGTCAACACTCGGGTCCAGGCCATTGTTGACCGATTCGGTCTCACTCGGTCGCCAACGCTTCCCCCACCCCCTAGTGCGGTTGATGGTGAAGGACTGGATGAGCAACTGTCCTACCTTCAGACAGGCATTGATGGTCTCGCAAGCCGAGTGGATGGCCTGCTGGAGCAGAAGAGCATTTTGACCACCCAGATTCAGCAGCAGCGCGAGCTCAACTCCAAGTCAGACGCGGAACGAGATGCTCACATCGGCGACTTGACGGAGCAGCTCACCAATGCTCGCAGAGACTTTGAGCTTTCCGAGCGTGAGGGTAAGGCCGCTCGAGATGAGCTTGCTGTGCTGACGGAGCAGCTTGAGGCAATGCGTCACGATGGCTCTTCTCAGGATGAGGCCAAAGCTTCTCTGGTGCAGGCGGAGGGTGAAATCGCTCGCCTGCAGAGTGTGGTTGACTCTTTGCACGCCGAGGCTGACACTCGCGCGGAGGAAGTGAGAGAAGCTGGCGACCGCGCGGATGAGATGAAGGACGCTCGCGACCGTGCCGAACAAAGTGTGGCTCAGATTGAGGAAGCCCGCGAGCGCGCCGAGCAAGAATTGGCTCAGCTCCAAGCGAACGTTCACCAGATTCGCAACGAATCCGACGCGCGTGTGCAGGAGGCCTTAAACAAGCGAACAGAGCTCGAAGCCAGCATCCACCAAATCCAGAGCGCATCTGATGAGCGTTTGCAGGAGGCACTGGAGCAACGTGCACAAGCCGAGAACAATGCCACCCGCCTGCAGAACGAAATGACCGAACTTGAGGGTGAAGTCGTACGCATCACGACCGAACTCACCATGGTCAAGGCGGAGCTTGACGGCGCCTACGGAACTCGAGCCCAGCGTGCGGCCGAGGTGGCTGGCAATCCCGAGATCCAGAAAGAGATCGATGCTCTGAACACGCGTAACATCGAGCTGACTGAGGAACTTGCCGGACTCAGGAGCCAGCGAGGCGGTGGTGATCTCCAGCAGCGCGCTGACACTCTCGAGAAGGAACTACGGGAGACCCTTGACGACTATGAGGCCATGACCAAGGCCAGCATTGAGTTTGAGAAGGAGCGTGAGCGGTTCGAAGGTGTCATCGACACCATGAGAGACCGCTGCGAGCATTTGGAGACCCAGCTGAGCGAGGAGCGTATCAACTGGATGAACTTGAACAGCCCGACATCCATGGGCCGCGATCCTACTTCCGAGACAACCTCTACCATGGTGCTCAAGAACGAGTTCAAGAAGATGATGCGCGACACTCGCAATGAGAACATGAAGATCCTGAAGGTTAGTGTCTACCCCGTCAAACGAATGCAAAACCAGAGAACTAATATTACTGGCGCAGGCGGAGCAAGAAGAACGGCGGAAGATCGAAGGCTTGCTGCGAGCCCTTAGAAAGGAGCACGCCCAAGTGACGGGCAAACCCATGCCCAGCCCAGTGGGCACTCCCTTATGATGATGACTCTGTTTTGGATTTAACTGCGTTGTTGGGAAGACTGTACATATAAACTCGGCTAACCTCTCGTTGTATAATAATTGCATGAGCGCACGGCAAGCGCGATGATGTTGTTGCCCTCATTTTGGCCTCCCGGCTTCGTTCTGTACTCATCCAAGTACCTGCGTACATCATTTTTCATTCCTTGACACGATTCCCCTCTCGCCATGCCCGTCGACAATGACCATGGCGCAAACAACGCCCAGCAATATCGCTCTCCCCATCCAGGTCCGTTTCTTGATTCAGAATGCCTCAAGCGTCCCAACTACACCTGCGACTCCTCTTCTCTGTCCCCATCTACTGAACTTCCAGGCTCCTCGGAGTCTATATTTAATGCCATCAGAGTCACCAGTCCAGAGGGAAGTACCCAGGTTTCTGGATCCGCCTACAGTATGGGCCCTGCCATGGAAGAAGGACTAGCAGCCAATATCGCCATGTTCATTCCGTCAGCTTCCTCCAATGACGGCCACCCGTCTGCAGAGCGCCATTCTCTCAGAAAGGAGAGACGTCAAGTGGACACTGTCTGGTGGCGGAACCAGATGCTTTCTGACCAGCCGCCGAATTACACGCCGCACCTGGGTGCCGGCCCCTTTACCGAGACAATTTTGGCAGCAGACGCTGCTTGGAACCTGCACCGAAAGGCCATTTCCCTCGATACAGTAGGAGGAAATCAACATGTTCCCCGTTGGCCTGAGAATCTGGGTTCTGCTGTTTCGGCTTTTCGGCCTCAATATCCACCACCGGAGAGGCAGCCTACGCCCCCGGGACTTCCGTCGTTCAATACCCCAGAAGCAATATACTGCTCTGCGCAATTCTTGGTCGAACAAAACGGTGGAAACGTCGGCCAACAAACACAGTCATATGGTGATGCGCTGCTGCGGCTCTTTAACCTGTCACCATCAAACGAAACCGGACCGGGAGGTCTGTCTGTTGCTGGAATCGGACGAGCAGAAGATGGGACTGTTGTCCAAGGTCGCTTTCCGTATCGACAAAGCGGCCACGGAATAAATCTAGCTCGGCAGCTAAACGATCATCCGTTCCATCAGAGCAATCTTCCCGTCGCTGAGAACGAGGCCGAGCAATTGAGACAAGTGATGGGAACTGAAGGGATATGTACCAAGAGTCCCAGGTATCCTTCTAGGAGGCGTGTTCGGATATATACGCCTCCTTCAATTGGCCGTCTGTGGCCATTTTCAAATTCCACTTCTGGATCAGCTATTCCACCACATCCACGGAAGCAGGGCAGAGTGATTTCACTGTTCGGTCTCCAGCGGAATGCACCTACTCAAAATGTGAGCACATCTGCTCCATCTATGGTGGAACCATCCGTTCAAGGCGTGGGGGTGATAGGAAATCAGGTCTCGCCTACTTCTCCATTACAATCAGCTCTTACCCCAGAGGACCTCGCAGATGCACAGCTCCTCGAAGCAGGACACTCGATTTCCGATTTTTTCTCCTGGGCACTTGCTCGTTTCGGTCTCTGCTGCTCGGATCGTCGCATTTCCAAGAACCGCCACAGCATGGAGCCTCTTGAGGTCGTCACCACCGGTGAGACATATTTGACTGCTTGCGAAGATCAGCATCGCAGGCAGTGGTGGTCACTGTGGATTTCATCCTTGTCCAGTCTCGTGTGGCCTGGTGCTCTGCGCTCCAGCCAATCTGCCCGTTGATTATGTGCCTGTGTCCTTCCATTGTTGGTGCTATGATACCCTTGTCTGTTTCCTGGGGCTTGCTGGACATCGGTCTACTTATTATTACTTCCAGTATACCGGGATCTTGCGAGTGTCTTGAGGCTTTGCTGATCTGTCTGTGTTGACGGCGGATTTGGTCTTTCAGTATATTTTAGCCAAGAAATGACATCCGCTCCATTCCAACGTTCCAAGGCCCAAATGGTCAACCTTTCATTACCCAGTCTGTACAAGGTGAGCAAGGAGATGAATATCATAAATGGTCCGTTCGTGTAGGGGCCAGTAGGGAAATTCATCGCCAGGTGCGCTTAAGTGCCCTGGAAAAGAACCTCAAAAAAGTGTCTAGGAGATTTAGGAATAAGAGAACAAGGTGTTTAAGTCCACTACAAGAAGGATATATATATGTGTGTAGAACTTCGGAGCCGTAATATTCATCCAGACGCTATGCCATGTCATTCAGAAGGCAGAAAACAATCGCCGCCAGACTCGCCATGCAAGGTCCTCAAAAGAAGAGATAAAAGAAAAGCGATAGCGGAAAGGCCAGTAAATAAAAAATATTGGGATGCATAGGCCTCAGTTCGAGGACAGAGACAAGAAGACCGGAGGCGTGGACGTGGTGATTAGGATAAGAGCCAGAAAGGTGCCCACGGGATGTATGCAACGTAACGCCAAGAAGAAAGAGAGATGATTAGCGTTGTATGCAAGATAGGTTGTCATGGGTGCCATATGTTCGTCAGGAAGCGTCAAGACTTGTGCCCGGCGCAGACGACCTCACACACGGGACTGGATTATAGAAAAAGAGGTTGGGAGATAGGGTATATATTGGAAGGAGTGGGATGAAAAGGGACATATCATAAGCCCTGGAAGAATGGACATGCTTCCATGATTTCCTCGTCGTCGCATGCAAAATCCCATCCAACGATACGCGGATCCACGCTCGCGCAGATGATTTTGCGAGAGTCGAATTGGACTTTGAAGACTCGCGACGTTGGGGCAGGCGCAAGCTGTCGGCGGGGGTGTGCATGGAGGTGATGGTGATGATGATGGCCAGCGGCCAGTTGATTGAGGTGTTGATTGATTAAAGCGACGGGTGGAGGGGGTGGAGGTGCGTCGACGGCCGGGGTTGCGGTAGGTTGGTTGGCGACCCCCTCGGCTGGTGCAGGAGTAGCAGCATCGTTGGTATTAGTGGCAGGGGGCGATTCGCTGCCGGTCTCTGGGTCTGTTGTTACCTCGTCGTTCTGTGCTGAGGCATCCTGGGTAGGCAATGCCATCAGGACCTGCGCAGCTTGCAATTGCTGTGCTTGTGCCGAGACTGCAGCTCGTGCCGCCTCGCTGAGATTGCCGCGGGCAGCGTTGGCCACGGCATCGGCTTGGCGTAGCCTGTGACCAATTGACCATGCCCCATCGCGGTCCTTGTGCCAGATCAGGATAGACTCATCGTATGAGCCAGATACAATGCGGCCCCATGCACTGCCACCACCCCCTGGAGGAATCTTTGCACCGAGTGCAGGAATATCGCGAGGGTCGCGAGAGCCAGCAGTATTTGAGTAGTGACCGGCGCGTCGCAGAGCTCTTGGTCCGAGATCAACGGGGACGCCAGCTGCCTGCGCTTTGAAGAACTCATTCTCGACCTCCTGCGCCTCGAGTCGGAGAGCCTCGTCGGCACCGGGTGGATCGCCAAATCCTGCTTGAACAGTGCGCACAAGGTTATTGTGTCCTCGTAGACAGGCCACTTCTGCGCCAGATAAGTGATCGTAGATGCGCACTGTGTTGTCGTTGCTGCCGCTAATAATCCGGCGGCTGTCAAATTGGACACAGGCAATGCCCTTTTCATGGCCCATTAACGTCTTTAAACAAGCACCGTTGCGAATGTTCCAGACCTTGATCATGCGATCACCAGAAGCAGTTACAATTTCATCGCCATGGAGTTGCATTGCATTGACTGCAGCTCCATGTCCTTCCACGGTCATGAGAAGAGAGTATGGTCGCAGTGTTTTGATATGTCCATTTGCAATGCTTGCTTCAAGGATGTTGGGCGCCATATCCGTCAGGTCGACGATGTATGAGGGATATGTGGCCCCGCCACCTCTGCAGATGCGCGGATAATTCTCATCCATGGCAGAGAGTTCCCGGCGATTCCAAACCTTGACTGTACGGTCTTTGGAGCAGGTGACTAAGTACCGATGGTCGAATTTGAGATTGAGGACAGAGTCGGCATGTGCGTTGGCGATCTGATGGATCTTTTTGCCGGTTGAAAACTTCCAGAAGATCACGCTCTTATCACTACTCCCAGATATGATGACATCCTCTTCAGGACTCGGATCAAACTGAAGACACAGCACCGATTTTGCATGGCCGATCAACGGGCGATGCCACAGTCGTTTCGTCTCCAAATCCCAAACTCGCACGGTTCTATCTCGGCTTCCGCTGACAAGCCATTTCCCTTGGAATTCGATTGCATAGACACACTCCTTGTGCGCTTCATCCATATGAGACGGGTGCGGTAGTTGGAAGTTTTTGAACCGGCCGTGATGCCAATTTGCTTCCAGTCTCCGGCGTTGCTTGTAAAGATGGACCCAGTTGACTTTGACGGTCCCATTCGGAGAGCGCGTGAGTAATGAGGGCTGGAGAGGTGGCTGAAGCATCGAGGGAAGGGGCAGGATAGAGGCAGGGGCCACATATCCCATAGTGTCTCCTGATAATGACCCTGTTCGATCGGCTGCATCGGCCATGTGGTGATCACCTTCATCATCCGCTTCGGTCGAGGCCTGGCCGTTGGTCTCGGCTATTTCTTGTCCCTCGGCACCACGCGCATTCAGCCATGTAGGAGGGACGCGCTTCTTATGTTTGGGTTCCCCCAGGTCCGGTTCTGAATGTTGAGGACGTGCCCTACGGGTTTGGGGTGACAGTGCTTCAGCATGCTCTTGTTCGAAGCTGCGGACCGCGCGTGTATCCACTCGCCAGCCTTCGTTGACGTACAGCACCCTCCATAGACCAGAGTCTAGAATTCGGCATCGCCATGAACGAGATGCGAGCGACGCGGTTAAGAGAGTTTTGGGATCAAGGTAAGAGAAGATCTCGAACGTAAGTTCCGGGGGCAGCTTGACAACGGGGTCCATATGAAGTAGCGGATTCAGACGGTCAACCACTGCAGAGAGGGTGGGGGTGGAAAGAGATCGTAGGAGGCTATACGCGAGTTCTAAAGTTGGAGGGGGTGTTAGCGGGCGGAGAAAGCAGAGGAGGTTGGGCGGGCGTCGGAACATGCAACGCAAGATGCAGTGAGGGGCTCTTACCAGCTCGATCAGCCTCGCTCTGGGCGAGGACCCATTCTGGAAGCATCATGACATTGTCTGAAACGATATCCTTGTCCGACTGGCTTCGCGTCTCGTCCGAATAGCCTTCATCCAACTTGAAGGACGGGGAGAGAGACGGCGGAGCGAAACCCGTGAAGCTGGTCGCCTGCAGCCGCAAATTCGGGCGAGATGGAGAATTCGGGACCGGCTGTCCCTCCATCGATGCTGCTTTGCGAATGGGGGGAGGCTGCGAGAGGATGAGCACGCCGATGACGGATGAGTCGGGGGGCGAAATCGAGTGCGGTGACTTTGCAAGGCACCCACAAAAACCACTCGAAGACGCTACCTGCGCGCGCTCTATCAAGCCTATCTTAAAGCTTCAAAGAGGATCACACCCTCTTGCGCTGAAGGAAAGGCGTTGAATGGAGGATGAGAGTTCGGGGTCGGTGCTGCATGTCACGTCACGTTTAGCGGCGGGATCCACCTGGAAGTGATAGGTCGGAAGGCAGACGATTCAACACATCAGATGCGATAGGTCAAGGATAAGACGAAGGGAACGACGAAAGATTTTGAAGATCGACCTAGATGAAAAATAACAAAAAACATGCCGCCTGAGAGAGAGCAATGTAGGCACTGGAATGGCCGATGCCTGCGGATCACGTGGTTGGCGGGAGAGAAGGCGAAGTATGCAGAATCAACAACGACGACGAGGCGATGGAAGAGGGAATGTTTGGATTGAAAGGAAAGTGTAACCTTGAAAGTATACTGCATTTCTCGGAGAGGACTACCTTTTTTCTTGGCTGTAACTTTGCTGGGTATGGACTTAGTCCTGGTATTATGTATACGAGATGTTTGAATAGAAAGATAGGTAGAGAGGCATTTCTCACGACATCTTTCGAGACTATTCCCTGAAACAGATGCAGAATCAGTTTATAGTCTTAGGATCATCAACTAGGAGATAATTTCGAATGTGAGATAGGCCGAGCTGGAGAGCTGGCCCCGGTAGAGCCCGAGTAAGTAAGAGACGACTGTCCACCACGAGGATAGGTAGCTCAAGAACTTCCACGGTAGCTAGCTAGCCGTCACTCTCACGTAGTTATACAGACACATTCACGGTATAGATCTCGTCTCAGGTAGAGTGGACTCGTGCCCCTCTCCACATCCCACCGCCCGATGGAACACGCGCTAAACCCAATCGGGCAACTGAACAGCCCTCCTTCCGCTCACCCTCTCCTTTCTCCCCATCCCGCCATCTCATCTCATCTCCCGCCCTCACAACCCTCTCACCCTTTGCTCCCTTCGGGTCGTCCAGCTCGCCTTGGAAGTTGATTTTCCTTCCTGCCCCGAGTCTGTCGAGAGTCCTAGTGACCGGGCTCCCACTCGAACTTCATAGCCTAGGGGTTTCAACCACTCTTTCTTCTGTCATTCCACACGCTTGCCCGGCCGCAGCGTCGTCTCCGAACGAACACCCACGACCCATCGATTGGGTCTTTGTCCCCTGCCGGTGTCGGAATATATTTCAACTGTCCTCCATTCCCTTCGGCAGAAAGTGGCGGCGCGTCTTTGATCTTCCATCTGTCCATATATATATCCTCTGGTCGTGGTTCTTCCGCGGGGAATACTCCCTGTATATACGCCACATCGCCATTCATTGCGACCAGACAAGAGGTGGTACATTACACCTTGGTCCTCGGAATTCGACCGAACTTGTTCCTGCACCGCGCAGCCCACCTCCGCCCGATTATCCGAGTCGCAGGCAATCAATCCATGGTCGATATTCCGTCCGCTCGACGCTTGTCGCTCCCTTCGATCACTATATATCCCGAGTCTGCTGTGCAGATTTGAACTGAGCCTGGCTGGTCTGACTCATTTACTCGGTCGAGGTAACCGAAGATGATCGACTCCACAGCAATGAGCGGCGCTCCGGTCGCTGAGGATAATATCATCAACCGGCGTGGTGGAGAATCGATTTATCAGAGCTGTGTCAACCTAAAGAGGCGACTCTCGGAAGTCCCTAGTTTTGAACCTTTTCTGCAGGAGATGGCCGACGAGGATCGTGAACGGGGTAACACGGACCCTGTATCATCATTGTGGAACTGTCTCCGAGCTGGGTACCCGCTACTCAGCATCTATAACGCTTCAGGTCCGGATGAGGAGCTTATTGTCGACCCCGCTAAAGTACCTGAAGCGAAACGACCTAAAGCGGCAACCTTCAAGTTTTTGCAGGCATGTCTGCAGGACCTGGCATTCCCTCAACAAGACTGTTTCTTGATCACCGACCTGTACGGCGAGAGTACAACGGGTTTCATCAAGGTGATCAAAATGGTGAATCGTGTAGTGGATATACTCGAGATGCAAGGCCAGCTGAAGCGTCCATCGGAAGTGGCGGATGCGCCGACTGGTGTACAAGCGACTGTAAAGCTTACCAAGCGGGAGCACATTCTCAAAGAGCTTTTGGAGACGGAGCGTGACTACGTCCATCATCTCCAGAATCTGCAGGCATTGAAAAAGGAGTTGGAGGAAACAGGCGCACTCACAGGCGATGCGAGTCATCAGATTTTCCTAAATCTCAACAATCTTCTGGACTTTGCACAGCGATTCTTGATCCGGATGGAGCAGCACTACGCTTTGCCAGAGGACATGCAGAATTGGGGCAATCTGTTCTCCTCGCACGAAGAAGCCTTCCGACAGTATGAGCCGTTCATCGCAAATCAGATGCGTTGTGATGAAGTATGCCTCAAAGAGTGGGATAAAATCAGGATGGCACCGCGCCATATAGACCTTCAGCAAATGGTTGCGCAACCAAAAACTCTCAACGGGTTCTTTGTCAAGCCCTTCCAGCGTTTAACTCGGTACCCGCTTATGTTGTCGGTAAGTTGAATTGTGTCGCTTTTCTGTCGCAATCGAAGCTAATGTGATGTTCTGCTTATAGGAGCTTCGCAAGCAATTGGAGGATGAGCAACTTCAAGCCGACATCACGCATGCGATCGATACCATTCAGAATGTGCTGGACTTCGCAAATGAAGCAATTCACAAAGAGCATTTGGCTGCGGCAGTAGTGGATCTATCAGAGCGAGTAGATGACTGGAAGTCGCTGAAGATGGATGCCTTCGGAGATCTGCTTCGCTTTGGCACGTTCGCCGTAGTCAAGGGAGACAGTGGCAAGGACAGCGAAAGAGAGGTATGGGCTTGGTGGCACCCAATCTAGTCCTGGTACAAAGCGGACTCCGCTGACATTATTCCCAGTATCACATCTTTTTGTTCGAGCGCATTCTCCTGTGCTGCAAAGACATCAACCCCAACAAGCAGAAAACCAAGCTCATGATGGCTAAAGACAAGCCCGCTCTCACGGCGAAAGGAAAGCCTCGTCTTCAATTGAAGGGTCGAATCTACATGGCCAATGTCACGGATATCGTCTGCCTTCAGAAGCCTGGCCTCTATCGTATCCAAATATTCTGGAAAGGTGATCCGGGTGTCGTCGACAATTTCATCATCCGGTACTCTAACGAGGACGCGATGAAGAATTGGTACAAAGATATTGACACTCAACGGACAATTCAGGCAGAGCGACGTACTCTGCGGCATACTGGTACCTCTGACAGCGAATTCACCTACATGGAGGGCATGGCCCACATGCCCAATCCTTATCAGCAAGAGTATGATCAGGATGATATCGGTCGAGATGGACAATACCACTCTGAGTTCACAATGAGTCGGAATGCATCCAGCACTAGCCTAAGAACTCGGTCCGCCACTGGAGGTAGTACCAGCTCCGTTCCTCATTCTAATGGCCGAACTCGCTACACAGGAGGTGATCCTGCGCTCTCTGTGCATACCCAGTTCCCTGGCAGCATGTCACCCAGTGACCGGCAGAACATGAACTCATATTTCTCGCCTACGGAAACTCCGTCCACCCGATCCAGTTCCCAATCCGGGTTCTCCTTCGGACGCCAAAATACCAACTCGACAGGTGCTTCATCCGTTTGGAATGAGGAGTCTAATCGCTATACTGCCCCTGCCTTGTCTCGAGGTACCTCTAGAGACGGTTCAACTCCGACAGGATACTATCCTTCCCAGTCCAACGGACGGGGCGCTCAGCGTCCCTCTTTGCCTCCCATGTCTGGCCCACAGGGACCTCCTGCCAACGGCACTGCCCAGCGCATGCGTTCGGCCAGTAGCCCTGATATTCATAACAACATTAATGGACCGCCCGAGACACGCCGATATATGGGAGTGCACACCATGCAAACCGTGGACAACGTCCCGGTGCCTCCGATTCCCGCACATATGGCTAATATGAAGGCACCGGTCAACCGGAGCCAGAACAATTCTCCCACAAGTCAACTTCCCATTCGCACACAGCCGCCCCATGTCCATACGACGCAATTCACCGAGCCGGAGTACAACGACTCTCGCGGCTCGGGGCAACTTTCAGATCACGCCACGTCTCCCTTGACTCAGGAAGAAGGAGTCGACCCGTACATGCCAACTCAGCTAAAAGCGAAGGTGAACTTTGATGACAACTACGTTACACTGGTGATTGCAACCAACATCCTCTTCCGTTCGTTAACGGACCGTGTGGATGCCAAGCTGGCTCGGTTTACAAATCGATCTATTGGCAACAAGACCGTCCGCCTGCGGTACCGGGACGAAGATGGTGATTTCGTCACCATTGACAGCGACGAGGCCGTACAGCTCGCCTTCATGGAATGGCGTGAGCAGCACCGTGACATGCTCGCCAAGGGTTTGGTGGGTGAGATCCAGCTGTACTGCCAGGTGGTAGATTAGATGGACCATCCTCCCTATCCATCGTGTCTGCTTTCTTCTGCGAATTTGTACCTATTTACCCCCTCACTGGGAGCCTCCGTTGAGCATTGTCCCGCTTATCCCCTTTGCATCGCTCTAGCGCTTGTTCCCCGTTTTTCAAACCCCTTTCCCGCCCCCTAACCGGATTGACTTGGTTCTGTTGATCGGTCATTTTTTGCACCGCCATTGTCATACCCTTTCTTATCATCATTTGTCCTTCTGCCACGCCACCTTCATAGTGGTCTTCATGTGCTAGGACTGTGGCGTCTTGGGCGAGGGCATTCAAACTGCATAATGAGATGATTGCGGCTCGATGTCGGCGACAGGTCTATTGATTTGCAAGATCCTTTTCATGTCCCGTTCCTTCGGAGAATCCGTGGCGGGAGCGAATGATGACTGCTATTGATCTCCATGTTCTTTGAATGTCCACGAACGTATGAAGCACCTTACTGATGTATGCATACTTGTTGTCTTTGGATTGTGTATTGGGGGCCTGCATGCGAGCGGATTCGACTCGAAATACATTTTTGACATCTATTGTTGTTATCGTAGTTACCTCCATTGCTCTCTTCCTGTGATAGCCGATCGGGATGCCGTCTCTCGGCTGTATCGGCCATTGATAAGCTTCGCAGGGCTGAAGTATAGGGGCACAGCTACCAGCTGCCTATTTAGACAAATATTCCACGGGGCGCACCTGGTGAAAAGCCATCCTACGGTCCAAGCTGCGAAATTGCGGCATTTAAATCGAATTCTGGCCCCTGACGCAATGCCCCGTTATCCTTTTAGAACGGGGAGATTTCGGCGCAGAACAGTCGGTGCTCTCACCGAATCGTGGCGCGGCATTCGACTTCAGGAACCAGGGCCACCTCATCAATTCTTTTTATAGTGCGCCTCCTTTCTCCCCTTTTAAAACCCTTTCCTGCGCCCCTGGGAAGCCCATCGTCCTATATATCAAAGTCTTGATTTGAGCCACACCAGCCACATCGCGAAAGCCAAGAATGTCCTTCTCCGGCCGCCGCGTGAGCATTTTGCGCCCCTCCTGCAACCGCCGTTTCTCACAAAGCAAGGGCCTATCTGACAACGGTACCTTAATCTCCGGCTCCCTGTAAGACATTTTGGGCTAACGCTGCGATCTTCCAGAGCTACACTCCGAAACCCATCGCCAGTTCCGTACCGCCCACGAGGGCCACCGTCCGCACGCCGGTCTTGACGCCTCTCGCGCTTCCACCGGAGTCGTCTGGTGCACAGAGCGAGCTTCCGAGCATGGCTACGCCGAGGATCCTTCCGGCTGGGCCAATCTAGGCCAGGGTGCGCCCGAGGCCGACGACGAGATCGAAGGAAGCTTCCCGCGCCCGACTTCGATTCCCATCACCTCTGCTGCCAGAGAATACGGACCAACCGCCGGTATCAAGCCCTTGCGTGCGGCCGTGGCACGTCTGTACAATGAGCACTACCGTCAAGGAAAGGACAGCCAGTACACCTGGGAGAATGTCTGCATTGTCCCTGGTGGCCGCGCTGGATTGATTCGGATTGCTGCTATTCTGGGCAACTCTTACCTGTCTTTCCCTATTCCCGACTACTCTGCGTACTCGGAAATGCTGACTCTGTTCAAAAACGTACGTTCTATTCTTTTTTCGGAGCTTGTATGGAATTGAGAATGCTGACAATGGATCGTAGATTGCTCCTATCCCCATTCCTCTGGCTCAAGACGACCACTACCACATTCACCCCAACAAGATTGCCGAGGAGATTGCCCGTGGTACTCAGGTGCTGCTGACTTCGAACCCTCGTAATCCCACCGGTCACTTCGTGTCACACGAGGAGCTGGCTGAGATCCAGGACATCTGCCGTGACCGTGCCACTCTCATTTTAGATGAATTCTACGGCGGTTACAACTATACCACGGACTGTGACGGCAGCACCATCAGTGGTGCCGAGAATGTCGTCGATGTCAACAAGGATGGTTCGTTTCTCCAAAGCTCCGTTGCCCATGACCCAAACCGCTAACTTGCTCTGTAGACGTGCTGCTGATTGACGGTCTGACCAAGCGCTTCCGCCTTCCCGGTTGGCGTATCGCATGGGTTGTCGGACCCAAGGAGTTCGTCGACGCCTTGGGCTCCGCCGGTTCATACCTGGACGGCGGCGCCAACGTGCCCTTCCAAGAGGCGGCCATCCCGATGCTGGAGCCATCGCTGGTGCGCACAGAAATGAAGGCCCTGCAATCACACTTCCGCGAGAAGCGCGACTACGTCCTGAAGCGCCTTTACGACATTGGTTTCCGTGTGCAGGACGTTCCTCAGGCCACCTTCTATATCTGGCTCGACCTGACCTCGCTCGACCCGCCGCTGCCAAAGGAGGCCAACATCTCCGACGGATTGAACTTCTTCAACGCCCTTCTGACCGAGAAGGTCATCGTCGTTCCCGGTATCTTCTTCGATTTGAACCCGGCCAAGCGCCGTGATCTGTTCGATAGCCCTTGCCACCACTTTGTGCGTCTGAGCTATGGTCCTAAGATGGATGTGCTGAAGATGGGACTGGATGGTATCGAGCGTGTGATTAACCGGGCGCGTGAGATGGGGACGAAGAGGTGGGAGGATGAGGTTGCGATTCAGGACGATTAGATTGGCATTTGATGTGTCCTTACTGCTTGCATTTTACAAATCCAGCGGGCTTGTCAGAACGGAGCGAAGCGTATATAATAGATTTAATTATAGCACGTCAGGTTGTGCTTTCAATAATAGAAGCCCTAGAAAAAGCAAGTATACCTACGATACGCAGCCAAGTGTATCTCCATGCATGACTTGATGCGCCGTGACCGGGCTCCCTCTTCGGCTTTCTCTCCTTTCTTCTTTCCATTCCCCCTTCTCTCCCCGCCTTTCCTTACGCCTTCCTTTGCCACCTCCTCAATGCCGCCATACAAAATGCAACCTTCGTTTTCCATCGAGGTCGCCACCGCCGGCACAAGACATGCTTGCCCAGCAATCTACATTTCTATACGAGCGGATAACTCAAACCGGTGCCAATACGCGGTTTCATCACTCAAAACACCATACCGCCAGTATACGCATAACGGACTACTTCCACTCGCGGACCAGTGAGCGTGCACCGGATGATTTGCAACTAACTCAGGCGGGCAACGCCGTGAGCATCGATTGCCTGTCTCGGCAAAAGTCGTCTAGATTTGCTAAATACGGTTTAGTTTTATGCGGGGCGCCAGTCACGGTTGAATACCACTGCTAGTACTGTACTGTACCTTGTCCTGGGTCGGGAACGGTTCCACCAGTCCACAGCTACCTTCATTTATCCCAAGGATGCCCCAGTCGGGTTAATGAGTTAGCCGACGGCCCGATCTGACAGACATCCGTCAGCTGGTCCACTCTCTTTCTCGATCTCTGGACATCTCGACGGTGTTTTCTCCGGCGAAAATGGCTGTCTGTGGACGGTGAGCTTCTGGGTGACTGTCCCCTGATGATCGATACACAGCCTCCATTTCCACGACGATCTCGTTCGTCTAGACCGGGGTCGAGTGGATGCCACGCTATTGTCCATACCCGGTGCCACTATTCAATCCATTTCATTGGCGCTACTATCCCTTAATCCTCCTGCCATGTGAGGTTGGGGGCTAAATGCCCAGGAGAGCCTCAGTGGGTACATCAGACGTCCACGTCAACCACCCTTCGCCTTCAAAGGCGCACTGCAACTGGAACCGTCCAAGAGAGTTTACCGCGAGGGTTTGGGTTCGGTCTGAGCCGCGATACACCACTTGTGGCCGCGAGGCTCCCGTCGGCTCCAATCACGGACGATCGCTCGTATTTAATTTAAAAGACGGGCACCTGGCCTGCCCCATCCGGCAAGGATATGTTTCGTGTATTCCGAACGTATCCGTTACGTTTTTCGAGTCACCCATTTCAAGCTCGAAATCCAGCGAATTCGACCTGGCGGGACCCCCCTGGCCCCATCCCAGAAAGCTTGTTTCTTCTGTCTGCTTCAACCTGGTATGTGCGCCCCGGAACCTAACCTCGAAGAAGCAAGTTGTGTTTGCGTGGATCGCCGTGAAGAGGTGTCATGCCGTACTACTGGAACCTATTTGTGATACCCGGCATAAACTGCTTTTGTCCCTTCCCAACTCCCAATCAATCTGTTTCCACTCACCATTCCTGATCGGGAGAATGCAATCCTTGTCCGTTACCGGTGTGGGATCCAAGGTTCTGTTTAGAGAAACATGAACCAGATCGGGCGGCGAAGCGAGCCCCGGGTATCCATTTGGGAGACCCATATATCCGGCTAACCCGCCTATTGGATACCGTTACATTGCGGACCCTTGGGACCGACGCTGGCATGGTCCAGGGACAATGACATTGCCAGACGTCCAATACAAGCCCGTACGGATATCCCCATCGTTCCAGGTACCTGGACCCAAGCATGGGCCCTCCCCAATTGTGGTAAGTGGATCGGTCTCGGGAACAAGTGGCGCACTCCGCACATCGTATTACTCGGATATTACACCAGTGACAATCTGAGAGATTCCATCCACGGAGAAACGCACCCACCACTCCGTGCCCCCTCTTCTCCCCCCCAAAAGAGCTCTCCAACGTCCCGGGGCCCAAGCTCCTTAGGAATCGGCAGCTTGGGATTGGAGGTCGCCCTTTCCGAGCTTCGCCAGCTTCCTCCATCTTCCTCGAGCGTTAGCCCCCCGACGATCATTTGACAGATCGCTGCGCGCCCCCTCTCCCCTGTGTTCCCCTTACTGCATAAACTACCCATCTGGTCGGGAATCGGAGCTTTCAAGGCTAGCGCCATGCGTGCTGCACATCGGTACCATTCATTCCTTTCATCAGTCGTGTGACGCCGTGTCCTTGGTACTGCTCAGGCTCTATTAGATTGAGCCTGCTCATCAGCTCAGCAATCACCGACTACCGTGCTAGGTATGTCCATTCATCGAGAGACGGAATCCATGAGTTTTAGACAGCCTCGTTCTCCACCGCCCCACAGCGCGCCAACGACAAGCGACCGAGCTTGGCGCCTGGACTAGGTGCACACTACCCTAGTCTCCGATACGACGTGGCTGTCGTCATTGTTCTGCTCGGCTCCATGTTTCATCTCGACTTATGGACCAACGAGCAGGGGACATCCCTGCTCGACGGCGGCCCCCATTTCTGAGCTGATACCACTCAACCATTCGCGCTTTCCCGCTGGGAACTATCTCCGCATATCTCTCGCTCAAACTAATTTCCGTACATTGGCCTCTCCATGCTGCGTACACATGGTTTTTTCTCTCCATAGAAACCAAGCAATTAGGGTCCCCTGGAATACCGCAGAAACACCCTACCTCTATAAAATGCCGGCTGGATATACTTTGCCAAGCAGTATCTCATCTCTCGGCACAATGACGACAGCCACAAACCCAGTACGGCGGCAACATGCAGCTAGAAAACGGAGAAGCCCGAAGGTGATTCGCCCTCGAACCGATAGATCCTGATTCGCAATGCTGGCCCCCTCGGCCAACTCGGCGTTAACAACGGCTTGGCAGTGGGGGGCCCTAAGATGTCCCCCGGTGGGGAAGACACTCGAGATCGCCCGAGATCGCGAAGGGGGCCGCACGCGATGATTTCTGGATTTATGTAGTATGTGGGAATCGGTGCATGAACTCCACCTGTAGGCGACGGGATCGCTAGTGCAGTAACGGCGGTGATCCCGTCCGTTCGCATGGCGGGTGGGTTATGAGTGGTGTCTTGCACGGATTTATCTTCCCCGCCAAGCGACCGTCGTGAGTGGGCTCTGGCTTCCACTTTCTTGTTTCTTGTTTCTGCGAAGGCCAAGTTGCATTCGAGGTTAACGTGGCCATGCGACGAATACGCTAGAAGCATCTGGCCCGCGTCGACGTGAAACCAAACCCAATCTAAGTCCACATGGATGGGACGTGGGATCCCAGCCTCGCTTATCGGCTGCTCATCATGTCATTTCGCAGGGCCATGACATGCGCTGAGGATCACGTCCAATAGATCTGGTTTTGGCAGAAGATCATGGATAAACCAACCGCTCTTCATCTCTCGGTGAGCTCGCCGTGTGAGCTGAGACTTGCAGAGGTCTAGTTGTGTATAGCGACTGTAGATCGTTCCACCGAGTAGCTCCAGGTAGCCGCTGCTATCCTATGTAGAGGTGCGCAATTTCTTAGTCGGGTTAGCGTGCGTCCCGGTGGACTTGACATGCGTTTTATTAGAGGATCAAACTTTGAGTGACACATAATCAAACCTTGATTGGTGAAAAGACAATCGCTTCATGTAGATGACCATGAGATGACCATGTCTGTATCATCGCGCATGACACCGAAGCGGTGTGCCAGTTACCAACCTTACGCCGGTCCAGCAAATATCCCGTTTCAACTCGTCCCAGTTCGGCGTTCCTTATCAACATGACTTGATTTCGAGCCACCGGGAGAAACGGGGTATATCCTCGTTACGAGTGCACAGCTCAGGCCTCTCCTTAAACGCGGCTGTGGGGAAACCGCCTTCAGCCTCAATGAACATCATCATCAAAAACCCAGTACAGTCCATCTACGTAGATGCCGGGAAAGGCAACGAACGTCGCCATCACCGGGCATGCTAGGTACGCTCATCCGAGCCGTGCTATCCGTTTTTGCCTCATGTCCAGAGACCAACACTCAACATCCCTGTTTAGCTCCTAGCCCCCGGTTCCCACCCTCCCAAAGGCCGAGGCATTTGAGCCTTGTCCACTCTGGATCTGCGTCCTGATTTTCTGACTTTCTGACTTTCCGGGTCTCTGGTTACTCCCGCCAGAGTCCGGAGACTCCGCATCCGCGTCTCACTCGAGACCCGTCAAAGCGGGTATTTCCATCAGGGCGGGAATGTCAAACTTGATCACAATTTCCAACAGAGAGCGAGTGGACTCGTCGGCCTTTTTCGATATAATACCTAGAAAAAGGCGATAACGACGAAGAGTTGGGAATCTCACGTACGCGACGCAAACCGCCGACCCCGAGGTCTACTCTACCCCTGCAACCCAGTCGCAGAACATCAACGAGAAAGAACCCATGCTCGTAGATTGTTTCTCGTTCCGTCCCGAGGCCAGACCCCAATGAGAAAATAGCGCCATGTCTCACAAGGTTGCGATGCAGCGTGGTGTGGTATTGCCACGAAAATCACGGGAAAAGGAAACGATCCAGAAGTGTCC
Organism: Penicillium sp. S103-07; assembly: GCA_037042055.1. Classification (NCBI taxonomy): domain Eukaryota; kingdom Fungi; phylum Ascomycota; class Eurotiomycetes; order Eurotiales; family Aspergillaceae; genus Penicillium; species Penicillium sp. S103-07. The sequence continues at coordinate 106,689 of JAXQJQ010000027.1, read as the reverse complement.
AGGAGTCGATCGAAAAAGCGCCTGTACCGTGGAGCCGATCGTTCGCGTGGCCAAGCCGGTCCGGAGCACCGGGGTATTTCTTCGTCGCGAATGTGCAGTTCAAGTCTACCCGACTATCGAGTCCCAGTGTCGAGCTACTCGTCGGCTGAGCCATTTTGGCCGGCAATGTTCGTATGACGGGAACGGCGTCATCTTGCACCCTCGCATATAGCGCAGTGGACACATCCTAGGGCGACTCGTGTGAACCTTGGCGCGTAAATCAGCACCGAGCAAAACCAACGTAAGAGTAATCGGGAACTCGGAAGAGGGGACAAACAGAGCCGATTCCCCCGTTTGGACGCAAGGGCCAAAATTATGGATTACTATTTTTTTTTTATTATTATTAAAAAAAAGGGCGCAAGGCTCCCCCTGGTTCACGAGCGAAAACGAGAGACGAGCACGCGAATGACGGGCGAACTTGGTTTGTTAGGGCGCGTAGCCCACTTGTCTCGATGGCTCGGCCAGCCCTTCTTTTCGGGAAGGAAATGGGGCCGATTCAAGCCACGAGTCATGCACGCCATGCATTCGTATCCATAGCCAATCTGGGCGTGCTTTTGCTCTTTTTGCTTACCGTCGAAACTCCGGGCTGATCGTGAAATGGAGCCGATTTGGGATTTGGGATTGACCGGCCCAATCACGGGCTGTCGCTTGTTCTGATGTAGGATTTCATACTCGGAAATATTTTCAAATCAAGAGTGGGTTCTTATGCGAAATTCATTCGTGATAGGAGATTCTTCATATCTCGTTGACATTAGGCCTAGGGAAACCTTGGCAAGGAAACCGAGTAACACGTCTCACGCCAGGTATCGGGAAATCGAACCAGCGTCGCATAGACGAAAAAAAGGAAATCAAGTGTAGAAATAAAACGCCGGCCCCCTCTCCTTTTGAATGAGACAGCAAAGTAAAAATGACGGGGGAATCCAGGAAGAAAGCGCCCATTAAGCCGGAGAGGAAAAGAAAATCACGGGAAAATACAGGACGATATGCGAGGATTTCGAGATCTCGATCGAATCAGAAGAGGGGGATATCGGGGGAATATAAAAGGTCGTGACGGGCATCAATCGAACCAGAACGTTTCATCCAAAATCTATGCGGAATCTCCGCTTAACCTACGCCCAGAAAACCCCAGTCAGTCCCCTCCGGTTGATTCAAGATCCGGGCGGGGGGTTTGTACTGGAAATTAGGATGGTATCCCACCATCATCGGCTGTCCCTCCGGCAGCTGGTGGCCCGAGAACGGCTGCTGGTGGTACTCGGGCGGCATGTAGTTGGTGCGCGGACTCGGATCGTAGCGCGGCTGCATCATCTGCATGTACTGTTGGTGCTGTTGCGGATGCGCCGGCGGGTGGTGATGGTGTTGTTGAGGGTGTTGCGCGTGCGTCATGTTCATCGGCGAGGTGACGGGGACGTTCTGCGTCACGATCGGCGCGGTTTCGTGCACCGGTACTTGACCTCCGACCTGGCCCATCGGGACGCTCTGCGGCGAATAGAACTCGTGGTTGGGCGTCGCGGAATTCGGATAGTAGGGCTGCTGCGCGAGCAGATACTGCTCGTGCGCGTTCGGTATTGACACCGTCGCCGGGGTCGGGTGCTGGTACGAGTGCTCCGAGGCCGCGTCTTCCGAAGACGGTCGAGTCAAAGAGCCCGGGGGATGCGAGCGATGTTGGTGCTTGGTCAGGGTGGTCTTGCGACAGAAACTATGATGGCTCCAGAGTGAGCTTTGGGGGACCCGATGCGATCTGCGGCTTGCTTACCTTCGCTCGCAGGTCGGTTCCTGGCAGATGTATGGCCGCTTGCCCGTGTGGATTCGACGATGGCGAGCCAAACTCGAGGACTGCGGCAGTTAGTGAATGGCGGTCGCGATCATCGGGGTCGAGATGAGCTCACGTCGGAGAAAGCCTTCTGGCAGCCCTCATGGTCACAGACGTGAGGTTTTTCGCCGGTGTGAGTGCGCGAGTGCACGGTCAGGGCGCTGCGCTGGATGAAGCTCTTGTTGCAATCCTTGACGGTGCAGTGATATGGTCGCTCATTGGTGTGGATGCGATAATGGCGGCAGAGATCTGACTTGCGATTGAAGGACTGGAGATCGGCGTTAGATTTCGGGAGGGAGGCGAAAGTGATGATCCAAGAAAAAAAAAAGAAAGAAAGAACCGACCTTGCCACAATGTTCCCAGGAGCAGTTGAAGTCGCGTCCACTACCGGGAGCCATGACTGCGTATTGACGAATAAATCACGGTTGCGGGGGAAGCGGGTCGCGGGTAGGCGACGTGGAGATAAGAAAAGGAAAGGGAGAGGGAAAGAGGTCGCCTGGGACGGGGCAGATAAGTAGCCCGGGATGGTCCTGGTCAGGCCGGATGAGTAGCAGCCGGGATGCTTAGGCGAGCCCGGGGCATAATAGAGTATTAATATACGGAGAGAAGGGATGAAGAGGGGAAGGGGAGATGATAGACGATAAAAGAGAGAGGGGGGCGAGAGAGGGGGGGGAAGGGCTCAAGTCATACTATGAACCTTTTGACTGAGCAGGCGTGAGGGCAGCGAAGAGGACTCTGGGAAGGGAAATAACGGCGCGGACCAAAACCGTACTGGGGCATTTTATTTTATTTTATTATTTTTTTAAATCGGGAAATTTATTTCGTTTAATTATTATTATTTTTTAGTGTACCTCAGGTACCGGGGGTACACTTTGGGCGGTTCCTACTTCCAGGCACTTGGTCGACTCGGTTCATCGGAGATGCGAGGCATTACGGTCGGTTGAATCGTCGCGAAACGAAGGATCGAGGGCGTCCCCGTCCGGGCGGAAAGAACGGGGGAAGGGAACGGAGAAAAAGAGAAGAGGAAACAAGGGCATAGAGTGAGGATCGTACAGAGAGTACGACGTCGGAACTGTACGATACCGGTCGTACCAGTCGTGGCCGTAGGGGCCAGTGTATTTTTAGCAGAGTGCGGTGATAGGATAAGGAAAGGTTAGGTTGGCAACCGAACCTAAGTGCTTTGAAATTGCGATTGCCTTGGAAAAACAATCGCAAACCCCACATTACGACTCAACAAACCCAGAGAACCGGAGACCAAGACCCAGCGACCCAGCGACCCAGCGACCCACCGGGGCCAGCCCGGATGACAACTGGCTGGCGGTGCGTGGGGATACGAGGACGTCCCTCTCCCCGTACTTCGCCTGGCAATCGGTCGGTGATTGCCCATTTCCACTTCCCAGGGTACTTGGCCACTTCACGGGAATAAAGTTAAGACAGCCTTGGGGGGGATCTGAAACTGCGCCCCCTCTCCTCTTCCCTAATGTGCAAACCCCGGTCTCTCTGGGTACTGTCTTTCGGTGAATGAAACGCTTGCTTCGCCGTCCACGCGATCTGGATCTATTCTCCGAGTTGTTTTTGTTCGACGCCGCGGGACGATCGCGATAATGACATGTAACCATAACAGCCAAACAAACAGGAACGAACGAGAGTCAGCACCCCCTCCGAAAGCAGGCAATGATATCATCGCACGCAGCTCATGACATTCGGGGATTCAGCCAGTCACATTCGCGTTGGATAAAAGGCCAAGCCACGCAGCCGCGACCGAGCTACTCCGGACTTCCCTCCCAGTCCCTTTTCCCCCAGGCCGCTGACGCTAGTGACGATCTTCGCTCGAGTAGAAAACAGAGAGGATGGAAAGGAAACTAGTGCTAGCGCGGCGGCACTTGGGGCGAGAGCGAAAGACGGCGGTCCAGAACCCACGACACGGCAACCCCGTTAATACTCCGTAGTCCCCGCAAGAAACGGTCGAATCCGGGAACGTCTACGCGACATGGCAAATCGTTCCCGGGAAAAGTCGTGCCAGCAAGGGATGGATATGACGCGGCTTGTATGGAGTACGGACGAGTGCCTTTCGTTCGCCGTACGCGACTCGAAGGGGTTCGAATCCTTAGCTCTCGCGAGCCCGTCCCGTCCCTGATCTCCCGAGTCAAGCTCATTTCCTTAAGTTTGGGTCCCACACCCTTCATTCGGTACGAAGTATAGAACTCTCAAATGCCGGGGGATAGATCAGAAATGAGATACCTCAGAGAGATCTGTATGTGCTCAGATTGAGCTCCTCTAGTACCCGGCACTAGTTGTGCCCCAACAGACGAGGGATCTAGTGTCTGATAGACTTTCTCAAACATGCAGCTCGAGATCCTGATTCGCGAGCGTCGTTGAATGAGAATCAATACAGCCCCCCCTGAGCTCGTCGTATTGAGTGTACAGGGAAGGAAGGAGGGGGGTCGTCTTCACCGTATACTTTGTCTACCCTTTTTTTATTTTGCTTATACTATTTGGCGTAACCCCTTGATAGTTTTTTTTTTTCTTTTTCTTTTTTTTCCTTTTTTTTTTTTCCTTATCGCCACACTCAAAGTTTGCCAAGGTCAGAAAGTATTCCTGCACGGGACCTTTTTTGACATTTCGTAGGTGGCGATGATGGATGTGGAAGGTCGATATTCTTTTTCGTCTTCACGGGATGTCGGTTGGCCTCGGTCCATGCCATGCCAATCACCAAAGCCCAAGACCCAGGGAAGATTCGATCGGCATGCCCGAGAAGGAATGTCATCGAGGATCATGAGCATGGCCGAGCACGGCTCAAGCTGAGGCACCTCGGACATGAACGTGGGGATTCACTGGGGTAATTTTAAGCCAACGATCCTCTGATCCTCCAACCTTATCAGGTTCCCAAGGGGCGAAGAAGAGGACCGAGTGCAAGCCACGAGGAAAGTAAATTCTCATGACAGCAAACGCGCAGTGCGCATCGGATACGCCAATGTCGGCGTCGAGGATCGGTGGCTTCGGGCTTTCGCCTCGCAAGAGCGCTACGAATTCTAACTTTCTCGTGAATGTCGATTGCTTCATGGCTGCGATCGGGTGGTCAACGGCCAATGAGAACTCGCTCGCCCATCCACCGTCGACATTCTTACTGGCTTTGGAATCAAAGTGGAAGCGTCCTGCATCTCTGCATCTCGGTGGCTTCGCAAATGACCCTCCTCAAATGGAAAATGAGAAGGTTCATCGGTATCTGCCAATGCCGGATTACGGCATTCGCCTGAAGTAAAAGAGCAGAAACGACGAACAGCCTAACAGGCGGGTGGATCCCGGCCATTGTCCCCTACGCCCGAAAGGGGCTGGATTCCCCGCTTCCACGGCCTACCGCGGAAATAGCATCACGACAACTCTGCGGAGCACAAGGCGGAGATACGTCCCGACTAATAAAACGACCGAATGGTCGAATATTGAAAAGGGAAGGCGACAGCTCCAGACATGGGCACCGTAATCCGAATGTTTACCGAGAAATATCTAGAAGAGGAAAGCCGGTATGACCTGTTCCAAGAGCTAGACCATCGGCTCGATGTATTAAATCTCCACTCTGACTGCCGTGAGAGAAATATGCCGGATAAGCGTGAAGAAGGGGGGTCGCCAAACCAGGAAGTTATACCAACCCCTTTCATCGCATCTCCTCTGCGACATTGTGATGAAAGTTGCATATTCCGAAGTTGTTTCTCAGCCCCCGAAATCTAAATCTTCACCGTGTCCGTGTCGTGGGTACGAGCTACCCCACATTTTGAAGTGCAGGACGAACATGACGCAACCTCCAAGTCGGCGTGTGGCTGAGGAGTTTCACGCGATGGACGTGCTATACGAACCCTCGACCGGGTGGAGACGAGGGTTGTTGTCCCACGGCCGTGCACAGTATACCCGCAAATGCTTAACTTTACCCCTGCAATCCCATGTGAGCCGCAGAGCAGCGACGGGCTGGAGACGATGCTTCCAGGGAAGGGTGGTCCAATATCTCGGGCTATCATGAAGCAGAGATCGGGAAAGGCTCGATAGTTTCAACGATTGCTGCGCCGAGGATACCGGGATTTCTAATCATCCTGTCCGTGACTGGTTGGTCACACTGTGCAGTGAACGATCGGCTCTCACCGCGGCCAATGACTCTCCTGTCAGAGTGTCGGTCAGCACGAATCGCTCTTAGCGCGGGATGGAAACTTTCCAGGGTTCCCTGGGGCTGAAAACAAGCCACCCATCTCACTCCCCTTGCTATATATACCAAAACCTGGAAACCGGGCCAAGACGTGACCCGGAAAGGAGTTCAACAGCTGCAGGGCGTCGAGATCATGTCAACACCTATCAGCGGCGCCGCCACATGCAATGCTGATACGCTCACCTCCTTACCGATGCAGTTCTGATAGTCCGCAAAAGTCAACATCTCCGGATCACCAGTCACCGTGAATGAGAAAGACGCCGCCTGATAAGCTGACGAAACTCCGACTCCGAGAAGAGACGTAAACGGCTTGGGGAAATACTCTCCCGTGCAGTCCATTCTTCTGGAACGCCCGAGTCCGAATGCTGACACGCTTGGCGCCTGCCTTGCCGGTCATCTGATAGCCACGATAATCTCCTAGAATTCCACCATGACGTTTGGGGCTTGAATCCTGTGGTGAATGCAATTCCGGCTCGGCAGTCGGCTATGCACGCTGCAGTTTCATGTGTCGGCGAATATGGGATTTTGGAGGATTTTGGGGGAGGGGGAGGGGGGAGGTACTATTCTCAGCGGGGTTGTAACTTATTGTAGCGATAGCTGCAGCGTAGATATTGCTCGGTATTAGCGCCATTTTGGCATGGTCTCCGCCCGATACCATCATTGCGATTCTGTGTCGTTCCACTGCCTCTCGGCACACCTGTTGCCTGGCCGAGTTCTTGATCCTGAATGTATGACAATCAATCGCTTCTGTTTTACTTCGGTGATGGGATCTAGACCGACGCAGTCGGCTCAAATGCCTATGAAAGACAATCTCAGCTCTCCAAAGCCGCCAACGTTGCATGACCGGGGTTGTTATTCGACCGTAGGCAGCCCTGTCCTATTGACCTCGGGAAGGCCGCGAGTCTGCCATCTAACCGACGATATGTGTCTATATTTAAGACTTGGGCAGGCGATAGCCAGAGTGGACTTGATACTCAAGTCTTGTCAGAAGATGAGTCTTCGGTCTACGGGTCTACTATCAAGACCCGTGCAAGCTCGACCATGCGAATAGACGAATGAATGCATTCGATCTATATCCAGGGATGCAAAATTACCAACTTGTCAACCTCCGCTCTCGATCAAATCCACCCCGCAATTGCTGCCCCGGCTTGACCACCTTGCCCTGCAGCACGGTATACCGGATGATATTTTCACACTCCTCCGGCCGCACGCGCGCCAGCCAGATCCCCTGCGCAGCTCCTTCATCATCCTTCTCTGCCTCGCCGCGCTTGTACCATTCAAAGTCCCTGCGCCGATACACGATCACGTTCGCCGAGTACTTGTGTCCGCCAACATGACTGATGAAGTAGATACCCACGCCGCCGGGCCGCGTATCGTCCATGTCGCGGTACAGGCCCAGCGGACGGAGGTGTCGCTCGAACTCACGGCGGAGGAGCGGTGCAGATTGGCCGCAGCGTGCGTCGCGCGTGCGCTGTGAGCAGAGGAGGATGACGGCTGCGTGTGGACATGCGTGTGATCGGAGAGGTGTTGTGATACTTGTGCTGGCTGGGTGTGGGGGCTGTTGCTCCTCTTCTGTTGATTGAGAGGGTATCTCTGGCTGGCTGACCAGCGGCGTCGTTGTTGTCAAGGATTTGTTGACGAAATGCTCAATGAGATCGGGAACGAGTTGCGGCGTGACCTTTTCTACCACGGTGAAACTGGGCAGTAGGAGGACGTTTGTGGGTTGTTGTCCTGCCTCGTGCATGTGGTACTCGTCCGGAACGGGCATGTTTGATGCTGACAGCTTGAGTCCCTGAAGAAAATCCGTGAGATGCATATTCGGTGTCTGTGGGAGGGAGAACAGCTTACCCCATTGCTCGGTTCTACACCTCCCTTCTCAATCGCCTCCATGACGCTTCCAGTCTCGTCTGCAACATCACGCACCCAATCCGACTTGCCCGTCGCTACGAGCAAGTGTGTCGCCCACCCCTTCACCTGTCCATAGAGCTCGTCTTCGTAGTCGATGTCGAATTTGGCGGGGTACTTCACGGTGCATGTTGCACAGTCGTGCAGACAATCTTCTCCGTCGACGGCCGGATCGGGCTTTGTGAATAGCTTCTCACTCTCTGAAACAGATTTAAACCCCTCCTGAGCAAGCGCATTGTCGCCGACGGCATCGGGGTCAACGTCGGTTCTCGAGGAAGCGAGGGAAACGTTCGAGGAACTGAAGAGCGAGGATGTTCCCCGGCGGAAGAGGTGCATGGTGACGGCGGGCGGTGTAGTCGTTTACAACACAACTAAAGCTGAGTGAAGCAGTGTTGTGCAAAGCGTTGCGTTTCGCAATCTCTTGACACGTAAAACCGAGGGCTGACCGCGCAATCTTATCAATCATTTTGCATTCGTGCCAAGATGTCTCGGAAATAACTCCGCATGACTAAGCCCCCGCCGAGTCCGATTGGACGTTCAATGTTAATCCGTGAATTTGAGGCTATACAGCTACTTAATAATGTACAGGTTGTTGTTGATCAAGTATGCGAGGAAAACATGTGGGCCTCAGTCTCTACGACCAGCGTAGTTGATAGTGTACGGCAGATCTGTCGGGCTTCCAGTCTGTGTAAGTCGAATAACACTTCCTCCCGAACTTCCGGACTGGACGGATTGTACGCGTCGGAGCGATCGTGTCGACGGCGTGTGAAGTCCTCCCATAAAGTAGCCGCCGGGAGATCGGCCAGAAGCAGGACTCTGAATCGCAGGCGCCGTATCATACCCGGACTGAGTCTCCCAGGTAGAGCCAATGGAGGCAATGGAGGCAATGGATGGCCGGAGACTGTTACTCCGTATGGGTGTGAAGGGACCATCGTACCCATACTGATCGCCTGTATCTGTTTCCCCTTCTTCATCCGAAGGTCCAATGACCGATTCGCTATCTGCACGGCGGTAGCTTGCACTATCGCGGATCTCGTCCAAGACGGGTGTCGCGAGAGACGTCATTTTTCTTAAGATCTCTGCAAAAAGATGCATGAGATCGCGGAAATCTGACTCAAGAAGCTCATGGGAGGAAAACCGCGCCCGTTCGTAAAGTGCTAGGAAATCCGCCCCCAATTCGGGTGGGTCAATAGCTCCAAGTGATGTGAGATGTCTAATGTATTGCCGCAAGCCCATGGAAGCAGGTCGTTGCAGAACTTCCACCACGCGTGTATCCGGGAAGGGATCTGGCGATACAGGTCCTAGTGCATCGGCGGGCGCAAGTGAGACTGCTTTTGCCTCGATCAGGTTCGGCAATTCCTGAATGACCGTGCGATATGGGAGATTGGGCAAGTCTGGTGACGATGGCGACGACCAGCCGGGATGCTCGACATGGCCCCACGGTGGATGTACCGGGTCGACCAAAAGGGTTTTGTAGTTCTGGAAGCTATCCGCTTCATCCGATGTATCGCGTGGCCGGGCTTGGTATGAGATGACCGCACTGCGGGCGAGTCCCTCCATGACCAGTCGCCTCACGCTCTTACTCACATCTTCCTTTTCAACAGGGATCCACGCCTTCGGGATCCCGGCTAAGGTGCTTCGGTTTGTGTATATTCGTGTCGCGTATATGAGGACTGCAAGTAGGAAGGTCATGACATAGGCGCCAGTGATGAAGAAGATGTTGGTGAGGCGGTTCGTCTCCCAGCATTGGTAGATGGCATCGACTGGGGTGAGAAGGATGAGGCAGAGAAGGAGCAGGGCGAAGGCGAAGAACACAGTCGAGTTGAAGAAGCGTTCCAGTCGCTCGGCCATGACTGCCCGCGCATGGTGGACCGCACGGCGTTTCGGCAGGGTTGGTTTGTCACGGACTGGAAATGCGCGGCGATGCGGCGATGACCTTGATATAGGCCGGTCATGTGATCTATGCAATGTACCATAACAACGATGTGGTAGTATCTTGGTCATGAGATTGCAAGTTGTTTCTTCAAGATATCATCTTCCTTAAATTTTCCTTTCGTCTTTATTCAGATGTTCACCTTACTACTCCCACCACGGTTCAGGTACCTGGTCATCACATGACCCGGCTCATCGAACGGAAATTGCCGATCTCGAATTTCCAAATCCTTTGATAGGGGCAAGTCATGGGTGAAGTCGAGCATCAGGACATTTATGTCCTAGTCACTGGAGCCAACAGGTACGAATTATATCAATTGGCCCAATTTTACCCCGTTACCTCAAAAGGCGACCTTGCAACTAACTGCTCTTAGCGGCCTGGGCTTCTCAATATGCTGCCGCCTCGCCGACGATTTTCTCTCTTCACACTCTGAACCATCATCTCTGACCGTCATCTTCACTACCCGGAGCTCGCGCAAAGCCCAAGATACCCAGCGTCGCCTCGAGGAGCACCTCCAATCCTCCTCAACCCCCTCCGCCGCCACACGGGTGAAATTCGTCCCCGAGAGCGTCGACCTCGGCGACCTTCTCTCCGTGCGCACTCTCTCTCGCCAACTTCTACAGAAATACCCTAAGCTCGATGCTATTGTCCTGAATGCCGGAGTAGGAGGTTGGTCTGGACTTGACTGGCCAGCCGCTATCTGGGGCGTGTGCACCGATCTCGTCCAGCAGGTGACATGGCCAACATATAAGGTGGCACCCGTGGGTGTGTTGACGGACAGACAAACAGAAGAAAAGGATGAGCCGCCACTGGGATCTGTCTTCTGCGCCAATGTCTTCGGTCACTATATGTTGACGCACAATGTGGTTCCCCTGTTGAAACAGGCGCGTACTCCCAATGGACCCGGCCGAGTGGTCTGGGTCTCGAGTATCGAGGCCACGGTCAAGTTGTTCAATGTCAATGATATCCAAGGTCTTCGCACGAAAAAGCCTTATGAGTCGTCCAAGGCTCTGACGGACGTCTTGGCTCTGACGTCCGATCTCCCCAGCGCGGCTCCGTGGGCTGTTGACAGCTTCATGCGCGATAATTCCGAGGATCAGTCCGTTTCTTCAAACACGCCTACCATGTTCGTGGCGCAACCTGGTATCTGTGCCACCACTATTGTTCCGCTTGCCCTACCCCTCATCTGGGCTATGTTGCTTTCGTTCTGGGCCGCACGCATGTTGGGTTCCCCGTGGCATCCCATTAGCACATATTTGGGGGCCAGCTCCCCCGTCTTCTTGGCTTTGTCATCAAAAGCTGCGCTGGATACTGCCGAAGCACCCTATCGCCAAGCAGGCGGTGGGCGAGCGAAATGGGGCTCGGCCGCCGATCGGCGCGGTGTGGGAAGCGTCCTCTGCACGGAGACCGATGGCTGGGGCTATGGCGGTGTTGTTGGAACTCCCGTCGTCGAGGCTGATCGACACCGGCGTAGGAAGCGTGGTGCGATGGACCTCACCAGCGAAGACAAGGAGAAGTTTGAGGAGCTTGGCCGCCAGTGTTGGAAACAGATGGAGGAGCTGAGGATTACATGGGATGCGATCCTGGACCGGGCCGAGAAGAACACTGGCTTGAATTGATCAGATACGCCGGTTCCTTCTGACCTTTCAACGGGTGCTCTAAATACTTGTAATTACCTATACCAGTACAAAGCATAATATAGAGTAATATAGAGACTTTGCATGTCTACACGATCATCAAAGTAGATTTAGCATCTTTTGGATTCCGCCTCCCAATTATTTACATCAACAGAACCCGCCCCGCGCCCATGATATATATCATTAAAAAAAGATATGACATGATTTCTTTGCCCGCCAATTCCCCGAAAGCCAGCAGAACACAAAAGGCGCAAAAACAAAAACGGAGCGGGGATGTAGTGGCAATCCCAGGCGACTGCACCCGGGACAAATGAAACGGATGATCAGGCTTTAAAAGTAGAAGACTAAAAGGGGGTAGTAATTGCAAAGTGTCGCAATCGCGCATTGTCCACCATCTAGGCTTCGGGATGCGTCGATTGTCAGGGTGCGAAGGAAAACTGGTGCGAGCACAGCGGGGGCGAAGGAACTGTCGCGGGTGACAGGCAAGAAAACAGGGACCGAAGAGGCGCAAGAAAAGGGAAGGGAAGATCACGCAGAAAACGACTCCGGTTCCATGCATCAAGACGGGAGGAAGAAAGGTATCGGTGAGAAGATTGTAAAGGGACGTATCGACGTGAAGAGGAGAAAGGGATTACATGATAATCGCGGGAACTATACGGGAATTAGCTTTGATCGAGGACAAGGTATGGTGGGATGGAAAACTCACCATCAATGTTTTGCTTGATGCTCTTGTGTGGCAGAATGGAGCCGCCGTTGACATACACCTCATCGGCGATGGTCACGTCGTCTCCAAGAACGGTGACATTCTCCAGACGAGCCCATCGGCCGACAGAGCTGTTCCAGCCAACGATGGTGGACTTGATCCAGGCGTGGTCCTTGACCTTGCTGTTCTCCATCACGACGCAGCGTTGCAGACGAACACCATCACCGATCACGACGTTAGGGCCAATGACTACATTGGGCCCAATACGGCAGTTGTTGCCAATCTTGGCGGTGGGGTCGACCATAACGTTGCCGCCGTGCACGTAGGGCTCGGACATGGAGGCGAGCTTCTTGGGGCTGCGCTTGGCCAAGGAGGTGAGGTACAGGCAAGTACCGGTGAGGAAGTCCTTGGGCTGACCGACATCCATCCAGAAGCCCTCGAGGTCAAAGGAATGCAGCTGACCGTCCTTGCAGATGGCGGGGAAGGTCTCCTGCTCAATGGAGGTGGGGCGCAGCTCAATGCGGTTCAAGACACTGGGGTTCATAATGTAGATGCCAGCGTTAATACGGTTGCCGACGAACTCGACGGGCTTCTCGACGAAGCGATCGATGCGCGAGGGGTGGTTGGGCTTGTGAACGACGACACCGTACTTGGATGGTTCGTCGACCTTGGTGACGACAATGGTACCCTCCTCGCCGTGGGCCTTGTGGAAAGCCGCAAGCTGCTGGAATGGGAAATCACAGATAACATCGGAGTTGAGAACGAAGAAAGGCGAGTCGTCCTTGCCCAAGATCTTCTCCGCCAGCTTGAGCGGGCCAGCCGTGCCCAGCGGTTCCGTCTCGACCGAGAATTCAATGTTGACACCGTACTGTTCCTCGTACTTCTTGAGAGCAGAGACCATGACATCGGGGCGGTAATTGACAGCCAGGACGATATCGGTGACACCAGCGGCAGCCAAGCTCTCGACCTGGTGGAGGATCATGGGGCGGTTACCGAACTCGACGAGCGGCTTCGGGAGAGTGAGCGTCTAGAGGACATGGCGTCAGTACCGAGATGAGAGCATACAAATTGGACGGGTCAATGAATTGAGAAATATTCAATCGCAACTTACCAGAGGACGCAGACGGGTCCCGAACCCTCCGACAAGAATGAGAGCTGAGGGGGTATGTCAATAATGTTGGGAGGGGTGCGGGAGTGGAGTGTACATACCCTTCATTGTGGGGGAGTGAATGTAATTGAAGATATATTAGAAGACAAGAAAATAGGGAGGCAATGCGAAGGTGCTAAAGAGAACTTCAGCAAAGGGGATCTCAGACCGAACGGGAACACCACGTTGACTTTATTTTTATCGGGGGGTCAGGGTGGGGCACGTGAGTGGCGGTGATTGGCGGCGTCGAGGGGCACGTTTGCGGTGAAAAGGGGTTACTTCTATAAACTCGTGGTAAATGCGTGTGTCTGGGTCTATTTCGAAGCCGTGGCTGTTTGGATTTGACCGTTTCGGTCCAGTGGTGCCCTCTGGCCCCGTATCGACATGTGGGAGTCATTGTGGTCGTGAGGTGTCCTCATCTCGGACCACTTTGGGCCAGGACAACCTTGGGTCTGGCCCCCAAGCCCCGTCCCATAGGTTGCATCCCCGTGCCATCTATAACTGGGCCGGCTTCGCCATCACAACTTCCCCGCGAACTCAGACAATTGGTGGTCACGTACTGTCGCCTCTCGCGCCATCTGGTTGCGGTCATGGGATAGGTGGGGAGACGTCTCTCCCCATGCGTACCCCGGGGTAACCCTCAAGTCATGCCACACCCACCACCCACATCCACCCTTCAATTTTACCGAAACGGTTTCCCTCTGCGACCGCTTTTTCCCCATTTACTGAGTGTCCGGGGGCAGCCTACAACCACGTTGTATCTCTGACATTCCTGACATGGCACCGCCCGCTGCATCCGTCCCCACGAAACGGAACACCCATTCGCGCACTCTGCAAAGCTTCTGCCGCGGCTGATCGTCCCGGTGCCCACCCGCATCCGTCACGTCCACCGACCACTGATGAAGAAGGTCAACTTGTGTCATTTCTCGCAAACTTTGCCCGTAGACACGGTCCTGAAATGCACTCAGCCCTACTGTCCGCAGCAGGACGACGTCTTGAGGCCGCAGTGTGGCTAGCGATTGCCTCAGACGATCGATCTCCTGATTCTTGGCGCGCTTATCGGCGGGAAGCCAAAAGTTGACCCCAAATCCAGTTCTTGTTTCATCACCAACCACGAGTTCAATAATGTCTAGTTCCTTCTTCCATTTTCGCGTCACTATTCGACGGGGCGGGTGGACTGCAACGATCCCGACGATCAGATTGACCGTCATGGTCTGCGGAGCGATGGACTGTAGATATAGAGCCGTGGGAAGATCCTGTAAATTGCTCACGTGGCCTGGAAGTCGCACGGGCAGAGATAATTCCGACATGTCTCTGTCTGGGGAGACGATGGTAGCCGCCTGTATTGTGTCTTCGAGTCCACTCTCCTGCGTACATTCCTCTGGTGGCCCAGAAAACGATGCATCTTGCGCTTCGTGGACCGCAAAAGAATGATTGTAGAACTGTAACAATATAGATTCCTCTTTAGGGGTCGACGCGTCGTCCAATGACTCCAGCTGACGTGTTGTCAGAAAGTTCGGTTCGTCGGGTCCATAGTAGAAGGAATGGTAGTCACTCGGTTGGTCATGTTCCAAGGGCTGTAGAACCCTCCACTTCACGGAATCCTGATTTGCGGATAGGTGACTCTCTTCTGTAGACTGTGAATTTTGGAAGGGTGGCATAGGCTTGTCGAAAAGCTCGTCGTTGTCCCAATCCAGGTGATCGGGCAACGGAGCGCCCATCAAGAAAATGGTCTTTCGAGGCATGTTGATTCAGCCTAGCCTCAAGCCATGCAACTCTTGAAACCAGGCTGGGAGGTCGGTTTGACTGAAGGTGTGCACACCAGAGCTATAGTCCCATGCTTTGAAGCTATGTTGCTGGGGCAAAGCGTTTGTCGTGACATGCACTGGGTGAAGCTGTACAAATCGTCGTCACGTTCGAAGGCCTCCAAATAACAGGGTGGAATCAAATTTGTGTCCTTGATGCAACATAGTCAATTGTTCCACGGGGAGTGTTGTTGAAAAAGAATCCTTGAGCGTCATTGAGATTCGGACCCGAACCATGGGTGCCAAGTCAGGGCCTGGACATCGCTTTTATATACCGCCGCACTTAGCGACTCAGCCAACAAGCCCAACTCAAAGCGTCATCTTTCATTTACTTGTTATGTTGTCTTGTAACAACACCAATCCTGAGCAATATACTTGACCTTTCAAATCTATTAAATATCAACAAATCCACATCTAACTGACCATCGAAACCGGTGGATGCCTATAGGTCCATCCACGTGACCGCCAAGGCCACCGGCATCCAAGTGGCAACCGACTTTCGCCGCAACTCATCGGAGCAAAGACATCGTCACCGTCACAACGCCCTCATTTCCGATCTACTATCGGTGATGGCCGTTAGCCGAATCCAAGGCTAATTCGTGTCCGATTTCATATTGCTATACATTTCGATCCCTCCAGCGGAGCAGACCCTCCTTTCCCACGCGGCCGAGCGCCGCTCGATATCGGACAACTATGGCCTTCCAATTCCCGATCGCCCGGCCTGTAAGGACCAAGCCGTTCCTGTTCATCTCGGAACCGTTACTGACCGTCGTGCTGTCTTTTCAGAATGTTGCCGCCATCACATCGGACCTCTGGCCCTCCATGTCCAACCTCTTGGCTGCTCCCCGGCAGCTGACCGGCCGAACTCCGACAGCTGGGATTCGCGATACTCGACTGAGCAACCCTACTCAGCAGGAAGGTGTGGCGGTATGTGAAAAACCTATAGTGTGCATTATTGCAACCTGCTGACTTGCACAGACATCACAGCGTGCGCCGCTGCCCGAGTGCCTGGAAACCGTCTCTGCGGAAGCGCTGAGGGCGGACGTTGTGAACCGGCCTGCGCAGCGCGGGTCGTTCTTGCTGATGAACACAAGTATGGTCACCCCCTCCATCTCCCACGGAAAGGTTACGTCTGACTTGCGCTGATTAGAAACAGCTACCTCTCTATTGAACTCGTCTTCCATCGCACCGGCTCGCGGCTTTGCTGTCCCGGCGGCGCGTTCCTATTCGACCCTGACACCCTTCCGCATCAACGCCCTGAACGCAGCTCCGAAGGTCAATGGATTGTCTAAAATTCAACAGCAAAGATTTTTGTTTGGAGGACCTTCTGCGAACATGCTGGCCCAGAAGGAGAAGACGGCGAACAACAACCCGAACAGCGCAAATGCCCAGAACTCCTTCTATCAGGCTCTCCTGCGTGCAAATATGCCGGCCATTGTCGTGGAAAGATACCGAAGCGCTCAATTCGCAAGCAACGCAGCAACAGAGGCAGCGTATGCGCAGGCTCTGCAACGGGTCGGCGGTGCCGACTCGGCTGGCATTGCAGGAAACCAGAATCTCAGCAGCGAACAGCTTCAGGCCGTTGGCCAGGCTGTTGCTGCACGGAATAACGGTGGTCAGATCGGACTCGCGACCAAGCACAATGGAACCGGTGCCAAGGAGGCTCCTCTCTACGTCGTGGTAGAGGAGTCACTCGGTAGCACCGTCTTCCGTTGGGTCAAGTTCCTGCTCTACTTTGGTTTCTTCGCGTACATGTCCCTCGTTCTGATTACCATCCTGGTTGAGACTACCGGTGTGTTGAAAAACATCCGTGGCCAGCAGAACAACGAAGCCCAGCCTCAGCAACAGACCGTCCGCTTCAGCGACGTGCACGGTTGTGACGAAGCTAAGGATGAGTTGCAGGAGCTGGTTGAGTTTCTTCTCAACCCTGACCGGTTCTCGTCCCTCGGTGGTAAGCTTCCCAAGGGTGTTCTCCTCGTTGGTCCTCCTGGTACTGGTAAAACCCTCCTCGCTCGTGCCGTTGCCGGTGAAGCCGGAGTTCCCTTCTTCTATATGTCTGGCTCCGAGTTCGATGAAGTCTACGTTGGCGTCGGTGCCAAGCGTGTCCGTGATCTCTTCAACCAAGCTCGTGGCAAAGCTCCGGCCATCATCTTTATTGACGAACTGGATGCCATTGGTGCGAAGCGAAACGAGCGTGATGCTGCCTATGTGAAGCAGACGCTGAACCAGCTTCTGACTGAACTCGACGGTTTCTCTCAAACCAGCGGGGTCATCATCATCGGTGCCACCAACTACCCGCAGCTGCTGGATAAGGCGCTGACTCGACCTGGTCGTTTCGACCGCAAGGTCGTTGTTGGTCTGCCTGACGTTCGTGGCCGTATGGATATCCTGAAGCATCACATGACAAACGTCCAGATCAGCACTGACGTGGACGTTGGCGTTATTGCCCGTGGTACCCCTGGCTTCTCCGGTGCTGACTTGGAGAACCTGGTCAACCAGGCTGCCATCCACGCCAGCCGTGACCGTAAACTCAAGGTTGGCCCTCTGGACTTTGACTGGGCCAAGGACAAGATCATGATGGGCGCCGAGGCGCGCAGCCGTATCATCCAGGACAAGGACAAGCTTCTGACTGCTTACCACGAGGCTGGTCATGCGCTGGTTGCCTACTATTCGAGGTCTGCTACTCCTCTCTACAAAATTACCATCGTCCCTCGCGGCATGGCTTTGGGTATAACCCACTTCCTGCCGGAGATGGACACCGTCTCGCGGAACTACACTGAGTACCTGTCCGATATTGACGTCTCCATGGGTGGCAAGGCCGCCGAGGAGATGATCTTTGGAGAGGACAACGTTACCAGTGGTATTTCAGCGGTAAGTGAATCCATGATATCAATGCCATTCTTCATTCCGCTAATCTCTCTCGAAGGACATTCAACAAGCAACTGAGACGGCCTTTACGTTGATCACCCGCTTCGGGTACTCCAAGAAGCTAGGCAACGTCGACCTGTCGACCAACTACGACAGCCTCTCCTCCGAAACAAAGCAGGAGATTGAGGGCGAAGTGCGCCGCCTCGTCGAGGAGGCCCGCATCCGCGCCTCCAAGATCCTGACCGAGAAGCGAGAGGAGCTGGAGATACTGACCAAGGCGTTGATCGAGTACGAGACGCTGACCAAGGAAGAGATGGAGAAGGTGCTCAAGGGAGAGAAGATCGAGAAGCTGTCCTCTTCCGCTAGCGCACCGCTGAAGCTGCCCGACGCTCTGCAAGTCGCCAACTTGAATCCTTCCGCTGCAGCCGAGGGCCCGCCCACGGCAGCAGAGTGAGCGCGCTCACCGCTCATTTCTCACCTCTCCTTTTTTCCTTGACCTTATTTTTGTGACGTGTTACTCTGCATTCCCGGATCGTTCGGGCGTCTCTATTGAAAATACCAATTTTCATTTTTCCCTTATTCTTTTCACTAATGCGATCCAACGCGATCTGTATTGATCCTCATGTACATGTACATACAAAGTCTGTATGCCTACTTCCAGAAAAGCGAGTCCCGACTCCCGTTCTACATCTTCAACCGTCCAAACCGATAGCCAAACCCCTGAACTCGTAACGTCAGACCCAACCTTGAAAAGGCAAACGATACGGCCCGAGATCGACGGCCCTGCAGAACCCAAAGTCCGGTTCTAGGGTACTTGGGTCTCTCGGCCAACCTGGGAATAGATCTCTAATCACCCGGAACCCATCTCCACCCGCGATGATGTCATGGCCGCCGACAGCGATCCCCATGTGCCTGGTTCGCCTGCGGGTTTGACGCCATCGTCTCGCGATCTGGGGGGACTAGTTCGCGGCTCGTCATCCAGCCTATCGTGTTGCGTAGATGTATCGATGATGCTATAGTGGGGATTTAGTATAACATCACTCGTGGGGTATCACCCATTAATGGAGATGCGTGGATGTCAAGGTTATGGGAAAGTAGAATGAGACAATTGAATAATGGACAAGCCTCGCTAGGTCGGGTTAGTAGTGAAGGTATAGGTTGCTTTGGAATTTTTTTTATTTCATTTGTTTCAGAAAAATCCCTTGGTAAATATTTACACAGTAGTGCGCTCTCGAAGTCGTGCATGGCAAACGGCCAAAACGGAACAAAAAAAAAAAACCGGAAAAAATATAAAAATAAAAATAAACCAAAGAAACCAGTTCTTTCCCTCCGAATATTCATAAATGGAGAACACGACCATCATCGCGGTCGTGAAGGTGGCAGCCAGTGGCGTGCCGTCGCTCCCATTAGGATTGGGGCGATCTAATCAGGGGGTCTAAAATATGTATAGGTGGAAGATGAGGTATGTGTGGATGGTCCAGTGTACCCCCTGAAAGAAAAGTGAAATTCAGGGCCAGGTATTCGTGGCCAATGTGGTCGTGGGTGGAGGATGCGGTAGCGGATGGTGGGCCGGCTTGCGATCACGCTTGTAGAACAGGAAAAATAATCGAATATGCGATGCAATGGTAGGATGGGATGGTGTTTATTCATCGTCGGATTCGTCTTTGACTTCCATCCAGCCACGCGACATCTCCACGGCCTTGGACCACTGCTTGTACATTTTTGCGCTAGCCTTGGGGGTGATTTGTGGCTCAAAGGTGGCACGGTTGGCGCGGTTCATATGCTTCAGGTCGGAGAAGTCCTTCCACACGTCGATGGCGAAGGCGGCGGCGATTGCGGCACCCAGGGCGGTGGTTTCGTGCATGGCGGGCCGTTCGACGGGGATCTGAATGATATCGGCTTGTGTCTGCCGAGAAAGAGAAATTAGGAATTGGAAAGGTTAAGACACTTCAAGACGAAAGACGTACCTGCATGCAGATGTCGGAGTTACTCATACCGCCATCCACGGCCAGCTCGGTCAACTTCTTGCCGCTGTCCATCTCCATGGCATCAAGGATGGCCTTCGTTTGGAAGCATGCCGCCTCCATGGTAGCTCGAGCAATGTGCCCTCGTTGTGTGTGATGGGTAATGCCCCCTAGGTAAATAATTAGCAATGCCCAAGGTGAGTACAAAGAAGAAAAACCCACAGATGGTGCCCTTGGCGTCATCAATCCAGTACGGGGCGAAGAGACCACTGAATGCAGTGACGAAAACGCAACCTCCGCTGTCCGGAACGGTGGCAGCGAGATCACTGACCTTGCGCGAGTCGCGGAAAAAGCCCATGTTGTTCATCAGGAAGGACACGCCACTGCCTGCCACGGCAACACTGCCTTCCAAGGCATAGACGGGTTTGCGGTCCCGGCCCAGCTGGAAACCGACGGTGCCGAGGAGACCGTGCTTGGAGATGACGGGCTTCTCGCCCACGTTGTAGAGAAGGAAACAACCGGTTCCGTAGGTGTTCTTGGCGGATCCGGGGGTGAAGGCACAGTGGCCGACCAGCGCCGAGGCTTGATCACCCAGACAGCTGGTAATGGGGCATCCCGCCAGAGGCCCCTCGTAGATTTCACCGAAGCCCTCCTTGTCGGCAGAGGGCATAATCTCGGGAAGGCGAATCTTGTTGCGGTCGATACCGAAGAAATCCAAAAGGCGGTCATCGTATTGAAGAGTTTCGAGGTTCATGAACATGGTGCGGGAGGCGTTGGAGACGTCGGTGACGAGACGCTTGTTTTGCGGGCCGCCGTTGAGGTTGTAGATGAGCCACGAGTCGACAGTGCCGAAGGCGGCACGGCCATCGTCATAGGCCGACCGAACGTCGGGCAGGTTATCCAGCATCCATCGCAACGTCACCGAAGAGGGGTATGTGGAGAGGGGCAGTCCGCAAATGTTCACTAGGTCCTCGGCGCCCTTCTTGGTCTTCAGTTCACGCACCAAGTTCGCGGTCCGTGTGTCGGTCCAAGTGATGGCATTGTGAAGCGGCTCGCCGGTCTCCCAGTCCCATACCAGGGCGGTTTCTCGCTGACTGGTAATGCCGACGGCCTCGATGTCGGATCGCGAGTGACCCAGGGCGAGGAAGGATTTCATCGCCTCCTCGATACAAATGAAAACCGACTCTACCAACTCGTAGGGGTCCTGTTCGTGCCATCTGTAGCCGAAATTAGATTAATTGGTTTCCGTGGGAGGGGGCCAAAAGTAGAGCGGGGAACGGGAACAGAACACATACCCTGGGTGTTCGTGGATTTGACGGAACTCGGTCTGGTATTTGGCAATAGGGACGCCCGTACAATCGAAGATGATGAAACGTGTGCTGGTCGTACCCTGATCGATAGTGCCGATGAAGCGTTCCTTTAGGTCATCGGAACGTCGCTCCTCGTCCTGCAATAAGGAGCGATCGCCGTCGTCTGTCTGATGCGGTCGGATCTCGACTTCGACGCGGTTAACTTCTTGCTCCCCGACGTCGACATCGTTGGCGGGTTCAGAGTCCCCATCGACGCTGCCATCAAGATCAAACGGGTTTCGCATCTTCGAATGTGGTTGTGAAGGGAGGTGGCGATGGTAGTGGTAGAGGTTGGAGGAGAGGGGTTCACGGAAAGGTTAAAGAAGTGTGGGGGAATTACGCCGAGTGGAAGGAGGGGGAAGAGAGTTGGGATTCTACACAGTGGCGGTGTTGGCGGTACGGGGAGCTCCAAGGAAGAGTTGAAAAAAAAGTGGAGCGTTGACGTACGAGGGGCGACAAGACCTCGAAGGCAAGAGAGGGAAGCCAGCTAGGAAGGAGAGACCTACTTATCCAACGGAGTGGACCTGGAACAGGGAAGCCAAGGGAGCGCCTGGGAGAGACTGGGCATTGAAGTGGGGGGAGCCCCAAATCCGGTTCGGGTTTTTTTCTGATCAGAAGACCTCGTCACCTCCCCCACTCTGTACATATTCATAGATGTGCCCAGGGAAAGCCGAGAGGACGCACGGTCCGATGTCCTGGTGGCCGTCGGGCCGCCGTTCGATATCTGGAACGCATCTAGGTATAGACGTGAGCCTCCAAGGCTCACATCGAGGCTCACATCTATACAAGCAACGTACCCACGAAGTATACAGGCCGCGTCGATCTGGGCACATGACACTCTTCATTTTTCCCTCCTCCCTCTCGGGCGGGTTCTAGACCCCCCCTTTTTTCCGTTGCTATCGATTGGACTAGCGCCAGACTAATCGGCTCCCCATTCACGGAGAAATGCAGATGGCGGAATAATTACGGGAGCTGTAGCGGGCTCGCGGAAAGGGAAACATTCCCTGAGGGATTGATGTAGCCGCAGCCAAGAACGAGCCTCGACGCCTACGTACCGTACATACCGCCCGAGCCTATCCCCGGATGAAGGCCCCGTACGATTGGGATACACGTCTTCGTCAATACCGCAATGGCACAAATCATGCTATCCCGTGCTGGGCATCTGCGATGTGATGAACTGGGCCAATCATGAAGCCCTCGGGCGATGACGTCTGAGACCTAGGGAAAATCCGGTTAAACCCTGGAAATAGTATATCTTACTAAGAACCTCTAATATCTCCGTACCTCGAGAATCACTAGGTGAACGGGGACGCGGGGAGACACCCAACCTGCCAGGGACGAGAGGGGGACGTGCGAGTAGATCACGCGAGGGTAAAAAGGGCGATCCTGTGGGTTTTGGAATCTCACGCCCGCATGTTCGCTGTCGCAACGGGGACCCGTAGACTTGTTATGCAGCCTCCTCGCCTTACCTTCCCTACATTTCTACGCTAGAATCTATTCTGTCTTCGATAAGACTTGGCTTTCTGCGCGATCGCCAAAATCTATTCATGGCTCCTTTTCAACCGGGGCTTCGCTTTCCATAACCAGGGAACTTGGTGACGGGGCCCGCTTGGCTCGCCGATCGGGGCGGCGACCCGTGCTCTTTTGGCATCATTCTACTGCCGAGTCGAGTTTCCGATTTTTTCGGTGCGCTAGATGCGGCCTAGGCCTGCCGGTTGGGTTGGAAATGCACGTGGTCCTTTGGCCGGACGTGGCGGGCTTATCTGTACGTCTCAACCGGTGTGGGTCGATATATATTTTCTTTTGGGTGGCTTTTTGAGGGCTTTTGGGGAAACTCCAATTAAACAAAAGAAAAAGAAATGGCTTCGGCCTTCGTGTGTTCTGAGTATATTCTACAGGAAATCACGGGGAATGCAAACATCGAGAGACAACGCGAGGATCCAAATCCCCGTTAAACAGTTACAGGTTCCGCGGCGGACACCAAATTTACTCCTCGTCCTGGCCGAGCTCGGCCTTGCGGCGAGCTTCAACCTCCTCCTTCTCCTTCTTCTGCAGGAAGATCAGAGCGTTGATCTTGTCCTTGATGGTGTGCTCCGCCTGGACGGTCTGCTGGATCTGCTCACGGCCGATCAGGGTGGCCACGATGGAGGCACCGACCACGAAGGTCAGGACGAAGCGGTACATGCCGTACCAGTGAGGAGCACGGCCGGCGGCGGCGGCGCGCGCATCGTTGTAGTACAGGAAAGTGAAGGCAAGGAACTGGGTGATCAGAGCGTACTCAATGGGGAACAGCAGAGTAGGCCAGGCCACGGCCGGGGCAATGACACCGGCTGCGTAACGGCGGTAACCGAACTTGCCGCCGTAGCCGGCCCACTCAAGACCCCAGTGGATAGCACCGAGGAAGGAGAGGATCTATTGCCAGGAATGATCAGCGGACGGCTCCGGTATAAATCTATCGGTCGCACTTACCACGGCACCGTAGCCAACCTGGATGGGCTCCAGCATGTGCAGCATCAGCTCAGCGCTCTGACCGGAGAAGATGAGACCGTCACCGAGAGAGGCAGCACGGTTGATCTCGTAGGAGAGATAGACGGTCTCGAGGGAGGTGGCCAGGTAGGGAATCACACCGGCCAGACCGAGAGCCATAGCCTCCTTGGGGACGTCCTTCAGGCTGAATGTGTCCTTGATGACTTGCTATATTCACGTTGTACTGTCAGTTCCTGCACACGAATTCGACAAGTGATAGTCAATGGATGGAAAGGGAGAACGTACAGCCTCAGACTTCATACCGGCCATCATGTCGACATTCTCATCGTCCTATAATGCACAAAAGCGAATTAGCCATTGAATGCTCCGAATATGTCTCACCAGCTCAAAGAACCCCTACCTTAGCGGACGAAGAGGCAAAGCGCACGAGAGCGGTGGTCACGGGCTTGTGAGCGGCCAGCGCGAAGCTGGGCTTGATGGCCGGGCGGATGGCACGAGCGGACGAGGTCAGCTGGGCCTTGAAGACGGGAGCACCCATGGAAGAGCGAGCCACGGAGGCATTGGAGCTCGAGATAGTCCGGAGAACGGAGCGGGCGGCGGTGTTGCGGTACAGCATGGCGGCGGGGGGAGCTTTTCGCATGTAGTCGGATTAGCACGTCGCGGGAAAGAAAAGCCTCGGGTACGGCGAAACCGCGGGGACAACCTACCCAATTGGCCTGTAAAACAGCTGGAGAAGAGTTTGGAGAGTGGAGATGAGGGTATCTACCCGAAAGAAGACTCGAGATCGAAGTCGAGGAGGCCGTGGGTTTCCGAGACAGAGCAAATAAGAATATCCAGAAATGAAGTGACCGGAATGATGAGGTGTGGTCATCGGGCGGACCGTAGCGACCCGAAAAGCAATTGAATGCCTCAGGCATAAACGGCTAGAAAACCCGGGGATCCCGTGATAGGCACGTGACACACGAGGGGCGAAGCCCTAGCTGACTAGCCAGCCACCTTTGGGGCCCAGCACGGGACCGACGTCACTCTGCGTTGGCAGTAAACAAGCGTACACTCCATCACAGTATGGGGAAAAGGAGTTCTATGTTTCTATATTTCTATTCACGAGTAGCAATCGGCTATATAGGCGTAGTTCACTTGAATATCTTACCAGATACAGCAGCAGATAAGCAATAACTGGGTGTACAAGGTACAGTATAAATGTAGGCGGTCGGGGAAGTCGCGGCGGGCGCAACGTACGTGGTACCTTGGCCAGGCCAGGTTTGCGTAAAAGATAGCGGCCCTTCTCTTTGCTCCACGGCCATTGGCTTGGCTTTCGACACCCAACATTTCTTGTCGGGATCCTGTCGCTTCCTCACTTTCCCTTTTCGCTACCTTATTCTCGACTACGCCTCTCAAGATCCTGGCTACCGCTCATCCCAGAGGTGGAGGTTCCGCCTCGGTATCGCGTGCAGCACACCCGGTCTGCTTGGATGGGTTGGAGTTACCTCTCCGCTGAGCGCTTCTAGAATTCTTTCTCATGCTGAGTGAGAGCCCTCCGATCCTACATAATCTACAACCTTGGGGATAGCTACTGACTTGCCACGTCCTTCAGAACTAGGTCGACAACCATTCACGACGACCCACTCTGTTCAGCTATATCAAGTACCGGCCATAGAGCCAATCCACCGGGCCCGGTACACGGCCACCTTTCGCAACCATGTTGGAGGGACTGGTCGCTAACCTGCTCAACCGCTTCCTGGGCATTTACGTCAAGAACTTCGATGCCACGCAGCTCAACATCGGCATCTGGTCAGGCGATGTCAAGTTACGGAATCTCGAGTTGCGCCGGGAAGCACTTGATCAGCTACGCCTCCCCTTAAACGTCGTCGAAGGCCACCTGGGCGAACTCACATTATCCATCCCGTGGTCTAATTTGAGGGGTAAACCCGTCAAGGTCGATATTGAGGATGTCTTTCTTCTCGCCGCACCGAAGGAGGATGCGGATTACGATGCCGACGAGGAGGACAGAAGAGCACACACATTGAAAATGGAACGCATCGAGAGCGCTGAGATTCTTCGCGAGCGTAATGCGGATGGCATGAGCCAGGAAGAGCAGCGGCGGAACCAGAGCTTCACCCAAAGCATGATTACAGCTGTTGTGGACAATCTCCAGATCTCGATCAAGAACGTGCATTTCCGTTATGAAGACTCTGTTGCTTCACCTGGCCACCCCTTCGCCGTAGGATTGACGTTGAAGGAACTTAGTGCCGTCAGCACTGACTCGGAATGGAACCCTACCTTTATTCAGTCCACCTCTGACACTACACACAAGCTCGCAGTTCTCGGCGCTCTTTCAGTGTATTGGAATACCGACGCGACTCTTCTGGGTACCGGACGAGGTTCTGATATCGGTGCGGAGGCCCAGGGTATCAGCCACGATGAGCTGATGGAGAAACTCCGCACGGCAATCGACAGTGAAGAAGACAACCAATTCATGCTTCGACCTGTCAGCGGTCGTGCAGGACTCGAGATGAACAAATCGGGCAAGTATGATCGTCCTGCCATGAAAGCTCGGTTGCTTTTCGATGAGCTCGGTTTTGTCTTGGATGACAACCAGTACCGCGATGCCTTGATGCTGGTAGACCTGTTCCACTACTTCATCCGCCACCAGGAATACAAGCGATTCCAGCCTAAATCCTCGGTCAAGGAGGATCCTCGGGCATGGATGAAGTTTGCCGGAGACGCAGTTCTCAGCAAGATCCACGATCGAAACCGACGATGGACATGGGACTACATAAAGGAACGCAGAGATGATCGCCTTTCATACATCAACCTATTCAAGAAACGGAAGAGAGAAGAAGCATTGACGCCAGAAGAAACCAAGGAGCTGGAGAGATTGGAATGGAAGCTCAGTTACGAGGATATTCGGTTCTGGCGATCCCTAGCTCGGAATCAACTTCGCAAAGAAAATGTCGGCATCAAAAAGCCGGCCCAACAGCAATCTTGGGGCGAATGGTTTTGGGGCAGCAAGAAGGAAGAATCGGAGGAGCCTGCCATGACCGAAGAGCAACGACAAGAGCTGTACAGCGCCATCGATTGGGACGAAAAGAAGGCCCTTGCGGAAAGTGTCGATGTTCCTCGGGAATGGGTCAAGCTGCAGGTCAATTGGAGTCTTCGGGCAGGTAGCTTCACCTTGAAGAAGGATCCCCATGGGGCAGCAAACGAGGTCATGAAGCTTGTCTTTGACAATTTCCGAGCGAAGGCCCTCCAGCGCCCAGATTCCTATCTACTCGATATCGATCTCGGAGGATTGAAGATGTACGACGGTACCACTGTCGGTACTCTCTACCCTCAGATTGTGAGAGTCAAAGACTCCCTCCCCGAGCCCGCAAAGGATCAACCCAGCACGGATGATGATGAACTAGCCTCTCAGGCCAGTGCAGATGACCTCGAAGATGAAGACAGTCTATTCCACCTGCAACTGGAAAAGAATCCGTTGGAAAGCGATGCGGATTCAGCAGTCAAGGTCAAGCTGAAGAGTATCGAAGTCATTTATAACCCTCGGTTCCTGGTGGGCATTGTTAAATTCTTCGAACCTCCTGAGCGGCATATGGAGTCGATCGGTGCACTCTTAGATACAGCTGGAGCTACCGTCGAGGGCCTGCGGCAACAAACCCGAGCAGGCTTGGAATTTGCGTTGCAGGAACACAAGAAGGTGGATGCGCAGTTCGACGTGCACGCGCCGTTGATCATCGTGCCCGAAAGCATTACGCAAGAAAGCTCTCTGTGTTTAATTTTGGATGCGGGTCATGCCAGTGTCAACAGTGAACTGGTCGACCGACAGGCCATGCGGGATCTGCAATCAAAACAGAAACGCCAATACGAAGAGGAAGACTACAAGCAGCTCGAACACTTGCTCTATGACCGTTTCCTCATCAAGCTTGATTCCACTCAAGTTCTAATCGGACCTGGAGTGGAGGCAACAAAAGCGCAGCTCACCTCGGGTGTCGAATCCAAGAACTTCCACATCATCGACCGTATCAATGTGGACTTCGTTCTTGAGATGTGTATTGTTCCCAAGGTGACACAACTCACCCGGACACGTATCTCAGGCCATTTGCCAGAGCTACATGCGACCATGTCGGACACCAAGTACAAGGGCTTAATGAAGTTGATTGATATCGCGATCCCACATTTCGATGACGGCAAAGATTCTACTGGCCCGGTGTCTAAAGCAGCCGATGAAACTGAGAAGGCAATTGCAACCAGAGCCAGATCGGCATCGTTTCAACCCG
This sequence comes from Penicillium sp. S103-07, assembly GCA_037042055.1. Lineage (NCBI taxonomy): Eukaryota > Fungi > Ascomycota > Eurotiomycetes > Eurotiales > Aspergillaceae > Penicillium > Penicillium sp. S103-07. The sequence continues at coordinate 78,573 of JAXQJQ010000027.1, read as the reverse complement.
CGGCTCAACGAGATCTTCCCGTTGTTGACGATGACGAAGCCGATTCAGAAAGCGATCATGCCAAGAAGAGTCTGGACACTTCTAACAACATCCACCGTCGAGATTTCGAATTCAAGTTCAATGTTGGTCGCCTTCGTGGCTCTCTTTTCCGGTCTGACTCGCAAGACCCGCTCAAGGACCAGCTCCTGGTCGAATTGGTTGCCGAAGGGTTTGGTCTTGACTTCTATATGCGCCCTTACGACATGGTTGCCGAGGTCATTCTGAAGTCCTTGAGTGTTGATGATTATATCGAGGAGAACCCCGTACCAGAGTTTAAACGAATCATTTCATCCAAGGGATTCAACGCTGATGAGGACAAGGATCTTTTCCACTTGAAGATGGTTCGGGTGAAGCCCGAGTCTCCTGAATTCGACACGACATATGAAGGAGTTGCAATGAACCTCGATATATCAGTCTCCACCATCAATCTTGTCGTGACGAGGAAGACGCTCCTGACTTTGCTTGATTTCATTCTCCTGACTTTCACGAGTCCACAGCAGCCGGCCGACGAGAACCCACAATCGGATAAGGCTATACAAGAAACAGCCAATGCGGAACAAATGCCCCAGCAAGCTGGAAAAATTCGCATCAAGGCCAACTTGAAGAGTATTGCACTTATTCTCAACAACGACGGAGTTCGGCTGGGCACCTTGAGTCTTAATACCGGTGATGTTGGAATCTTCCTTGTGGGCCGTGCAATGAGTATTCAGTCTCGGATCGGCAGCCTCACCCTCGTCGACGATGTAAATTTGGGCGCACCAGAAGACTCAGATGTTCGTCGTCTTTTGACCATTGAAGGCGACAACTTCGCGGACTTCAAGTACGAGACTTTCGACCCTGAAAGCGATGTCTATCCCGGATATGACTCTGAGGTGTATTTGCGATCCGGCTCGATCAAGATCAATTTCATGGAGGAGCCTTACAGGAAGATTATTAACTTCCTCGTCAAATTTGGCAAGATGCAAGCAATCTTCAACGCAGCTCGCCAGGCTGCGGCGAACCAGGCCAACCAGCTTCAAGAAAACCCCTCGCGGATGCGGCTGGACATTGTGGTCAATACCCCCATTGTGGTATTCCCGCGAGTGATGGCGGACGAATGGCCTCGAGACACGATTACTGCCTATCTTGGTGAGATCTACGCTAAGAACGAGTTTGTTCCCATGGACGAATCCAAAGATAGCCCAGCTGTGAATGTGATCTCCACCGGTGTTCGCAACATCCGCCTGACATCGAAGTTTCACTTCGATGAAGGCTTGGTAGAAGAACTAGAGATGATTCAGAAGGTGAACCTCGACTTCAGCATTTGCTATCTGGAACATCAGGCCAACAACCCGCGCCCGGACATGGAGATTGAAGGCTCCTTATCCCCTATCAACCTTCGGATCTCTCACAGCCAATTGAAGTTTTTGCTGGCCCTGTCCAAGTCAATCCCAGGCGCCTTTGCAACCGATGCTGAACAACAGGAACTTGAGGCCCTGGAATCTCTTCCCTCATCGGTCACTGAACCCACACGGGAGGCCACTTCAAAGGCTGTGCAGGCTCAGAAGGACACGGAAGCAGCTACAGCCGATGATAGCGCGAGCAAGGAGACATGGGTGCGACTCGATATGATTTTCAAGGTCGACAGCGTTGGACTTGAACTTATTCTGGCCAATGACAACCAGCCTGTTGGCCGTTTGGAGGACTCCAGCCTATCGAAGTTCTCTCTTAACGACACCAGAGTCAAGCTCCGCATGTTGACAGATGGCTCATTGGAATCGGAGCTTCTGATCCACTCATTCTCCATTCGTGACAGTCGTCGACAGGACTCTAACAAGTTCAGAAACATCATGTCCTTGATCAACAACGAGGTTCAGCAGCAATTCATGGCTAGCCTTTCTATGTCTCCTGGCCCAGACAAGCATCTTATTGCAATGTTGACCATTGATAGCCCTCGGATCATGTTTGCTCTTGACTATCTATCCGCCTTGCAATCATTCAGTAACTCTGCATTTGCCAGCGATGAACCTGCAGGAGCTGTGGAAGAAGAGGCTGGTTCAGTCGATGAATCCGCATTGGACTCTGAGGATGATTCTTCCGATAGAGCCGTGACTGAAGTGTCATCTGGAGATGGCGCAGGCGGATCGACCACTGTTTCGTTCCGGGTCAACCTGGTCGATGCCCAGGTTATCATGGTGGCTAACCCCGCAATTCCTCACTCCGAGGCTATCGTTCTTGGGACCAAGGAGATACTCATTTCCCACCAGAATGTCTCTACATTGCAGATTCAAAAGGTTGGCATGTTTTTGTGCCGCATGGACAAGTTTGAGACTAGTCGACTTCGCATTCTGGATGATTTCACCCTTGAGTTGTCCGTTGATAGTCGGCCACAGGATAAGGGCTCCGCTATTACCTCGATTGAGGTCCATCTCGAGCCGCTTGTCCTTCGTCTATCTCTGCGCGATATTCTGATGGCAATTCAAATTGTCAATAGAGCCTCCGAGATGAGAGCCCAGAACGCACAGCAAGTAGAGGGTGGGGATGCGAAGAGGATCACTGATGGGAAGAGCACAAGAGCCCGATCTGGCAGTAAGACATCTTCCACCTTGGCCAACAGAACTCGCCGGCGTTTGAGCCAAACGGTTGAGACGATCGACAAAAGCATCCCGCAAAGCTCAGCCGTTCTGAAGCGCGAGGAGCTGTCAATGAAGGTCGATGGTGTCCGAGTTATCCTTATCGGTGACTTGCATGACCTGCCACTGCTTGATTGGAGTGTCAAGAAATTCAATGTTGATGTGCGAGACTGGTCATCCACTTTGAGTATGGATACTAGCTTCGATACATTCCTCAATGTGTATAACTTCTCCAAGTCGGCTTGGGAGCCATTGATCGAACCCTGGCAGCTGGGATTCCACATGGCCAAAGAAGTCAACCCAGACGTCTTCTCCATCGATGCTTACTCTCACAAAACGATGGAGCTCACGGTCACATCAGCCACAATCGCGCTTGCGTCCAAATCTTTCCAGTTCCTCTCTACCGAGGAAGACGTTCTTTCCAAACCGCGAGGCGCCGATGCCCCCTACCGGATTCGCAACTACACTGGTTTTGATCTCCGGGTATGGGCCGATGTCGGTGCGGGAGAAGATGGCCCGGCGGCTAAACTGAGCGATGGAGAAGAATACCCGTGGCGATTTGAAGACTCTACAGCTGTCCGAGAGACTCTAACACCGGAAGGCCATGGTGGAATCGTCGGAGTTAAGCTGGAAGGAAGTGGATTCGATAGCATCAGTCGCATCCCCGTCGTTCGGGAAGGTGAGATGGTGTATAGCCTGAAGCCGAAGCGCGACACTGTCCTTCACCGTCTACTAGTGGAGGTCAGTCTTGGAGCCGACAACGTCAAGTACATCACATTCCGCTCTCCACTCCTCGTGGAAAACAATACTCAAATCCCCGTTGAGCTGGGTATTTTTAGCCCCGATGACGGCCATCTCTTGAAGATTGAGAAAATCCTTCCAGGGGATGCTCGACCGGCGCCCGTTGGATCAGCATATCTCCACTCTATTGTCATTCGTCCCGACCAGGGCTTTGGCTATGACTGGTCGAACGAGCGACTGTTCTGGAAAGAACTAATTCGACGACCTACACGCACAATCAAATGCGAGAGCGAAAGTGGACAGCAGTCGCCGCCCTTCTATTTCCAGGTCAACGCAACCTATGACAGCAAGGACTCTCTCACAAGCGTGTATCCTTACATGAGGATTCGAATCTTTGCCCCAGTAGAGATCCAGAACCTTCTGCCCTATGACTTCAAGTACCGCATCTATGACAAGAACACGAAGAAGGACTGGACGAACTTCTTGAGAAAGGGTGGCGTGAGCCCCGTTCATGTGGTTGAGCTGTCTCATCTGCTTTTACTCAGCATCGACTTGGAGGATACGGTATTCCGGCAAAGTGAGTTTGGCATTATCAATGGAAATGCCCAGGACTACCGCAGAGAGCATACTCTGTCACTGAAAGACGAACGGGGTCTCCAGCTGAAGCTGAAGCTCCATTACTTCAACATTCCCGACAGTGGTGGTGCTTTCAAAGTTTCTGTCTACAGCCCGTACCTTATTTTAAACAAGACTGGTCTGCCCATGGACATTCAAAGCAAGGCCTTCCTCCAGTCGGCTCGCAACGCTGCCGGTCAAGGACTTCGAGTTGACCCGAGGGAGGGCGGCCGCGCACTCCCATACATGTACTCCTACAACACCGAGGATCAGAAGAACCGATCTATTCTGAAGGTCGGCGATTCGGCCTGGAGTAAGCCTCAAAGTTTCGAGGCTATTGGAAGTACCTTCGAAGTCATCTTCCCCGACCAACAGGGCAGATCCGAGTTCCATTCTGGTGTCTCTGTTGCCGAGGGTGAGGGCAAGTACAAACTTACCAAGGTGGTAACTCTCTCACCAAGATTCATTCTGAAGAGCAAGCTCAATGAAGACCTGCTGGTGCGCGAGCCAGGCTCATCGAACGTGCTTCAAATCAACAGTGGACAGTTGGTTCCGCTCCATTTCCTCCGCCAAATCGCTGATAAGCAGCTCTGTCTGTGCTTCCCTGGTGTGAACAACCAATGGTCTTCTCCATTCAATATCGCAGATGTTGGAACGGTCCATGTGAAATTAGCCAAGGTGAACCAGCGCCAGAAGTTGATCAAGGTTGATGTCATTTTGGAGGGGGCAACACTTTTCCTGCACTTCAGCTTTGAGTCCCGCAACTGGCCATTCTCGATGCGCAACGAAAGTGACACGGAGTTCATCTTCTACCAAGCCAATCCCAATTTGGAGGATGACGAGGATGACCGATCGACCACCTGGCGTCCCATTCGCTACCGTTTGCCGCCCCGGAGCATCATGCCTTACGCATGGGACTATCCGGCAACGAAAAACAAATCTCTTGTAGTGAGTTGTCATGGAAAGGAACGGCACATCAAGCTCGCCGAGATTGGCAATTTGATTCCGATGCGCATCCCGCCCAAGCAGCCTGGAGAATACCAGAAGATCATTGACATCAACATCATTGCCGATGGTCCTACTCAGACTCTTGTACTGTCCAACTTCAAGCCATCAAAGAGTATCTACAAACAGCAGAAGGGCCAGTCCTCTTCAACAAGCATGAGCGCTGGATTCGAGGTCAAGGAAATGAGTTCGGATGTGAACTTCAAGGCCCAGCTTCGTCTGGGAGGTATTGGAATCTCTTTGATCAACCAGAACTTGAAAGAGTTGCTCTATCTCACATTCCGGGAGATTGAGATCAAGTATCGGGAGTCGAGAATCTACCAGACCCTCAACACAACCATCAAATGGATACAGATCGACAATCAGCTGTATGGTGGCATCTTCCCCATTCTCCTGTACCCTAGTGTGGTTCCCAAGACCGGAAAGGAGATGGAGGCGCACCCTATTTTCCATGCGATGGTTACTCGAGTGAAGGATGACTCCTATGGTGTTCTGTACATCAAATACGCGACGTTGCTTTTGCAGCAGATGACACTCGAGCTGGACGAGGATTTCGTTTTTGCTATGTTGGACTTTGCCAAGATCCCAGGTGCTTCGTGGTCCGAGGCGCAGGAAGGCACACTGTGTGACGAGGACCTCAACATTCCAGAGCCACAACAGAATGACAACGGTCAGGATGTATACTTTGAGCTTCTTCACCTGCAACCCATGCAGCTGGACATTTCCTTCATGCGAACCGAGCGTGTCAACGTCGAGGATACGATGCAGCCCTCCAACCCCCTGATGTTCGTTGTCAATGTCATGACCATGTCAATGGGTAATGTCAACGACGCCCCAATCCGATTGAACGCTTTGATGCTAGAGAACGCTCGCGTCTCCTTTGGAAGCCTGGTTGGCAACATCCGTGCCCACTATACTCAAGAGTTCCTACGTCAAGTTCATGTCATTCTTGGCTCCGCTGATTTCCTCGGTAACCCCGTTGGTCTGTTTAACAACGTCAGCTCCGGCGTGGCCGCTATCTTCTACGAGCCGTACCAGGGCCTTGTCATGACCGATCGGCCTCAAGAGCTTGGCTATGGTATAGCCAAGGGTGCCACAAGCTTTGTCAAGAAATCGGTCTTCGGTTTCTCTGACAGCATGGCGAAGCTCACCGGAAGTATGTCCAAGGGTCTCGCCGCCGCCACCCTCGACAAGGAGTTCCAGGATCAGCGGCGCATGTCCAAGTCTCGGAACCGTCCGAAGCACGCACTTTATGGCATCACGGCAGGAGGAAACGCGTTTGCAACCAGTTTGGCCAGTGGTATCGGTGGACTGGCCCGGCATCCCCTGCAAGGTGCCGAGAAAGAAGGCATGGCAGGATTCTTCAAGGGCGTTGGAAAGGGAGTTTTGGGTCTTGCTACTAAACCCGCCATTGGAGCCTTCGATCTTGCTTCCAACCTTGCGGAGGGTGTCCGGAACACCACCACGGTCTTCGACGCAGAGGGTCTGGACCGCGTGCGTCTGACTCGCTTTATCGGCATCGATGGCATCGTTCGTCCGTACTCCCAGCGAGAGGCACTTGGGCAGTTCTGGCTGAAAACCACCGAAGATGGCAAGTACTTCAACGAGGACTACATCGCCCACTTGGAGCTTCCCGGCCGAGACATGCTGGTTCTGTTGACGTATGCGCGGATCATGCTCGTGCGTACCAAGAAGCTCTGCGTCGAGTGGGATATTCGCCTAACGGACATTCAAACGATCTCTAAAGAGCGTACCGGCATGAGTATCACCCTCAAGGGCGGTGCAAACGGTCCTTTCGTCCCCGTCCAGGACGAAAGCTCCCGGAACTGGCTGTATAGACAGATTGCCATTGGTAAGTTTAACCTAGCTTCAACGCAATGAGATCCAAGAAGCTAACGACCTTTGCAGCGGTCAATGCCTTCAACGAGAAGTATAACGGGCGAGGGTAGAGATTCGCCCTCTTGGCCTTTTGTCACGACGTCATGGAAACGAACCGCATTCATAGTCCGAGGAGGATAAGCAAAATCGATGGGACTTTCTTTTTTTCTTTTTAAGCGTGCTGATCTTGCTTCTTTCTGTTCACGTACATATGTTGTTTGCACATTTCGCGTTTGCGTCTTTGTTTCTATGATTTTGTCAGTATCATGCACAGCGGATATTAATAGATTATATGATTATCAAGTTGGTCTGCGCGTAATCTCGGAAGTCGAGTAGACCGAATTCAACGATTGATAAATGAACTTTGATTGAGTAAACGACAGACATTTTCCAGAGCAAGCCCCAAAAGAAACGAAAGTAAAAGACACAGGACAAATGGGACAAACAGGACCCTCAAGGATATCATATATACACAACTTTGGACACTCGGCACTACCAAGAACCCCGCGGGGGATGCTCATGAACAGACCGCGACTCATACTCCACGGTGACGTTATCCGTGCGCCGAATCGCGCCCATGGGAAAGACCTTATCCTGCTGGAGCTGGTCATCACGCAGAATACTCTCCTGACTCTCCTTGCCCTCCACGTTCGTGATGGCCAGGTCGTCTTTCACTGCGGATCGCTTGCTGCGGTCGAACGTGCCGGTATTGTAGTTGCTGCCGTTGTGCTTGTATTTACCGCTGGAATTGTATGAGCCGAGAGTGCGTTTGCCCATTAGGAGTTCGAGGAGGGGCTGGAGTGTTGGAATGCAGGAGGCTATCATGACGACGTCGGCTTCGATGCTGGAAGATGATTAGTGCGGATTGTAGGATGTCGGCGGAGGGATACTTACTTTGTCCACATGACGAGATCTGCCGTTCCGTCTGGAGGAGAGTTAGTAGGTTACCGGGTTGGCGAGGTCGGAATGCTCACAGGTGTAGTCGGACTTGTCTGCAAGGCCCTTTAATTGGGTGCTTTTGATGATTGCCATTGCGCATGCACTGCCCAGGTTAGTTTGGTTTCCACGGCTTTCCGACAACACCTACACTGATCCGAGTCCCATGGCGGCACAGAGAGCGATTCTCTTTCGCAGAGACATTTGTAGTTTCATCAGGACCGTCACGGGGTAAAATGCGAGGTAAAGATCGACGAAAGCAGATAAAGCTGGAATTCTCGTCAGTTTGGAGCGAAGTATAAAGAGATCGGGGTAACGTACCTCCGGTGAAGATAGCATAGTCAATGAGTATCCACACATTCTTGCAGGTTGCGCCTTCCGTCATCACCAGGTGCACATGCCACAATGCCTCCGGTGGATCACACATCGTGAAGAGGATGATGATGCAGATACAAGAGACGGCAGCCGCAGTCCCGACCAAAACCCACAGCCAGATCTTCTGTTTCAAACCCGGGTTTAAGATCCGAGTTAACATGGCGGTCACGGCCAGTTTGGGGATCGTGAACGATAGAATGCCAAACAGGAAGCTGACGGTATTGAGCAGAATGGCCATCTCTAAGTTCTCCTGCGTCAAGGCCGTGGCATGTTTTCCGTATCCCACGCTGACGCCGGCCGTTGTCACGCCGCAGTAGGCGAGACTCAACACAATCGAGATCGCGATGAGATAGTCATCAACGCCAAAGCTCTTGAGCATTCGCAAGCGAATGAAGATTCTCGCGGCAACCATGGCAGTCGTCAGGCCCGTCAAGGTCCATAACACTGCGAGGATCTTTGGACCCTTGTCATCGTCGACGTTCTCAGCCGTGACTGCCATTCTGGAACTAGAAGCTCAAAGACGGTGTTGAAGAACCCTGTTCTCTTGTATCGAAAAGGGAATAAAAAAAACGAAAGGATCCTTTTCTCAGTCCGAAAAAACGGGCCCAGACTGCACCACTCTATATACGGAATGATGCCGATGATTAAGCTACTCCTGTCATGGACTCCATCCGCTGTCAAAAAGCTTCTGACAGCGGGAACGTCGCCACAACCGCTCGTATTCCAGTTATTTCTGAACGTCGTAGACAGGCCAGAGCGGGGACATACAAGCTTGCGATCCCTGTCATGTTGAATATTGGGGGCCAAGTGACTAATGGAACTAACAAACAGGGAAATCCGTATGTGTATCACCGGGCTACACGAGGCCAAAGGATCCTGTTGAAACGAAGCTAACGGCTGTCCAAGATCAGCCAGGCCAGACTTGAAGCCGAGCTTTTGGCGCACTCAACAGAAGGCCAAAGGCCAAAAGTACGGGCCCGGGGCCGGGAAGTGGGGAGCCGTTAGCCCCGTCCCCGTCAGAGGATGCGCTAGACAAGGCCCCGGGTTTCTTGGCTTCCGGTGGCTTGGGGGGTTTCGCGGCTGCCCAATCGTTTGGCATCCCGTCGTTTAGAGCCTTCGTCGCTTAGGGAAATGAGAGTGGACCCGTCACCTATGGGCCTTGACTGCGCGACGATTAGCGGGGGATATTTGATCCATCGATCTTCGACTTTCGGTCCTTCGCTCAAATGCGGTAATTGGTGCCCAGCGATCTACAGGCTTTTGGTCCAGGCCTCGGCCAACGTCCAGTCCAAGCTCGGTGAATTTCTAAGAGCCGTGAGGTTATTGTCTCCAGGATCTCGTGCCCACTCACCACGTCGTCGAAAGCCTTCCGAGGTGATAGGGCACGCGTTGGCGTAATTATCTATCTCGTGCAAGACGCATTCGAAGACGTCCACTCCCAAACAAACGAGCATCCGAAGAGAGTAAAACGTCTAGTACCTGGGCCCAATGCCCGGCCACGCTTCAATCATGTGTCGATAACGGCTCCCAGGCTTTGACCCCCGGTTTGACACCTCGGCCGGGTCCACTAGATCCTTAGTCCCGCATTAGTCTACTCTTCCAGACTCCCCGACTCGTGCATTCCTCGTGGAAAATCGTCGAGAGTAGGGCTAGTGGGAGATCGGCACTTTGCCGAGAACGAGGGTAACATGTCTTTGGGACCAATACGGCGGACATGGGACCTAACGGCTCGTATCTCTGCAAGCCACCCCCTCAGGGGGCAAGTTTCTACGGCCATTGCCGCGAAGGAACGTGCCTAGTGAAACCTTAGCCTGGCTCAACGTGCTCTTAACTTTCTTCATCGCGTTCTAGTCTCTAGTCGACCGCCGGTTGAAGCCCTGGCATTCCGCGCTTGGATCCTGAATCCGTCAAGAAGTTGGCCACGGTCAATGACATCTCCACTTCGTTCACTCCACTGAAACTCTTTCTCCCCAAGCCGTGGAGACGGAGCAGGGGGAAATAACGAATGGGTCCACGCAGCAGTTCTCGACCTGTTCTGGTTTTATGCGGGAGACCGCGTAAGGGGCCCAGGGCTTTCATACTACGAACTACTTGAACAGGATCAGCCGAGGGCTACCCAGTCGATTCTGTATAAGTATAGAAAACTTCTTCCTTTATCTTCCTCTCAGTCCCATTCGGCTCTATTTACCATCATTTGTTACAATTCCACCATTTATCGCCATGACGGTCTCTAACGGAGACTCTCACGCCACCGGCTCGGCTACGAATGGCTCATCTAACGGCCATGCCAAAGAAGCCTTCGTTGATGGCTCGGTGGCCATCTCCCCTAATACCCCAGAGGTGGTTCCGAGTCTGCTTGACCGAGTTGCCTTGGCTGGGAATGCGTTTACCTCGGCGGACCCCAAAGCCCGAACCGATCTTTTGGACGCCGCTCGACAACTAGTTTACGCTCTCGAAACTCCTCGGGAGGCTATGATTCGATTCTGCTGGTCACAGGTACTTTCAACCCGCGGAACAACGAGTGAATTGGAAGAATATCTTACAAATTGCTCTACATAGTCGACAACGTATGCCTGTCTGGAGACTGCCGTGGATCTTGGTCTGTTCACCATCCTCTCGAAGGATGACAAGCCCAAGAATGCGTCGGAAATGGCTCAAGCTGCCGGAGCTGACAGCAAGCTTGTTTGTACGCTGGACCTCTCCTTCGACATTGAAGCTGAAACTAACCCTCGCGCTAGCACGTATTCTGAAGCACCTTTGCGCCGTGGGCGTGATTCTCGAGACTGGACCTAACGAGTACCGACGTACCGGACTGTCAATCTCGTTGATGTCGCAGCGATACAGTGATGCCTACCCCTGCATGTGAGTTCAGATCTGCCCGTTTCCCTCAAAAGTTGGGTTCTTTACTGATGGATGCTCTCAACAACCAGGACTTCCTGTATAACGAAGGGTATACTTGCCCTGCCCGCCCAATTGAAGAAGACCGGCTACCAGAACCCCGCCAACGGCACCGACTGCGCTTTCCAACTCGGCTTCGACACGCCTCTTCACTTCTTCGACTTTCTCAAGGAGCATCCCGAGGCCGCCGGCCAATTCAACAACCACATGTCCGCGTACCGCCAAGGGCGTCCCAGCTGGATGGACAAGGGCTTCTACGATGTGCCCGCCTTGATCAACACCGATCTCGGTGAAGGGGACGCTCTCCTGGTGGATATGGGAGGAAGCGTCGGCCACGATCTCTCCGAGTTCCGCCGCAAATGGCCCGACGCCCCCGGACGTCTGGTCTTGCAAGATCTCCCCGAGGTCCTCGAGCAGGCCAAAGCCATGTCCCTGCACCCGTCCATTGAAATTATGGAGCACGACTTTTTCACCGAGCAGCCCGTCAGAGGTGCTTTCCATTCTCCCTCTTTCCTTTGCTCAAGAGCTAACGTATCTAATAGGGGCCCGGGCCTACTACATGCACTCCGTGCTCCATGACTGGACCGACGCAGACTGCAAGAAGATCCTAGAGAACATTGTTCCCGCGATGAAGCGCGGCCACAGCAAGATCCTCATAAATGAGAATGTCATCCCGGACACCGACGCCTACTGGGAGACCACCAGTCTGGACATCATCATGATGGCTGACTTTGCGTCCACGGAGCGCACGGCGGGCGATTGGCATGCGCTCGTCAAGTCGGCTGGTTTGAAGATCACCAAGATCTGGACTGCTCAGCGAGGTGTTGAGAGCTTGATTGAGTGTGAGCTGGCTTGAATGACCGAGTGATCGTCAGGTTTGGAACCTTGGAAACGAAATATCTGTTACCTAATTCTGTTTGATTTTTGATACCTTCCAATGTCGTTGGACCTCAAGTGGAGGCCAAATTATCGTATACGCGCAATTGATATCTGGGAATATATTCGGTATATTTTGACAATCCAGCAGAGAGATCTTGAGCACAGCTCGGGGTCTTGCAAGGTTGTATGAAGAGGGGTTGATGCTTTTGAAAGCCTTGGAATAGAAAAGGTAAATAAATGTTACAATTCGTATTCCATGACCCTTTAATTTCCTGGACGTGGGCTCATAGACTTTTCAATGTATCAACAAAATATGTAGAGCATAGGACACGCAACAAGGGAAATACGAGGACTTGGACCTCTTGTGGAACCCCCTATTTTACTCAGAGTGCCAGATGCGAATCGAGCAACAACCTTGGGAACCTTACTGAATACCATGGACGTCCATGACGAAGTAATACACTGAATTAATTGCTGCATTGCTAGCATCAAAATACAAGACCCTATCCACAGAACCGACGAGGCGCACGAGTACAAGCCAATTGGGTTTCTGACTTTAAGCAAAGTAGCTCTTCCAAAGAACACCCGACAGATCCTCCAGCTGGTCCGGTGTGAAAGCCTAGAAGTTATATATTAGAAATATTTCATAGAATGGGTTCAAGGGATATCTCACCTTTGCATCAATGTGCCAGGTATCCTGTCTCGTCTTCTTGAACTCGCTAATGATCGACTTCACGCTGGATCCAACGACGCCGGGGTCATTGGCGGCGCGAAGGCTCAGTGTAGTCAAGGCCTCCGGCATCCAATGGGGAGGAGGGCTGTTGTACGGGAAAGCCTGGATAAGTGCTCCGAGACCTAGCACGGCACCGTGACGGGCAATGATCAGTCGGTTGTGCTCGGGAGTTGGAGTCCCGGCGCCTGAAGAAACTGCGGAGGAAAGTCCCGATCGGAAATTCTTAGGCTTCTTTGGGAGAGGATTATCTGCCAGGGCCTTGGTGAAACGCTCCTGGAAGCGCTTGACCATCCTTTCACGAAGGTAAATGGGCGAACAGCGGACCATCCCGGAGAGCGTGGCTGATGCTCCCACACGGACTTCATGCTGTGAGTCTTCGAGCATAGAAGCAATGCACTCGAAGAGCTTATCACGATCCGCAGGCTCCAGCAGGAACAGTCTGCGGAAGTAGATAATCTGGATGTTGATCATCACACGCAGCCGCTGATGCCATGACGGCGATGTCTGTCCTATGCGAATGAGGGACTGGATAAATTCGGAGTTCTTCTCGGCGGGGTAGGGGATGTTGGGGAGATGGCGGAAAACGTGGTATGCGAGCGACTGCAGCTCTGGATCTTCCTTGACGTCCATCATATGCAGAAGCTGTGCGGTGAACACGTCGGGGAAGAAGGGAACGAGCTGGGTGCATTCGTGAGAGGATAAAGTCGAGTCCAGCCAGAGAAGAACGGTCTTGCTACCGGAGGTGTAGGACGAAGGAGTCTGTTGGCCGGGAACTCGGGCGTGCCGCCACTGTTCGATCTGGGCGAATACCCCGCGAACCATCTCCGAGAATTCCGCGGAAGGCAGGTAGGGATAGGTACCAACAGATGAAGAGGCCTTTTGGGCATCCAAGAGGTGTTGGAGATCAGGGTACGACTCGTGGTATCTTGTGCGGTAGATTGTCGCAAGAGTCTGACCCATTGCTTCTCGCACTCCCTTGTATGGGTGGTCCAGATGTGCGAGGAAGTCATCCACAATTGGCTTCTCAAGCTGGAAATGCCAACCGGCATCAATGATGCACTGGTGCAGGAGGTTGATTTTGGAGCTTTCCTTGAAGGCCGCGTTGGTCGACATGTCCAGACGGAAGCTGGCCAGCCAATCAACCAAAGGCCAGGCTCGGCGAGGATCGCGACACTGCAAGATCATGTGCAGGAAAGTTGTCCAGTAGCCCGAGTTCTCGGGGGTAAGACCATCGGTGAAGATCTTCCGGACGATGGGGAATGCATACTCCCAAACCATAGCCCGCCTCTCGACGCTGGTATCAGTTACGGAGCTGATCAGAGCTCCAAGAATCTCTGCCGTTGCACGATGCTGATGCTTATCACTGCCATCCTCGTACACGCTCTGGATCTCTTCCTGAATGTCTTTGAATGTGGCGGCGGTCAAGCCATCCCGAAGCATGAGCTCAAAGGCATACAGAAGCATCATGGCGCAGGACATGCGGAACTTGTCGGCGGAGGGATCCCTTGGCTCCTGCTTCAGGTACATGAAGAATTTGGAGAACCATTCCCGAGTAAACAGTTTACCCATCTGAGTACGGACATTCCACTCCATTTCGTCATATACAATGTCCCGATCCACATTTGACTTGTACGCAGGCATCGTCTTGCCCCATACTAGCCAGCCAGGGAAATCATGGTCAATATAGTATTCAGCTTCAGGCTTCGCGAAGCTGGCCAGGTATTCCTGTGTCCAATCTTTCTCATAAGGACGGGTAGCCACCTTGATCTTCGAAGGGAAGCGCTGATGGCCCAGTATGTAATTCTTGTATTCGTGACTGCAGATGGCACGGACATCAATCATGGTGAAAAGCGCAATGAGTGCCTGGGAGTACATGCCGCGCAACCCTGGATGATCATCGATCGAGCCTGAGGTCACCAGCTCAATCAGGTTCTCACTGGCAATGTAGTCGAAGCGAAGACCCATGGTGATGACAATGGTCGCGGCACGGCTGGCGATTTTCCAATGCGAGACTCGGGCAAGATTCACCAGCTCTTCAGCCAGGTCGGTCTTTTTCTTTTCGATTGTAGCGCGCTTGGTGTTGATGGTCTTTCGCTTCTGCTCGATCTGGTCACTGACGTCTTGACCGGGTGCAATTGCTTCCACGATTTCACGATCCAGAATAGCCATCCGTTCCATGGCACGACCGTAATCCATAATCTGGAAGACGGCACTAGAGCAGATCTTTTGTACAGACGGTCTGTCAACAGCACTAGCATCGATGAAGGTGCGGATCAAAGTTGGTGTGTACTTCCAGTTCCGTCCGACAGTTCTCGCCACACTACTGAGAAGCAACGAGAACAAGCCGCCCTTAATACGCGCATGGTCGTTTTCCTTCACGCCCTTTTGCAGGGCCTTGAGGAGAGGAGCAATGACGAGAGTTCGGGCACCCCAGACAGACTTCAGTGCAGACTCACCAGCATTCTGGGCATTCCGCCGCGTCTCGGTGTACAGCGAGACGCAGGATTCGGCAAGATCATAGAGAAGAATCTCGTCAAGCTTAGACCGAGGTCGCGGTGCTGCATTGTGTCGCAAGCGTTGCAGGTGATAGACATTGGCCCTACGCACAAGCAACGCCCGTGGGTAGTCTTTCCGGATGCCGCTCATCTTGTATGGGTGGATGTCTGCTGCCAGGAGGCGCGTCACGCGATCCAGGACATGGGCAGATCGTTCGATGCCAACATCGACAAAGTAAGAACGGAAAGCCGAATACAGTGCTCCGAAACAGGGCACATCGTCCTCTTGATGGTCACTCAGGAATCGGTGGGTCTCGTGCAAGACCCAGCCTGCTCGCTCACGAATCGCGTGGATCTCCGTAAACAAAGGATCACCCTCCTCAAGAGGATATCCAGTAGGATACGGGTAACTTTCTCTGATCGCCGCCTCATCCGAGCTGTCAAGGGCCGATTCGTCATCGCTTACACCGTTCGAGAGGGCCGACTCATCGACCATTTCAACCTCGTTTGATGCGGCAGATGCGCCACTCGAGACTTCGGGAGAGTTTTGCGAGGCGGCCTTCGGGTCAAAGAGCACCGATATACCTGAAAGAAGCAGTCGCAGGAGTACAAGGTTTCGCGTGACTTCATCAGACCAGTCTTTTCCACTTCCATCTCGTTTGACGCTGGATGTCTCATGAGTCAATCCCGACAGATGCTTCAAAGCCCCCTCCGCTTGATTCTTGAAGACGGCCACAGCAAACTCCAGCTCTTCCCGCTTGGGCACATGCCATTTAATGAGGAGGTTGCGCACATCGGCTCTGTAACTCCAGTGCTTGGGCTGAATGCCTCCTTCGATATCTTCCTTCTCGTAGAGAGAATAATCACTGGTATATGTCCCGGTTAGGTTGAGCAGGAGGTGATGAATGAAGTTGGAGATGTGGACGGTGGGGATGCCGCGACACTTTTGTTGCATGTAGACTGCGATGTCGAACAGCTCTTGGCGATGAGCGAGTACCGCATCGCCGACATGCACCACGCACATGCTCAGCATGCTAACGTTCCAGACCAGTCCACGGTCACGGGGCAAGACATCTGTTCCCGTAGTTCTGGTGGAACCAGCACCGTTCTCCTCGATCTCGGTGCGAATAGCTTGAGTGAGGACCGGAATGAACCGCTTAAGAGCCTTTTCGGGGTTGACCTTGCACAAGGCATTGCAAATGAAAGCCATGGCGTCGCGTGCCTGGTGAATGACATGATTGGAGACGAAATCAACGATCTTCGACAATGCAATGTCGTAATATTCGGGGGACAGCGAAGCAAGGAGAGGCATGAAGGTAGCCGGGAGCGTGTTGACGATGTTTTCTTCCGGAGAACCGTTGCGTACACGGGTGACGTCAGGCAAGTTCTCCAATAGTGTGAAGACACGGCCCAAGAACGAGATGGTGAAGTCTCCGAAGCCACATGTCGAAGAGCGGAGAATCATTTCTTCTGTCTCATCATCCAGCTCAGTATCGTAGTTCAACTGTACATCGGCTCCTTGTTCCTCCATTCGTTCCATTTCACCAGTGATCCACTGCAGTGCAAGCATGTTGCAGTTGATATCTTCTCTGCCCCGAGTCAGGTCGACCATGGGAATATTATAACAGGCGGATTGTATAAATGAAAGAGCATGGAGAGACTTTTCTAGGTCGTTTGCATCGATACCAGGTAGAGCAAGACCGAGGAGAGTAGTCATGTGGCAGCGATAACCTTTGGTTCGAGTAATGACACGGGATAGTACTTGCATGGCGCGAAGGGAAGACGTTGTCCGATGTACTTCAACCAGACCCTGGAGAGATGGGTAGATTCTCTGCAAGGCACCGGGTAGAATGAGATGCGGCTCCAAGTACGCGAGACCTTGAAGGGTAGACAAGGAGAACGTCATGGCAGTGCTGCTCTTAGCGTAGATACCCATGAAAATTACATCCCTCAGGCACAGCACGAAGCGGCGCTTCAGAGGCTCATTCAGTCGTCGTTCGGGCGGAACCTCCATTTCACCACTTTGCTCACGATTCCACCGCATCACAAAGAAATCTGTTAGATAGTATACTAGCTGCGAGAGGGTCTTTGTCCAACTACCCGAGTTTGAAGGATGGAAGAATGTCTCGACAGCCTGAATGAGACCATCGAGCTGGGAAAGAATCGAATCTTCTGATTCCAAGCAAGCCGGAGAGAGAGACATCACAATCCATCGCGCAATGTGGTGTGCAACTGGATGCTTGCGTGTGTCGCGGTCAAGCATGATTCCAAGGCCAGACGAAATGTCCACCAGAGCGCTATATGGCGAAGTGGACTGTCCTACAGGGATCTCCAGCAATCTGAGGATTGCCGTGAAGATGAGAGAAGATTGCTCCTTTGTGAAGAGACCGTGTTCCGAGAAAGGAATGTGGCCGGCTGGCAGTGAATCTCGGGCGAGTCGAGAAAGGTAATCAATATATGTGGTGTCAAATGTTTTGGAACGGCCGACGAGCGACCAGAGATGAAACTGTGTCGGAAGGTGGCTCTGTGGAAGGAGATCATCTCGCTCCGCGGGAGGGGGCGATGTTGGAAGCAATAGATTGATCAGTCCAGCGACAACGAAGGCGCCTTCGGAAAATGAAGTTGTGTAGTGCGGCAGGAACTCCTCCAACATCGCGGGCAACTCGCAGGGATCGATGAAAAGCTGAGCAAATGCGCACAGCTTTGTCAATGTCTTCACGTTTCGCTTCAAGTTGGTCGAGTGGACAAGACCGGATTCAGTCGGGAGAACGAAGGCTTTGAGTTCCTTGTAAAGAGGCCTCCAGTCCAACACCAAATCTTTGACTGGTCTCAAATAATGCTTGCGCCTACATGATGGTTAGCGCATTAATGTCATTCCACGCGACTGGCCGGGGTAGGCCTGGACTCACTTCGTGAGAAGCATGAACATGCTCGCAAACCGCTCAGAAGTGCTGGGATCTATTCCAGGAGCTAAAGAAAGCTCATAGTACAGCTTCACCAGATTGATCCGCTCATTTCGAGTCGGATCGAACTTCAGCGATAGCCATCCTCGAAGCTCGCGTGTCCAGTGAACAGCTCCAGGGCTGAAGTCCCCAGCCTCAACCGCAATGTACAGATGACTCAAGATCTCATGCAGAGTGCGCTCCCGCTCTGATTCATCTTCTAATTGATAAGGAAGATATTGAAAGTAAGGGTAAGTCCGTGGCCGAACTCGGGCTTTGGGCTCTCCTCCACCGTTCACGGCGGCGGGCTCACCACCGGGCGAGGTGGCTCGTGAGATTTCTGAGGCATGGGCGAAGTTATCGGACGTCAAAATCACCTTGGGAGCTGCGGCGTCCATAATCGTTCGCGAGGGAGGGGAAGTTGAGGCGATAGGTGGAGATGGGGGAGGGAGGAGTTGCCGTGGACGTCAGATGGGGCTCTAAAGTAAATGCGTCAGCAACCGCAAAGTTCCATGAATTTTCATCAATTTCGTCACAAAGGAAGTAGGGAAGCGCACATCCACCACGAAACTCGGATTTCCTCTCCTCAGAATGCGGAAGGAGAGGTCGACGGGTGCGTTGCACACGGCCGGGTTCGCATGAGGTACTCGTTAGGGCGACCGGGCAAAGTGACGGCTGGGCAGAATGGAACTGGAAAGCAGCTGTAAGGGATCCACAGGGATACTGTCCTTCTAGGGCGTCGCAAAGGAAGATTCGTGTTTGCAAGTGATAGCTTGAGATGTTCAAGAGTTAAAGGGAAGTTCTCAGTCGAGATCGGATGACATAATTCCACGTAACGAGCTTCGGCCTGCAGCTCCCTATGGAGACCCGCGTGGGAGAGCAACAAAAATAGATTCGAACTAATGCCCCCGCGGGAAATTCTATTTAGATGGCCTTTTCCTCCGTGGTTTTACACGTTGGTTTTATAGCCATGGTGGCACCGTAAAGTGCGCCTTACCTGGGCACAGGCCCAACTTAGGCAGAAAACGGTTACGCATGCGGCACGGCCTGGCAAGATAGCGGAGAAACTGACAACGAACGGTTATTAATTTACACTTCTGTTGGTTTCCTATTCCACAATAAATTTGACTTTTGGTGTTGGTGTTAAGCTGGGGGCAAAAAAGAACCAAAGAGAACCCCCTGGATTAATGCGTAGGCCACCATGGCTTGCGCGGCATTCACGAGACCACGGCGGCCCTTCCGGTGATCCTGGAAACTGTCCATGGCAGTAGATACGAGGTACCAATACCACACCGGGTATCCAGACGAGATCCGGTTGACGATCTGGACGTGATAGCTCGTCAAGGCCATGACTGCTAATAGACCTTGGGGCACAGCCAGGCGAAACAGCATGGACCCAGGACTGACCGGAGAAGGCGATTGAGTGCCGGACTCCGAGCGTAAGGTCGACGGGGCCTTGAGTGCCCACAGAGATGACTGGCACATAATCACCAGGACCGGTGCTGCCAGCAAGAAAAGAGGAAGGTTCGAGACCGTCCAGTATCGGAAGAGCCCAACGTTCCTGAAAACATATTAACAATTGAGATGAGAAGACCACCGAGTGCCGTAGAAGAGTCACTTACCAATAATGTCCCTGAACCCAGCCGTAGATACTGGGCAAGGCGGAGTTGCACCAGGGCCGGAGATCTGTCCCAGACATGCAATACGAGCGGTAGGCCAGGATCTGGGGCACGACCATCCCCAAGGCGACAATGCAGCCACCCACGACAATCACGGCCAACCGACGAGTTTTGTGCAGAGACGGACCTTGGGTTAGGGTTGCCCAGGCCACCATAGAGGCATCATAGGCAAATAAGAATCCGCTCAGGATGCCGTTGCTGCGAACGATTGTCGCCAGGGCGAAGAGCACAGCCGCCGTGAGAAGTTGGATATCGCGCAACGCGGTGATTCCGTTATGCTCGGTGATGAGGGACGAGGTATAAAGATAGAAGCCGGAAAGGTTAAGCAGGGAGAAGATAGATTCGCCATACGGCGCTAAAAGGAACGCTCCAGCCGGACAGATAATGTGCAGGGCAGCCGACAAAAAGCAAATGAGTTTCTGGGCAGCTGTCCCGTGACCGAATATATTGGCCGAGAGACGGTACAGAGCCAAAACGGAGAGATAGTGCGCGACGTGGGAGAGCACTACAGCCACGAGCGCCGTGTTGGCCGGCCCGCGGGCGCCTTCAGCCCCAGACATGCGAAGTCCTGTACACCAAAGTCAATTATCACATCTTCTCTATCGAGATCAAATCGGACGTACCTGAAATGAACCAACGCAGAAGTCTGGGATAGCCAAAGGCCCACTCTTGTTCAAAGACATATCCATGGTCGGCGATGTGCAGAAAATAGATGGAATCCCATCGTGCAAACTTCAACGCCCACGGAAGAGACTCAGCTTGACCATCCGAGGTTGAACTAGCATCCTGATAGGAAAGCAGAGTGGTGGAGGTGTCATAGCCGGGGCCTGGACAGGCCACGACGGCGACGAACAACAGAGCTTTCCATAGCCAGAAGGCAAGCGTCAAGCTCCGAACAGGATGGTCTAGACGCAGGAGGCTCGCCGAGATAGGCAAGTGACCAATTGAGGCCATAACGGTACGGTCACAAGTAGTGACGTAGGAAAGCGAGGGCAAGGGTCCGCAAAACAGCTCACGGATCGAAGCCGAGGCAATTTACGAGAATCTTGGCGTGCATAATTTGCACAGTTAGTCAGCGGATGCGCAACAGGAATCGCGTCAATCCCGATCGGCACTCCCAGGTTCCAAGTGGGTGATACTTCTGCTGTACTCCCATTCGAGCGAGTAGGGTAGTTGTCCGACGCCAAGTCGGCTTCATCTACCGGTTACACAGTCGCAACATGGTTACGCGAATCATCACTCCATGCGAAATATCTTGAGACCATCTTGGCAAAGGTGGTCATCCGCGGCGACCGCGTTTTTTGGACGGGGCTGAAACCCACTCAGCAGAACCTCGGATGACTCCTCAGCCCTATACGTAGCTGCGATTATTCAACAAGACTTTCCGAAAGCAAGATTTCGCAAAGAGGCCGAAACCGGGTCAGCTTCCCCGTCAGCTCCCAGGCGAGTCAGATGTCGCGAGACTACAATACGAAGTATGAAAGAAACAAAGCTCCTTCATCGAGTGGGGCAGAGGATACTCGGCGCATCAGTCCGTCCGACTTCGACCGGCGAGGATTTTCGGTTCGCGCAAGATTTGCTCCGCGCCGAACCTAAGCATCAATAATCGGTGACCCTGAATCCCGTCCCCGATCCATGTTCCGCTCTTTCCACTCTTTCTAGATGTAGGCCGTTGCCTGGGACTCCACCATGGAAAAGAAAAAGTCTGTCGATGAACCTGACCCTTCTCCCCCCCACACTCTTGTAGAAGCCAGTCTAGACGGACCGTTTCGTAATGAAATCATCAGCAGCTCCAGCTCTGCACCTGAAGAAACCAGAATTTGCCATCGGCGAACGCCACGCCCAATAATAACGAGCATTTGCCAGCCGCCAAGCGTCGCCCAGGACCAACCCAGACTCGCGGGAGGCGCTACTCGTTCCATCTCACACCATGACGGTCGGCCTCGGAGCCTCACTTATGCGTGATGATCGTCCGGAGGCCCGGATGTGTCGGATCCGTTCAATTTTGTCGGGTCCGTTCACTGTCCACTGCAGTCCACAGCAAAGTCAGAAGTAGATCTGATGTATAAGGCTGACCGCCCATTCATGCATCCCCCCGTCCCTTCCATGCATAATCGAAGAAAGCACATCCCCCTTCCCACTCTCTGATTTTCTTTGCCCCTTGCATTTTGAACCTGGCCTAGCGACCCAGACCTTTTCCCTTGAACGCTCTTGGCTCCTTCATTCCTTCTTTTACTTTGGTTCTTGATTTTCCCATCTCAGCTCCCCACCCGCTGCTTCCGCTGCTTTTTCTCCCCCGCGGCTGACGCGCGGACAACCCTTGATGCGTATGTGGATTCCGGGGTTCCTATAAACAGTCAGAGTCGCCGGTTTGGTGTGCGAGAGACCGATGTGGCTCCGCTGAGTCCAAGAATGCTGCTGAATCTTGGCCTCACAGCGGATGCCGCAGCAGCCCATACAAACGATCCCGCCCACCTTGAATCTCCACCGGCTCTCAACTCTTCTTACACTACCGCATTCTCACTACCTGCGCTACCATTCCTGGGCACTCTCTATAGAAAGACCAAGCAGACCGATGGTCCTGCGCAGCCCGCGGGACGAACATCCGGCGAGGACATGAGCCCCGTCGCGTCCACGAGCGATGGGGAGTTTTCCAAAGAGGTCGCCCCGGTCACCAGACCTCGAGTCACTAATTCTGCTTATACCGTTCGGAAATCTTCCCGGCCGAAGACAACCTACCAGCTCGCTCATCCCGCTGCACATGCCCGCCATAAACGACTGAAGCTTCGGCCCAAGCTGCTCCTGCAGCTCCAGCAGGTGTCTCAAACCCCTCGACCATTGCCCATCCTTGACATTTTACCCTCTACCCTCTATCTGCCTCGACTGGCTCGAAGGTTCCCTGCGATGTTCCGCGGCAGGAACGGGCTCGGACCCTACGACTTGATTATCGTGATGAGCGAACTATACGAAAACAAGGTAGCAAGCCTCAAACAAGCGAGCTCCGAGGATGAGGATGAAGATCATAGAGAAGTGGTAGCCACAATCTGCCAGATGCTTCAGGAAGATGCTCGTTTGAAGGGAAAGGCGGAGATATGTTTGAATTTTGGTCCGACGTGGGAGGCGACGCCTCTTCCCAGTGGTTCATACGAGTTTGTTGCGCGTACTGAGGATGGTGTACGAGTCATGCGCTGGGCGTTGCGAGGGGGTAAGAGCCGTCGGGTGTCTGCTCCTCCGGGAACCCAGGTGCGCGATGATACCAAGCGATTCACGTTCAGCGTCATCGACCCCACCACCCGTCGACATCCCGTCATCGCTTCCATGACAAAGAACCAGTTGGAGGTGTTTGACGAGTATTCGGCGGTGGTTCGGTCCGGTGCTGGTGCTGGCACTGGTGCTACGACTCCAAGCTCTGGTATGTCTGTAGTCAGCGACATGTCTGATGAGGAACCCAACGAGGCGAACAAGGTTACCCTTGACGACGGCTTGCGTACATTGATTATCATCACGGGAATTTGGGTCGCCTTTCGCGAAGGCTGGTCCCACAACTTCAGCTACGGCGACCCAGTTTCGTCGCCCGTCACCAAAACGCTTGTCTCTCCGAAGTCCTCCCGATACAACTCGCCAGCTCCGAATGAGAATGACGTGCCGATTGATCGCGATGACCTGAGTCCAATGAAAGAATCCATGAATGGCAAGCGCTGTATGTCGATTTCGAGCATCCGACGTTCCAACTCTGTGGCACCCACCGACGGGGGTAAAACTTTCGGCGGCCTTTCGAAACGATCAAACTCGACCGGTGCTGCCTTTATGGACCGAGCTAAGCGACGTAGCGCATCGGGCATTAGCACACGGCTCAATCGACACAGCATGTTCATGGGTAACGGCGAGCCCGGTCGTGAAATAGTCGTTTCTCGACCTTCTTCTCGACCTTCTTCTCGACCCCATTCTTCGCGACAAAATTCCATCGAACACGAAGATCTTCCCCGTCCCGATCATTCCAAACGCAAATCGAAAACCCAACCAATGACCGAGAACGGTAAATCCACCGTGAAACCCGCTCAAGTCATCGGCTTTTCTCAATCCAACAACTATCACGCTCGTCATGCCCAATCACCTCAACCCGAAGCCAAAGACCCCGAGCCAAATGCAAAGGGAAAACGGCGAAACCGACTTAGCAATATCTTCACAATCTTTCACCGAAAACACGGCGCTCACTGATCACATTATCGCACGTGTATATCCCTGCATCATGTCAGCGACTTGTCTGTATTTTATCTCAGCATTTTCCTCCATCCGGTTGCATCTCACTTGGCGTTTCTCTTTGGGCATTGACAGTCGTCTGGCACGCAACTTGCCGTTTCCTCACTCACTTCCATATCCTGTACGGTGGATTCCACGGGTTACTCGGACTGGACACAGAACCTCGCTGCGCTTGTGTGGTGTTGGCTCTGCTGACCACCGATACTGCACCCATATGTATGTACACCCGTGTCAAGTTATAACGATGCATGAGTAAATACCATGTTGATTCCTACTCAACTGCACCTTAGCCTCATAGAACTACAGGGCTCAGTTACATCCTCGAAGCCTTCAAATCGGGTCCCCGTGACAAGCGAATGGACTATTCAAGAAGACATACGTGTAAACCATATCGCGTTTCAACCAAGAGGGGTCCTGTCAACATTTCACTGGGTCCTTTACCGCTCCATCGCAGAGACAGCCTTGGGCACGTAGGGCTCCTCCAAATACTGGATCTCCTCGGGGCTAAGTTTAACCTTCAAACCAGCTACAGCCTCGTCAATGCGCTTCGTGCTACTGAGTCCCAAAATAGGGCACTCGTTAGGGTGACTCAAAGACCAGGCAATGGCAATCTGTGCCATGCTGACTCCCTTCTTCCCCGCGAGCTCCTCGACGCGGTCAACAATCGCCTTGTCGGACTCGCTCTCGCGGCCACGCACAAGTACCTTGAGCGCTCCATCAGTGGACTCACGAGTGGTCGAGCGGGAGTTCCACGGCCGCGCCAGCACACCACGGGCCATGGGCGACCACGGGATGATCCCGACGCCAGTATCCAGACAGTAGGGAATCATCTCACGCTCTTCCTCGCGCGCAATAAGGTTGTGGTAGTTCTGCATCGAGATGAACTGGTGCCATCCGTTGCGGGCAGCGATGTTCTGCAGGGATTGGAACTCCCAAGCAGCCATCTATGAAAATTAGTATGTTCACCGGCTCAGAGACAGGGAGAAGGCATCATACCGAGCTTGCGCCAATGTAGCGCACCTTGCCGCTGTCGATGACATCGTTCAAAGCCTTCATGATTTCCTCACGGGGAGTCTCACGGTCCAGGCGGTGGATCTGCAGTACGTCGATGTAGGTGCCTAGGCGCTCGACACTGGCGTCAACTGCATCGAAGATGTGCTTGCGCGACAGGCCAACGCGGTTGACGAACTCGTTGTCGTTCTTAGCTGAAGCGGAGATGGGAGGGAACTTTCCCGTGTCATCCACGCCAAAGAAGCACTTGGTCAAGATCACCACGCGGTTACGCGGGATGTTGTACTTTTTCAGAGCCTTGCCGACAATTTCCTCAGACCGGCCATGAGAATAAACATCCGCCTATTGCAAGGTGTACTTAGCAACCACTCTCTCGGTCATGTCAAAGGGGCAAAATAGGACGCACCGTGTCCCAGGTGTTGATCCCCCGCTTGTAAGCATGCTCGAGGAGCGGCAGAGATTCCTCTTCATCCAAGACCCATTCCTGCCACTGCTTGCTACCATAGGACATGGCACCCAAGATGATCTTGGAGATCTTCAAGCCCGAGTTCCCAAGGCTGTGAACCACAGGCCATCAGCGACTTCATCTAGAATGAATGCACGACTACAATGGGGCGCGGGGCTCATACCGAGTGTATTCCATTTCGGTAGACATGGTGCGTTGTAATAGATATTTTCAATCAACTGAGATGGCTCTGCGGGCGACGAAGGATTGTGTTAGTTGAGTACCTTGGAGCTCGATTCATTTCGCAGTGATGATTTATAGTCGGCGAAGACGTCGAAACCGACGATCCGGGAGGGGTTCATTGTAAGGAACTTACGAAACCTCGGACAAGATAAATCAAAATTGAATAGAAAAAAAGTTACAAGGGAGAGTATTATCTTCCAAGTTGAACGCTTCAAGCAAGATGGCTCAAAGACAGCCCCTGGTGGACTCTTGCCACATTAATAATCCAGTCTCGGTGAAGTCGACGATATGCCGAAATCAAGAAGCGAACGCCGTTTAGCCGAGAGCTACCCGGTAGACTTTCTGTCAGCCCACTCAGAACTCCCAGAAGATGCCGGTCGGCCCAGAAATCGGATAGGAAGATCTAGAGTAGAATTAAGACTATTATGCTATGGCTGAATTGCATACTTTGGAAGGTAGGCAGAGATGGGTTGCAATTTGTGATACGGGAAAAATCCAGCCACGGTCAAGATCTACCTTAGATGATATTCCTCAGGTCAAGAGCTTAAATTAGAATTGTAATATGAATACCACACACCGTTAGACTGATGTCAATTAATCTCTGTCTTCAAGTATTCGTAGTGATCTCCAATTGTTTTGAACGAAACACTTTTATCTCCGAAGTGGGACTTGGCCCATGTTTGGTGACAAGTTTGCTTGCCATCCGCTCCCCATAGCAAGGTATTTCCCAGCAAACCATTGCTTTCGGGCCGTGGTTAAGTTGTGGCCGAGTGATCTGTTGGAGCAGGGAGCTTATTATGATTGAACGCCAGAAGTTGAACCCGTGCCAAAGAAAATCCTGCTTTTCCTATTTTCAGTTTCAATGTGCAACGTATCCTACCAGAAATAGAAAGAGAGATCTACGGCCGCTACTCTACCGGCTTCCATAGATCTGACCGATCACCAGCAGTAGCTAAGACCAGGTCAGACTGGGAACCATGTGCGAGCATGAAGGAGAAATATTTGCAGGAATGGAACACGGCAAAAAGGTGGGAATATCACCGTACCCAATACTGAACGTTGCCTCTGATTTCAATTTATCCAGAACAAATTGTCTGGCAGGCTCTGCTCTAGATTATCGACGATTGTTATATATCCAAGCCGCATGCCCCCATCACCTCGCGCATCGCCAACCGCTCGAATCAAACCTTATTTCAGTTTCGGGGCCGATTTCCCTCTTTTTCAAGGGAAATGTTTCCCGCCCGTGCATACCCCACATGAGAGCCAAACATGACACAAGATGCCACACATGTTCTACTATTGGACGCTCTATTCTCACCCCCTCCCCCGGTACCGTGAACGACCGGTTTGCCATAGATCCTTCGGGGAAATTGTCGACGAGCATGATGGGCTAGATTTCCAAGGGGAGTGAATGCCCTTTTATCCCAAAAGCATGGGGAAAGCGTTTGCCATCCTGTCACTCTATATGGTATTTATATCACCCTCCTTTTCCAAGGTTGATCATAGCAAGAATACCTTTCACACCTTCTCTTCTACGACCAAGGTCGGATCCTTCTGGAATCTCTAGACTCACAACCCGTTTTCTTCCTTTCCTACTTCTTTAGACCTTAGACCTTTCAAGTTGCTATTTGTCCGATAATAAGCACCGAGTGCCCCTAGTCAAGATGTGGTCACTCGTCGCTGCAGCGCCCTATGCGATCGGGCTTGTTTTTTTCGTCTTTGTTTACTTCGTCGCTTTTCCTTATGTCGAATATCTCCGTGACCCAAAAGGTGTGCTTGCCAGAAATATAACAGGCAAGAAACAATTAACTGACTACCTGCTAGGTCTGAGAAAATACCCGAACCTCTCCCCCTTCTCAGGTTTTTCTGCAATCCCGTTCATGATTATGGCCTCGCGAGGCTTCCGGTCCATGGAATTGTCTGAACTGCACAAGAAGCACCCCGTGATTCGAACGGGTCCCAACATGCTGTCGTACGGCGACATGAGAGCCATCAAAGATATCTACGGTCATAACACCAAATGCACCAAGGATAGCTCTTACCTCGTCACTTCCGGGACCCATTTCAACCTGGCGGACGTTGTTGATAAGCCCGATCATGCCCGCAAACGCAAGGTTTTGTCCTCCGCATACGCACTCAAGAACCTGGAAAGCTGGGAATTCAAGGTTACCGACAAAGTGCAGAAGATGTTAGCACACTTTGACAAAGTCTGCACGCTTGCTCCAAAGGAAGATGTTGTTTCTGGCAGAGTGGCCCCCGATTCCAAGGACCTTACTCTTGACTTGCGTGCCTGGAACAACTTCTTCACCCTTGACGCTATCGCCGACATCGGCCTCTCGGAGAAGCTGGGCTTCCTGGACTCTGGTACCGATGTTTGCATCGCCGAAAGACGAGACGGAACTACGTACGAGGTCAACCTGCGCGAGGCTCTCTACCCAACCGCTCGCAAGCAGTCTCTCATTTTGTGGGACTATGGCTGGTACCCAACACTGAACAAGCTCGTCAATGTCATTCCTTTCTTCGCGCGAATGCAAAAGTCCTCTGACAATTGGGACAACATCATGTGGCGACGAGGAATGCAAAGACTGCGCCGCTATGAAGCCGGCGAGAAGCTCGACGATTTCTTCCAAGCCTTGATGGAGGACAAGAATGGCAATGCTAACAACCTGGAATGGGGCGAGGTTGTCGCAGAGTGTAACATCATGATGAACGCAGGCAGTGTGACCACGGCCGTCGCCATCACGAACGTTATGTACCAGCTGATTCGAAACCCTCGAGCATTGGCCAAGCTGCGCGAAGAGCTTGATGCTGTCCTCGGTGAAGATGAAGTGGTCGCGGACTACGACAAAGTTAGGCACCTGCCATACCTGCGTGCCTGTCTTGATGAGTCACTCCGCATATTCCCGCCGACGTCCCACGGTCTGCCTCGCGAAACACCACCCGAAGGCACCAACATACTGGGTGACTGGGTGGCCGGAGGCACCTCGGTCAGCATGTCTGCTTTGGTTGCACACAGAAACGAAAGTGTCTTCCCAAATGCAGACCAGTATATCCCCGAGCGATGGCTCGGAGAGGAAGGCAAGGCTCTGCAGCCTTACCTGATTGCATTCTCGGCCGGCGCTCGTTCTTGTATTGGTCGTAACATTTCGTATCTGGAGCAGACCAAAGCGGTTGCGTCTATGGTCCATCGCTATGACTTTTCTCTACCCCATCCTGGATGGGAGTTGAAGCGACTGGAGACGATGAATCTAATTCTGGGTGAAATGCCTGTGAAAATTTGGCGGCGCAATTTGGGACAGGTCGAGGCATAGATTGGGTTGAAAGACTTCAATATTTTGCCT
This sequence comes from Penicillium sp. S103-07, assembly GCA_037042055.1. NCBI lineage: Eukaryota > Fungi > Ascomycota > Eurotiomycetes > Eurotiales > Aspergillaceae > Penicillium > Penicillium sp. S103-07. Next base: position 49,446 of record JAXQJQ010000027.1, on the reverse strand, counting down.
CGCTTGGTTTTTGCTGCCCTCTTATTGCCACAGTAAAGAACAATTGCTTTCCATGATGTTCATTTGTCTTTAGAATCATAATGTACGAGGCTTTCAATTCATATTTATGTGACACCTTTCTGTTGTGTTAGGACTACCATGATATTTTGCATCTTGCGAGACATAGATCTTGCCGTGACCTCTCATTTACCTTTTTCTGGCATGATTACCCAGGCATCATCTCTGCGTTCTTTCGTCGGGAGACTAGTCGTCAGTTTGCTTTGACATCTCTCCATTTCCAGGCATAAACTAAGCATAATTCACGTGGATGTAGGTCCTCCCCGTCCTATAAACGCGACGACCGTAAAGAGCAATAGTCCCCGCGCGGGGAAGTTGCCCCTTCGGGACACTTGATGTACTTTTTGGGTTCGTTGTGGGGAAACATCATCATCAGTTGCATACTTTCCCATTTGTTTCATTTACACCCAACTTGGGAAATTCATTCCTCTTTCTGTCGTTACCCCCAAGGGCGCACCGCTGAGATCTTTTTAGGCTTGGTTGGATTTTTTTGATAATCGGCGCTGAGTAGCCACCCGGGCGATTAGTTTTCATTTCATGATGGGTAATTATCCCCGCATCTTTGATCAATAGTTCCCAACTCTGGAAAACCTAGTTGTGACCCCGCCTCGAGGCCGGGGAATCTTTCCAAAGTCTGGAGTATAGGCCGGAGAAGGGGAAATGATATTTGTATACCAGAGGTTTCCGGCATTTTTGTGAATAAAGCCATTTGTCTCTTATCCTATCATTTCACAGTCAACATCCAAATTCCCTTGCAACCATTCACGTATTAATTCCAAGGGGATCAGGGTATCGCCATGGCATCCCTCCCATCATTTCCTCAGTGGAGGATTCCACCGGAGCTTCTACGGGAACTCTCAAAATATGCCACGCCCACGGGGATAGCTGATTACATTGCGTTAACAGTCACTGCCGTTGTCACTGCGGGCTATCTGTCTCGTGGAATTCTTTGGGACCAACCAGACCCATACCATCACCTCGCATTCGAACGACCCCAGCTCAAGTATGGTGGACAGTCTGGAGTAAACACAAGCAAAGAGACGAGGAATATTGCACAGAGGCTAGAGGAGACCGGGAAGAATATTGTTGTCTTCTGGGGATCTCAGTCAGGTACGGCCGAAGGTTTTGCGTATCGTCTGGCGAGAGAGATTTCTATCCGCTGGGGACAGGAAAGCATGACGGCAGACCTGTCCGACTATGATCCATTTACCATCACCGAGATTCCATGTACGAAGCTGGCAATCTTCATTGTCTCGACTTACGGCGAGGGCGACCCCAGTGACAACACAGCCGACTTTTGGAGCTGGATCAATAAGGGTGACGAGGTCTCCCTCTCCAGTCTCCGATACGCAGCTTTCGGTCTGGGCAACTCAAACTACAAATTTTACAATCGCGTAGTCGATATTGTCATTGAGCGTCTGGACAAATTCGGAGCCAAGGCTATCATGCCGGTTGGCAAAGCAAATGACGCCGAAGGGCAAACCGAGGAGGATTTTATGGCTTGGAAAGACAGCTTGTTCGGGGTCTTCAAGGAGCAGCTTGGATTCCAAGAGATTGAAGCCAAATATGTTCCGAGCTTGGAGGTCCAGGAAGACGAGTCTTTGAGTCCCATCGATCTGCATCACGGAGAGCCCAATAGCCATGTAGATGCACCGAAGTCCGCGGCGCAGTCTTCAGCTGTTCGAACACTGAACATCTCGGACTCTCGAGAGCTTTTCACTTCTTCAGACCGAAATTGCCTTCACGTGGACCTGGATCTAAACAGCCAGCCCGAAATGACCTACAAGACTGGTGATCACCTAGCGATCTGGCCCGGTAACCCCGACGCAGAAGTCGAGCGCCTTCTTGAAGTCCTGGGCATTTCCTCGCGCCGTGACGTTCCCCTTCATATAAAGCCCGTTGACTCCGCTACTAAAATCACGACCCCTTCGCCGACCAGCGCAACGGCGCTGTTCCGCTATTATCTTGAGATCTGCGCGCCAGTGAACCGCGACAACGTTCGAGATCTCGCCCAATTTGCACCGACTCCAGAAGCGAAGACCTACCTTACGAGACTTGGCCAAGACAAAGTAGCGTATGCGGATTTCATCAACCGGACTCATGTCAACCTCGGCCGACTTTTGCAGCTTGCATGCCCCGATAAGCCGTGGTCGGACTTGCCACTTTCATACCTCGTCGAAACTCTGCCACACATCCGTCCACGCTTCTACTCCATCTCATCTAGTAGTGTGGTCTCGCCCCGCAAGTTATCCATAACTGCTATCGTATCTTCAACCCCCCTCCCCGGCAACTCCAATGAAGTCGTCCACGGTGTCACGTCGAACTATCTCCTCGCCGTTTCCCAACACTCCCAGTCTCAAGCACACCCCCACGGAATCACATATGATCTCAATGGACCCAGCAACGCCCTGCGAGATGGCAAGCTCTTCGTCCACATTCGACGGAGCAAGTTCAAGCTTCCCATAACCGGCAAAACGCCGTTGATCATGGTCGGCGCCGGAACCGGCCTCGCTCCATTCCGTGCATTCCTTTTAGAGCGATGCCAGGTCCAGAAAATCGGCAAGGAAATCGGTCAAATGATTCTCTTCTTCGGGTGCCGCAATCCAGAGGAGGACTTCATTTACCGAGACGAGTTGGAGAATATACAGAAGATTCTCGGGAATAAGTTGCGTCTTGTAACCGCGTTCTCAAGACAAGAGGGTACTCCGCGTCGATATGTACAGGATCGGGTTTCTGAGCTTGGTGATGATGTCGTCAAGCTTATTGATGATGGAGCTAGCTTTTATGTTTGTGGAAGGGCAGAAATGGCTCGTGAGGTGGAAAAGGCTGTTGGTAAGACGATGCAGGAGGCTAAAGGGTGGTCGGAGGATGAAGTGAACAACTGGACTAAGACTGTCAAGAGGAAGAACAAGTGGCAGGAGGACGTTTGGGGATAAGTGAATCGCCGTGGTCGAGGGTTTTCATTTCGGTTTCTTCTTTGTTGCACTTCCGTATTTTGAGGATATACAGTAGAAGCTAGAAGCTGGAATTATAGTCAGCGGAGAACCTGAGAATAAACTTTCGGGCGGTAAAAATTTCGACAGGTATTACGCGATATTAATAGAACAGAGCTTGCTCATAACCTTGGAACGCATCAGCCATGGACCCGTTTCGTAGACGAAGATCCTATGTCATCCTGCCACTCTCTCTATCGAGATTCGAGTGTGCTATTCATGTGCTACCATCAGAACAAGTACTACGCTTCGCTGTACCGAGGTCGGTGCTATTTGGCCCGAGTTTCTGGCCACGACCTTGAACCGCTACCGTGGTTTGATCCCACCGAAGAGTGGAGTCGTCAATATACCTTGGCAGTGCGTGCGTTGGTGATCGGAAATGATGAACTCGCTCGCATTTTCACGAGTGCCAAAAGTACTATACTGCATTGTGGCAGACTCGGCCAACGCGCGTCGATGGATCATTCTATCAGAACAGGATCTATTAGAGGCTATCTATCATCATGTCGTATCCTAATCTATCTATTGTTTGGCAACGGTATAGTCAGTGTAGTGGAAGGCGTTATCCTCGAACGGTCCGTAGAAGCGAGTGCGGTCATAGGCAGTCAGTGGCAGACCCTTCTTCAGTCGATCGACCAGATCCGGGTTGGAAATGAAGTATCGACCGTAGAGAAGGGCATCATACTTGCCAGACTCCACAACGCCCCATGAGTTCTTGTCATCCCAGCCTCCAGCCGAGAAGAAGGGGGTAGACCCGAAAATTTGGCGGAAGTTGTCGAGGGTGACATCCAGGAGTCCCCAGCTCTCGAGGAACTTATCCTTCTCTTCTGGGCCGAAGATCTGCTCGAAACGCTGTTCAAATGATCAGCCAATGTTTCAACCTATCCTCAACGGGGAAAGTCTTACCGGCTCGATAAAGCTGACGTATGACAGAGCAGGATGGGCCTTCTTCAAACCTTGACAAAGATGAGTCCACGTCTCGAGCCTCTGCTCACCACGGGCCTGATTGAACAGGCCGAAAGGCGAGAGACGGATCGACAGATTCTGCTCGCCGATCGCGGCTGCAACCTCAGCCATCAACTCAAACACAAATCGGCAACGCTTTTCGGGGGATCCACCGTAGCTGTCATTGCGCTTGTTGACATTGGAGCTCAGAAACTGCTCGGGAAGATAACCATTGCCACCGTGGATCTCGACGCCGTCGAAACCGATTTCCATAGCGGTCTTAGCCGCATGGCAATAGTCCCCGATAGTCCGTTTGATGTGCTCAACCGACATCTCAATCGGCGGGTAATTGGCGTATGGGACGGGCTCGGTGGATCCCACAGGGGGGTGCGAGTAGCACTCCGTGGGCGAGTCCCACACGCTTGCCGAGGGGCACACGGCTGGCGATCCGGTCATCTGAGGGATCGTGGCGCGGCCGGCGTGCCATAGCTGACAGAATATGATGCCCCCTTTGGCGTGTACGGCGTCCACGACCTTTTTCCAGCCCTCCGCCTGTTCGGGCGTGAAGAGACCGGGTACTCCGGGCATGCCATTGCTCTGTCGAATACATTAGCCGATGGGTTCTACGGTGCGTAGCCGAGGAAAAATAAAAAAGGAAATAAAACTGGGTCGGGAAACGGAGATCAACGGAGAATCCGTGCGCGGTTAATCCGACATACCTCAAGAGAAGGCGGAATACCCTCAGAGATGATCAGCCCGCCTTGGGTAGCGCGTTGAGCATAGTAATCCACAACCAGATCCCCGGGGATCCAGATACGATTGGGATTCTCCGGCGTGCTGACGGGGTTCAATGGCACTCCGCGGTTACGGGTCAGAGGGGCGTGAATGATACGATGGCGGAGGGTGATGGCACCATTGGAAATGGTCAGGGGACGGAAAAGACCGGAGTTTTCACCGCTGATGAAGTGGATAGTCATGACTATGGCTTTGTCGTCCCGGTGGGAGAAATCCAGAACGGGGAATATAGCAACAACGGGTGGCAGGCCCTGACCCAAGGACTGCGTGCTTGTCAAATATGTCAACTCGGTTAACGTGATTAGGGTTCTGTCACGGCAATCCGCTTTGCCTGGTAGACCAGTGCAGCAGACGTGGGTACGACAGTTTGGCCGTTCGCAAAATACGAGCTTGGCCTCCACTGCGCGTGGCCATCCGCGGTCTCGGTGGAGATCTCGGTGGAGATATTCCACTCCGGTGGATCTTGCGAAGAACATCGAGATCGCTTAACGGCAGCGTAATAAACTCCGACATCCGAGATGGTCAAAGTTAGTGATGAAACAGGGCAATGGCTGCGGTCAATCTATCGCCCTTGGAGCCACTATCTGGGGGCACGGATCAATAGCCTTTGTCACGGCTTTCCATAACTTCCCGCCTGTCTTTCATATGTTTGGGCCCGGGAAATCCTTGACGCCGAGACTTTAATTTCGTCAATGGCTTTATGTGTGAACGCCTCCCGTTAATTTGTGCCGTCAGGCCATGCACGTCTCTCGGCTGAAACGTTCAACATGACCGTCAGCCATCCTGATGATGTGTATCGCACAGTCAACCTCGTGACTCAATGCTTGTGCATTCCTATCTGCACGGCCTTCGTGGCGTTGAGATTCTATACCCGGTTTCGCTTCAAGCAGATACTGGGCGTTGAAGATTGTGAGCTTCTTTTGTGGCATCTCTCCGGAAGGACTATACTAACGGGACTGTAGATGGATGTTTCGTAGCCTGGGCTCTCTTTATGGGATATTGCGGGATCAGTATTCTCGGTACGTGTGAAGCTGATTCCAAGACCGAGCAAGTTCAGTAACTGATGGATCTAGTCGGTCGCCATGGCGGAGGATACCACGTCTGGGACGTAAGTCCGCCAGAGCAGATTCAATTCAAAAAGTTCTGCTATATCGCCACCATTCTTTACTGCCCGATGGCGCTTTTCGTTAAAATCGCCCTTCTCTCCATCCTCACCCGCATCTTCGCCCCTTACCGTGGAAAGGTTTATTTCATCTACGGCTTACTCGGCACCCTCTGCGTCTACTATACCGTCGCGCTCATCGTCAAAATCCGCATGTGCGCTCCTGTTCCTTTTTATTGGCTGGGCGACGAACTTCCGGGGGGAGGTACCTGCCTCGACCAGGCCGCTGCTCTAATCGCCGACTCGGTTATCAGTCTCGTCAGCGATATCATCATTCTTATTCTCCCGTTGCCGTTGACCTGGTCATTGCAAATGTCTCGAAACAAAAAGTTGCGCGTCATCGGTCTATTGAGTGCTGGTGGCCTAGCCACGGCGTTCAGTCTCTATCGACTGGTGTTGGTGCTGAAAAGCGGCCAGTCGGAAGACCAGACCATCGTCTTCATGTGTGTCATTCTGTCCGGGTATGTCACGAATCTCTTTTTCTCTTTTCAGCCATGACCGAAATCTGACTCTATTTAGTAACGCCGAGGGAGGTGTCGGCCTGATTTGTGCCTGTCTTCCCGTCCTGAACGTCCTCATTTCGCACTACCGGAAGGAATACTCGTCGCAGAAATACTATGACCGAGGGTCGGATATGAACCTCGGTGATCGGTCACAAGGCAGCAAAGCCGCCAGTCGCTGGGGAAATGCGCCAAACTTTGGTGACGAGAGTCATCTTGTTTCCTTCGCCGATACGCCAGCAACCGATGAGTCGGTACACAATGACGATGGCATCCGCAAGACAGTCGCGGTGTCACAGACCGTGGAAAGTGCGGATAGAGACAGTCGCTGATGCCCCTCGTTCATAATTACTAGAACTTAGATACCTAATAGACGATTTCTGAATTATGTATTACCCGATCGAATCCCACAGACATTCTATCTCATTGTTGGATTGGCATCGAACAAGCCCGAATGATGCCACAGGCCATCAAGTCCCGCATCGAACCCAGCCGACCACGATCCATCAATAAACGGCCACTGAAACATGTCCGTTTCAAAATCATGACCTGCATACGTAGCATTGTCTCTGGCAAACATGGCCCCTTCGCCTTCTGGGACGGGGGTTAAAGTTTGATGCGCGTCACGAGGCTCCGTGCTGATCGACCTCGCGTTCTGCGAATCGCGATTGGGACGGGATCGAATATCTCCGTATTCGTCCAATCTTCCAGCCAATGCAAACCGCCTTGGACTGTGCATTCCAGAATCGGCATGGGTCTGCGAGCTCTTCACTGTTTCGTAGAATCGATTGGCCTCCTGGACGGTTCGCCACTATACGAGTTTCGGGTTAGTGAAAGATCTAGGTTGGTTCGTTTGTTCAGGGGGCTTACCCAGCTTCGACCCACGGGCCACACGCGGCTTAATCGCTCCAGGTAGATGAGGTTTTTCCCTTTCTCCTCTTCTGCTCGCTCGAGTCCACCGGGATACCTCATTGGTGCGATCGTCCCGTACATGTTGATATGCGCGGCGACAAAGACGCTAAATCCTGAATAGGGAGTCATGACTGGTGCTTCGGACGACTCTAGTGCTGCCAGGACTCCGCCGATGTGCTGGGCAGCCTCAAAAAGTTGCTTAATCGTATGGGGTTCATATTGATCGTTTTCATCCATGTCGTGAAAGACGTCAGAGTGTGGTTTGAGATTAGATAGAAAGCGATCACGGTGGAGGAAGAGGATGCTAAGTGTCACTGTAAGCGATGTCTCCAGTTTTATACTTATCGGTGCTGGGAATGTGAATAAACAGACCTCATGAAGTAGAGCAGATTGATGTAGGCAAACAATTCTCCATATCCAAGAGCTACATGTGCCTGGGCACTTGTATCAGGGTATCGGACTGTCCGGTCCTGAAGTGATCTCCATTCGTCCAGTTCCCCCTTGAGCTTTTGCCAATTTTGATGCAGGGGCGTGGCCGAGTCATCTGCGCCCATGGAGGAAAGGGCACGCCGATGCTCATTTGCGAATCTCAAAATCCGCACGAAAATGTCGAATCCTCGCGTGACTATTGTAAGGCCGTGTTCAATAGTCAGGTTATTTGCCAGAGGACATTCCTTGTTCATATCGACGGGCATCAATCTCCTTTCCGATAAATGGTTAAAGGTAAAGTCTCGGTCGCTTATGGGAAGCGGGACTGAAATTTGGGAAAATGACAAGGCAAAGTGTTGCCTGGCTCCAGAGCTCAGCTCGCAGTCCTGCGCAAAGCAGCACCAGTAGGTTCGGACAAGCTGCTCATACTGAGTTTGAGAAGCGTGGAATTCTTGGGGGTTGTGTTCCATGCTGTCATCCGCCATTTTGAGAAGAGACTGGATCATGTATGTGGCCATGCCTAGACAAAGTTATTAGCTGTCACGCTAATCCGGCAATCGGAAAGCTTGTGCCATCGCGACACATACCACTGTACATCCAAGCCTGGTATGGCCGACCGGTGCCCCATTCATAGAATGAAATCATGACCAGCGACTGAGCAAGGTAAAGAGAAGGAGCCTCCATCACAAGATGCGCTAGATGTTGTCGAGCATAGCCCGCATAAGTCTCCTCGTCCTCGAGTTCATCATCGGCCATGAAACGCACACACATGGAGAGAAGCGAAGCGATGAATATCGGATCCACCGAATCAAAATTAGAAGAGATATCAGATATCAAAGAAGGGTAATGTAGGAAATTGGCCACCGGAAACTTCTTCCGGTAGGTTTCTACTGCACTTATCACGGTAGATGGCGGCAAGGCCGAGATGGGATTCTCATCGCCTTCTGAAGCAGTTCGAGCAGCACCTCTTCTGAGATTTCGAATATTCTCAGTTGAAGTCGTGGGATGAGATGCCTTTCTTCGCTTCTGCGGTAGTCCAGATCCGGCAGTGTTTCTCCGAGCTCTTGGTTTTGAGGCCCGCGGGTCTGTCAGAGCGCATCCTTCGCTCTTGGTCTTCTGGCAGCGCTGACAGGGCGGATTGCCATCGTGTATACATTTCACTTTGGCCCGACTGGAAAAATCACTCAGAAGATAGCTTCATGGCGGATGGAGTATTAGACCTACCGGCAAGCATCACATGATATCGACAGTCTCATTAGGCTGACTGAACTCGATTCCGAGCAAGGAACGAGGCGACTGTCATACAGAGCCCATGGGACAGATGCATGTGGGTATTTCAATAATCCGAATATAAGAATTGAACGACAACATGCGTCTCAGGCTTCACTCCCTACGAGTTCGGAAGAATCGAAGAAAGGGAGACGGTACGGATGAAGCCCGAAAGCTAAGGTGTCGTCTGCCTTCTGGATACGGCATGGCGGGTCATGTGACGAAGTATATTTTGAGCTTTGTGTGAGAACTTACGATTAAACGAAAACGACGAATTAGTCATAATAATTCTTGTCTGATTAAGCGTCTATTTATGATGTATGGTATCTATATGCAATACTCTTAATTCGTAGCGAATTCCTTCGCTGCCGCCGTCCACTGTGTCACCCATGCATTAAACTTGTCGACCTGCAACTCGTCCGTAGCCCAAGAAGTCACAATCCTAACCACCACCTGTCCATCGTCCAACTGATCCCAAATATAGAATCTGAAGCGGTTCTGCAGCCTTTGTGCCAGTTGTTGGGGCATAGTGACAAATACTTGATTTGTTTCCGTTTCCGCCACCAGGTTGTGTCCCAGAGCCTCGAAGTTGGCGGAGATTTTCTCGGCCATGGCGTTGGCATGAGTAGCCAAGGTGAAGAAGAGATCTGAGCGGAAAAGCTCCATAAATTGGACGCCCAGGATCCGTCCTTTCGCCAGGAGAGCTCCGTGTTGTTTGAGGTGGAAGACGAATCCTTCGGACAGGGCCTTCTTGACAACGATGGCTTCACCCATCAGCGCGCCGGCTTTAGTTCCACCAATCCAAAAAATGTCGGTGAGGTCAAAGATATCTCGGAAAGTCATGTCGTTCTTCTTTGAACACATCGCCGTTCCGATCCGAGCTCCATCCATGAGCATCAAAAGGTTGAGTTGCTTGCATAGCGCAGACAGATTGCTCAATTCGCGCTTGGTGTACACCGTACCGGTCTCCGAGGCATTGGAGATGTACAGAAGCCGCGGCTTGGCCATATGCGGGAAAAACTGATTTTGCTGAATAGCCTTTTGAAGATTTGTCGGTGTCATTTTGCCATCGACCGGCGGGACGAGGATGAGCTTGTGCCCCGTTGCCTCAATCGCACCAGCTTCTTTGCATGCAATGTGTCCGGATTCAAGAGTAACAACTGCCTCGTACGGCCGGAGGCAGCTAGCAATGGAGATAAGATTTGCTGAGGTTCCGCTGGGGACAAAGAAAATATCTGCCTCGTCTTCAGTGCAATCGATCTTGTTTCTGATCAATTGCCTGGCCTCATGGGAGTAGTCATCGCCTCCATAGGAGACTTGCTGCGTTGAATTTGTCCGGAGCAGAGCCTCGAGGATTTGAGGATGAGCCCCCTCGCTATAATCATCCATGAGGCTGTATGGAGGGCATGCCTCGTCTTGGCAGAGACTGGTTGCCGGCATATTGGACGTCTATTCCCCAGAATTGTTTTTATTGGAAGTTGAGATTCAGCAATATAATCTGGGGAAGGAGATTGAAGAACGAAAATAAGAATTGAAATGGCTGTAGGTTTTTTGACTCACCCATGGTCTAAATAAAACCTGGCGGGCAAAGACCGGGACGCCGGGAATAACTTTCTCGGGAATAACGCCACTCTCCATTCCCGAAATTCGGACTCCGGGAATCCCTTGCAACTCCTATCGAGATTATTTTAAGTAATACGTGGGCCTGGACCTGGAGTTGCATTCTTGTCGAGATAAGGAACCTTCTGATCTGCATATGCTAGGGGACTTGTGGTCAGAAGGTAGCTCTGTGAAACCTTGTTCGGAAATCCGCGGCTTGCTTCCAGATGATTCTTACGCCGACGCTAGCCCTTACGGAACCGCAGGAATGACAAACAATAATAGAAGACGCGGAGCTCAATGGAATTGCGGGGATTACAATCAATCAGCTGCCAGTTTTGCAATCGGCTCAGAATTCCGCTCTAAAGCAATGGGCCGATCATTGTGCACAGAAAATGCCTTTGTGCGCGGGGTGGTCTGGTAAACAATCAAGTCTCAGAATCTATGGCTTGCATGGGTCGGAAGCAGAAGATAACTAGTAAATTCCAAGATGGGCCATGCTATATACAAATGGAAAATGCCCTACCAGTGAAGAACCAGTAATATACAGTAACTCCCGCAGATCATGCAAAAGAGAATATCTCAAGGCTTGGTTCCTTAAATAATCAATCATCATCAGGTCGGAGACGTTCCTCCTCGGCGCAGCTCTCCTCCTTTGGAACACGCTGGTAGAGGTGGACCCGCCAGCCTCGAATGAGCAAATAACTAGCCATGATGCCAGACATCACAGCCAATAGCAAAATGAGCGCAAAAATACCACCGATGTTACGGATAGCATCATATGTGGTTGCAAGAGTCTGAGTCACCTTGAAGTTCTGAGCCTCTGCGGTGTCGTCCAACGACGAAAAGCTGCTGTCGTCAACGGGCTTGTCAGTCGAGAAGCGATCACTGCCCCGGAAGAACCTCGATGGATCCTGCGGCCGAGGCCGACTAGAGTATCCTGACCACCCGACGTTGTCCCAGTCTGGGAATCGGGTCCGCTGCACAGGGGATGTACCCATGACGTTGCCATCGCGGTCCACTGCTTCGACAGAGACCCAGTCCACGTACCCGGTAGACATGAACATCGATTCAAACCCGGCCTTGGAGATATTTCCCACGAAAACGGGCTTGTCAAACTCTGAAGCTTGGGCGTAGAAGTTATACGCCGCAACGTCGGTAGCTCCATTCCAACTAACCCAAATGGTCGTGACCAGGTTCGTCTCGTCGGTACCCCAAACGGAAGCAACGACGTCGGGCGGAATAGTGGGACGGCCGGTGAATTCGAACTTGTACGCGCGGTAGTTTGAGAAACGCGGCGACGTGAACTTCGCGCTCATCAGTACATCTCCCTCGGGTGAATGCTCCGAGATGTAGCCACCTTGGCTCCAGCACACGAACATGTTGTTGTTGGGAAGCAGCTGAGAGTTTCCACGAAGGCGGGTGAGGCTTCCATCAGGGCGATTGTAGCGTTTAACAACACGGGCCGTCATCGGAGTGGTGCCAGTTTCTACCTCCACGATCATGGCCGCGGAGATTGTCTCCTCGAAGAACTCTTCATCCGATGCGTTGTTTAAAAATGAAATGACGTGGCGGGTCCCGGAAGACTCCAGAAACTTGGCATCGTGTTGCTTTGAAAAGAGGAAATCGGAATCAAAGTCACCGCCGTCCACTCCGTTCAATCGCCACATGATCTTCCTATCGATTCCGGAGATCATGTAAAGAGAGTTGGTGAAGCGCATAGAGATCAAATAATCGCCCGCCTCATTCTTGTCGACAGAGTTGATGTGCACATAATCCCAGCCGGGAGGTCCTTCAACCACGGAATCGAGGTAGTAATGGACGGTCTCTGACAGCGGAATTTGGTCGTATGATTTCCAATCGTAGAGAATCTCTGCGGAAGTTGTGTCGATTTCCGCGAATCCACCGATTTCAAGGAACGTCTTTTCAGTCGGCCGACCGAAGTCCGCAAGTTCAACCTCCTCAGACAGGTAGATCGTGACCAGCGCGGACTTGCCATCCTCCAAAACGTTAAACTCGTGAATGTCGAATACCCCGAGATCGTCGCGCAAGGGCAGTTTTCGGTAAGTCTCGTACTTTTCGTTCAGAATCATGCCGTAACCGCGCTCGCTACCATCGTAACTGTACTGTAAGATCATAGAGAGATAGGTCTTGTTGTCGAAGCAGTTGACGGCTTTGAAGTCGAAGATGTTGCGGTTTTCGAATTGCATCGTACCAGTCCAGATGAGGGTCTATCCCGAAAAAAAACCGGTGTTAGCTAACAATTGACGACGCGACTTCCACAGCGACACATACACCATCTTCATCGTAGATGTGCGGACCGGTCTGGTATTGCTCGTATTCGCTCGATGGACCATCCGGCTCGATGTGCAGATACGGTGAGACGAACCAGTATCCCGGGGCAGTTCTGTTGCGATCCAGGGTTTCGATGTCAAATTTTACGGCTCTGGCGTCCGGAAGCTGCGAAGACGTGTTAGCCTCGGTCTGCGCGGAGACGGCCGACAACTTACGGTCACAAAGGACATCAGATCATCGTCTGTGTAGCGCCAGGCCGCCGCATTCTGCACGACTAGCAGTAATAGGGCGTACCAGATCATGGTGGTTCAAAAGAGTGACGTGATTCAAAGAGGAGCCATGAGGAAACGAGGCCAGGGGAAAAGAAGGGCGCAGATCATCTCAAGAGGGGGTCTAAGCAAACGGCAAGAATCATCGAGGGACTCGGGTTTATGGCCTCTGGAACCCGCTGGGGCCAATAGGAATCCACGACTGGGGCGCGATGACGCGCCCCCGGCGGTTGGTCCCTGAGTCCCGCTGGACGCAGGGGCAGTCTACCATAAACGCAGTTTCATCGAGGTTTCAAGGTGCGATACCTATCGCACGCTACGGGGTATTCACAGCGGCGGGCATCCCATCATCAACCTTAGGAAATGGGGGAATCGTTGTTGTACTACACATAGAATGTACTTGATGCAAGGACCCACACAGAAAGGGGGCTCAAAGATTTCATTGTACTTTATCCCTAGTTTGATAGATTTAGTCCCCGGCTAGCCATACAAATGCTCTCGGCCGGCGCTAGCTCACCCGGCTCCAGATCAGATCACGTCAAATTATCACTCGCACAGATTTCCGCTCTGCTTAATTCTGCGTGAAGACGTTTTCAGGGGACGGCGGAGTGGCGATCGAGACCCGGTGATCTGACCCTAATCATGTGATTTATCGGACCCTGGCCGTAGTCCTGAGAATAAGAATGACAGTTCCGACGTGATTGTGCCTTGGACGGATTGAAGATTGCAAAAGATCAATACGAGTCCTTACTCCATGCCAAGAGTGGAGCGGAATAGAGCAACGGTCATTAGGAACTACCGTTCTAAGCCAAATTGTGCGGATAGGACAGACCTGTGGCGATTACGAAGCATTGTTCCATGCCAAGAGTGCAGGCAGCAGGCAGCAGGCAGGATAGAGGGAAATCGTGTGATAATACGCTCCGAATCGCACTGAAAGAGGTCATGGAAAAGATCAGAGGCCTCAAGTCGCTCGTGGTGGAGGGGCAAGTCGTTCCGAGCGTTCCAATCACACGCATTCGCAGCCTTAGGCGGTTATCTTCCCCGCACCAAAGCAATGCCATTGACTCAATAGAAGGCTTTCCTACATTTTTGGTAAAATCTATCTGATAAGGGGCCCTGACGATTGTGTGAATAGGAAAGCCGTTCCACATCATGATGATATAATACTCCGCGTCCATGAGCACTTGACACTACCTCGACGAATCTCTCAGTCTCGCTTGTTTCTAGTACACGTTTTTGAATCATATCAAACTCCAGCAGTCTCTCACCCCAGATGGGCATAACCATCATCGGTGCTGGCGTCATCGGCCTTCTATCAGCTCTAACTCTGACCGATGCTGGCCACAAAGTGACCGTCGTTGCTCGTGACTTGCCTGGTGATGAATCCCAAGACTGGGCCAGCCATTGGTATAGTCTCCGACCAGTACAGGAGCCGAACATACGATCTGATATTCCGTTTGCAGGGCCGGAGCGGCAATCTTTCCTCATCCTGATGCCAAGGGTCATTCACTCCAGGTGGAAAGCTTTAAATATTTCTGGGCTCTAGCTCATAGAGATCCTACAAGCGGGGTTCAAGTAAAGTCCCGCGTGTCCACGTTGATCAGCACAAAATCATGAGTTAATCTGACGTTAATCGTAGGTGGTCAAAGCGTCCGAGTTCTATAACGATCGAGACGACGACTCTACCGTTTGGTACAAAACTCTCGTGCCACAATATCGTCGGATTATCACCAAGGAACTCCCCAGGGGCGTCAAACTGGGCTTTACTTTCAAGACCATGACAGTCAACCCCACCATTTTCCTCCCGTGGATTCAGAGAGAACTGAAAGCGCGGGGAGTTCACTTTATTCGAAAGGAAGTCAAAGATATAGAGGAAGCAAGGCGTATCACAGGTAATGAAGTGGTCGTTCACGCGTCGGGCCTGGGCGCTTTCAACTTAGCCGGTGACAACGATGTGGTTGCCGCCCGTGGACAAACCATGTTCGTGGAGACCGATTTTGACGAGCTGATGATGCTCCAAGGAACCCAGTACACCTACATTATCCCGCGCATGCACACGGGTGGTGCAATTATTGGCGGAGTGAGCCAGGAAGGAAACTTGGATCGCGAGGTTGACTCGAAATTGCGGCCCGATATTCTTGCTCGGGTGAGAAATCTCTCTAAAGAACGCCTCGCCTCTGTGGATCTGGAAAGGTCTTCGACAAAAGACATTGTCGCATTCCGACCTGGAAGAAAGGGAGGTTATCGGCTTGAAACTGATGGCAAGGTAGTTCACGCATACGGGTTTGGCAGCTTGGGGTATGTCTATGGATATGGAGCAGCTTTGAAAGTCAAAGAACTGGTGGAGTGTGTGATCAAAAGTTGAGATGCTTTAAGAGGTCGACTTTAACGATAGCATCTGGTTCGACAAAATATGGGCCGATCTTGCCATTCTCTCAAGACATCAATCCATGTACTTTAACCGTGAAAAGTATATTAATGCTTGAGAAATTATCCGCGTCTTAAGTGGTCGGAGAAGGAGAATGCTGGGAGCGTACGACCAAAAGTATTCATAGAAATCTGCAACATTTTGGAAGAAGCTTCACCCCTAGCTCCCTTTTTGCCCTTGAACTCCCCTGTCCAATCCAATACAATTGTCCATTTGTTAACTACCCTTGGCTGCACAAAGCCTATGATACAAGCAACGCCTGCCCTAAAACTACCAGTCGTCTTCACTGTCGGAATAATTTTCAACTGCGCCAGACCAACCGTTGCAATCTCTAAGCCAAATTTTGCCTCTTTTCCCCGCAACTCAGTCGCAGGAAGAGAGACCTTATAAAAATTCCTTTCGTACTCGAAAATCTCCTCGACACCAATGTAAGCGGCAATCAAGACAGACACTAGGAGTCTTTCTCCATCAGAAGCCAGTCTCCTTACACCTTCCTTAAACGATTGTGGGTCGGAAAAATCGTTGTCAAAGAATGACATTCCAAAGACCACATCCTCCTCAGACAAATAACCAGCATCCCTGAACCATTGATTCATGTCAATACCATGAAAGTATGGTTAATGGCGGTAATTGTATCCTTCTCTTTCCAACCCCTTTAACGATTCTCGCCAGCCTTTCGGATAAAGATAGAATGGGACTGGCTTATGCATGCTTGTTTGGGAATGTGGAACTCGTTGAAACCCAATGGCAATGACCCAGCCTCCCCGTCGACGTAAGTCAAGCCTTTTCATGGGATGTGGAACGTTAAACCCATATACAGTGTCGAATGATCTCCTGTACCAAGGCAGATATCCACGGATGAGGCGTTTTGCTTCGTAAGGACTTAAAGATCGCCGCATGATGTTCCCCGTTGGAAGATGATATATAACCAGACTGTCCGTCCGTTCGTCACGTTCCAGCCATTCAGGGAAGCCGCTATCATGAGGGGCAGTGCAAAGCAGAAATGAGAGCAGCATCTTAGCATCAGTTTCAAGGTACTGATGAGATCTCGATAAAGCCCAGGGCTGCACCGCATATGGCGTGTCTCTTTGCTCGTCCTGCCAAACCGTATTAAAGAAGAGAGGAAGGTTAGAAGTCCAGCACCTTGATTGGCCAGGTACGTGCTGTAGATCATATCCGCAGGCATGACCTGGCCGAGTATATCCAACACAGCGATGGAACGTGGCATTCTCGTCGACTGGGAGGTCTCTCCAGATGAGCCTGTCAACAGACAAACTTAGACAAAAATGACCATGGTTAGCAAAGGGCCGAGTCGTGACTGCCCGTGTTCTGAGAGGCAACCCCTCGACGTCACCATGGCCAGCTCAGGTATTCAGGGTGATTGCGAAGGGATTTTCTCTATTCCTCTATTAGATATCATGGCCGCCTTTTGTCTATTCACCGACTTATCCGTATAATATCACGTATTAAGGGTTTATTAGATTTACGGCTACTTATAATGTTCTATGTAACGGTATTAATATATCGTGACAGACAGTGATCTAGGCAGTGTCAAGGCCAAGGATGGACCAGGTAACTGACAAGATAGAGATTGTAGGTGGGAGGCAAGTAGTTTAACTCGTAGACTGCGCCAAAGCTGTCCACGGTCCACGACCCAACCCGCAAATGGTTAGGTTGTGGGCCCAGTTCTTCGGCCTATCGTGGCTTGTAGGGCCGATTCTTTACCCCAACCCCACCCACTAGGCCCCTAGTGGGCCACGAACAGTGCAAATGTGCATGTTCCGACACTATGTGCTTGCACCGGGAGCTTAATGGGGGCGAGGAAATATGACTAGCCTATCGACGCTAAGACAACTAATTGTTGATAGGGAATGCTGAGTGAGGGTCGAACTAGGATAACGTCTTTGGAAACTGAATACCGAGATAACTGCCCGCCCTAGCTATTGCTTCCTTTCCCCTGGCCATTGCTTCCTTTCCCCTAGCCATTGCTTCCTTTCCCCCAAAATCCGCGGCATCCATGAAATAATGTCTCATATCCCATAGTCCTCGTGATCAATACCCGCATGAACTTCAAGCAGACTTCGGCGAATTGCTTCGCCGAAGACCCAAGACAGCCTCGACGTGCTCAAACTTCAAGGTAGTCTTCTGAGACCAGGCCAGCAAGCCGGCCGTCTTGATCATATTCTTGATCTGGCGACCATTGAGTTCAGCCTCAGCGAGCTTGTTCAGCTCCATGTCAGAAAACTTCTCCGTGTTAGCAGTACGAGCCAGGAAATGGGACCAGACATGGCGGCGGGAAGTCGCATCGAGGTCCTTGTAGGCCAGCGAAACATGAATTCGAGATTCAAAAGCCGGGTCGATGTTTTCGGCCCGGTTAGTGGTGAGGAATAGAATGCCCTATGATTCATGTTAGACACTGTCATATACTTCCACGTTTCACGGTGGAAAAGCTTACCTCGTAGTATTCCAGCATTCGAAGGAAGATGGATACCAGCTCGTTCCTCTGCAAGTCGGTGGCACTGCGTGCTTCCATGAAGACGTCTGCCTCGTCGAGTAGAAGGACGGCATCCCACTTGGGGACCATTCGCAGGATATCCTTAAGATTTCGCTCCACGGAGCGGGCAGTGGTACCCAAATCACCAGCGCTCATCGCATAGAGAGGGACCTTCATCACCTCGGCAACACTTTCGGCTGTCAGAGTCTTGCCCACTCCCGGAGGACCACTAAGCTGCAGGATAATTCCGCGGCCTTTGCCTTGAACGACGTCGTCAAAGGCGTCCAGCTTCCTAGACTGAGTCTTTGCAAAAGCCAGAATCAGATCCTTCAAATTCTCCTGCTCCTTGGGAAGAACGAGCGAGTCAAATGCTTGCGAGTCCCACACGATCTCGGACGAGCTGTCCAAGAAGAACTGGAGCCATTCTTTGTCCTTCAGGGCATACCCGTAGAGCATGTTAGACGTGATAACCCTCTGGTCATCATCCAGCTCATCTGGAACTTCCCCCTCGAGATTGATGGATTTATCGGGCTGGAATGTTCGGAAAGCCTCAGCGTCGATCATGATTCTGCTCTGCACTTGATATTTCCGTCGCTCTATGCCATCGTAACCTTCAACAAACCCGATGGCAACGCCGTCATATTCCTTGTAGTGATATCCCCTGTGCTCCTCCCAGACTTTTCCTTGCGCAACCAGGGCTTGTCGAATGATAGACTGATTGGAATGATATTTGAGGGGAGACACGGGCAATGCGGTGATAGGAATAGTTCCTATGAATGATCGAACGATGAATTCCTCTTCGTTATATCCGAAAGTATCGCCGTCGAAGTCGATGTATCTTGTGCCGAGGCTCCATTTACCCGTCTGGCAGTCCAAGTAAGCATCGGAAAATTGGTATCCGCGTGTACGGTCACCGATCACGCTGATCGCCACGTCGCCGGGCTCAAAAATGCTCCAGATAAGGTCGTGAGTGATGACTCCATTACAAATGAGATCCTTCTTGCGATCAAGTATATCCCGGAGTTCCTCCTCGAGGATCTTGTAGAACAGGTCAACATGCTTTTTGGTGATTTCATCATGTTCTTCCTCACGAGCCTTGGTAAAGGCTTCCCACCGATGAACCAAGGGCTTGAACGGCTTTGAGAACTCAAGCCGCTCCAGCGTTGTCGTGACACCGGGGTATTTGTAGAGCACGGTGCCAAGGAACTTCTTCAGAGGCTCACTTTGGATCACGACAGAGTGAAGGTCGAGAGTTCGGCGTCCATCGTAGCATTTGGTGTGTCGCAGAATCAAAGCGTATTGGGCAGACTCTTCGCTCTCGGCAGCTTCTTCGACCTCGGGCGGATTGTTGCTCCACGATGCACGGCCACTCTCGTCAGGCTTCGTTTGATAGAGATTGTGAATTCCACAAACAGATCCCTTGGGCGAGTATTTGACTTCTTCTTCTTCTGACTGTTAGCTGTAGAGCTTGACTTCATTGCGACGGGCCCTTCGCTCACTTTCAGTATCTTCTTCATTGACTTCGGAGTTGCTGCTGGTGCTCGGCACCGCAGTGTCGACAACATCCAGCGTCATGGTGACAAGGAATAGTGGTCGAGCTGGACCACACCCTTCAGCACAAGGCGTCCTTTTGAATGATTCCGTACGGCTTGGTTCACAGATAGGCCTGGTCTGGAAAGTTGGCAGTTGAGGGAAGGAATCATGAAAGAGAAGGCAGTTGAAATGAGAAGCCTTCTCGTTATACACGGGTTTCAATCTGAGCGAACCACAAGACAGAAACACCCGGGTTCTGCTGCCTAAAGCTATTGGACAAAGCACAGTACCATCGTCATGTTTTGTAGCTCTTTGGCTAATGCATCGCAGCTTGCCCCACGCCAGCAGAGCCTCATTTGACTCACGCAAGGCTATCTTGATTCAGCCCCAGACAATTCGATTTAGGTCTTCATTGGTGCTCTTATTTCATTCTTGTTTTTGCTCTTGAGTCATCGACCCTCGGAAACTGAGAAGCCGATTGAGCATATGCCTAGAATCTCAGCCCGTCCAAATGTGGGGGTCATACCTGTTTCTTTCCTCTTCGAGGATCGGACGGTGAAGTAGATGTCGAGAATCTTTTGTACGCGCAGGAACTCGTCCCCAGGAAAACTACCAGAATTACAGAGAAATGCTCGTTTATTCATCTTGTCGTCGAATCATCACCCTTGGAAGCTTCAAACCCCGAAATTAAAACACATGTCTAAGCCCTGCTACTATTGCGCCACGTCCAAATCTCTCCAATTCACAAACTGAGCGCTAATTTAGGCATCGGTCTTGAAGGCAACCAAGCGGGCCCTGATGGCATCCTGAGAATCCTGAGTATCCAACTCACGCAGAACACCGGAGCCAACGTCGTAGATCAGGCCGTGGACCTCGAGCCCACGTTCCTGGATCGCGTTCAAAACCACGCTCTTCTGGGTCACCACATTCAAGCCCTCACGCACATTCAGCTCCACGAGCTTCAGCGCAGCCTCCTCGGGCGACAGCGACTGCAGCAGAGCGAGGTTGCGCTCGCGAACCTGGCGCAGAGGCAGAAGCCAGGGATCTAAGATACCCAGCTGCTTGTTGCCCATGGCGGCGGCGACACCACCGCAGGAAGTATGACCACAGACCACGACGTGCTTGACGCGCAGGTGCTGCACGGCGTACTCAATAACGGCACCCGAGCTCAGGTCACCGGGGTGCAGGATGTTCGCGATGTTGCGGTGTACGAAGACGTCACCGGGCTGGAGGCCCAGCATCGAGGTTTCAGGGCATCGCGAGTCGGAGCAGCCGAGCCAGAGGATTTGAGGCTGCTGGCCGGTTGCAAGAGTAGGGAAGAGATCGGGGTGCTCACGCGCGGTCTGAGCAGCCCATTCCTGATTCTGGCGCAGGCCAATGGTGAACTTGTCTGTTGACGAGTCATCACTGTCAGTCTGAGAAGTGGCAGAGACACTCGTGTCAGGGTTTTTGTGGTTCGCGCAGGAGAGGAAGGCAGAAGTCGAGAAAGGGGACAATCGGTGCGTGGAAGGGACCGCGAGGGTATCTTGAAAGGGTGAGGAAATAATTGACGGTCGGCGACCTGGGACGCTTTGCACCAGCTGCGCGGCGCGCGCGACGAAGCCAGGTCGCACGGCCAGTCGTGCGGCGCTCATTACGAACGGTGGGGAGCAGGTGTTCGGGGGAAATGAGTAAATGACAGGGATTGCGGCAGCTAGTAAGTGGGAACCTGGGAAGGTCAGGGAAGAGGCAGATCACCCGTATGACTCTTCACTTGCTCCTCTCCCCGAGTGCGCCGCGCGGATCCGGTGAGATGACCAGACAAAGATGTTGGGGAAAAGATTGGGAAACGAGGAAAACCCCGCCAAGAACTCAAAAAAAGGCAAAAAAAGTGTGTCCACCTGCGCACGTACCTTCGGCCATGGGGATCGCGAGTCGAGTCGAGCAGAAAGGAAATGGAAGGAGAGATGCTGAGGATCGAGACTTGTCCAAGTTGATGAATTGACAAGTTTATCTAGGCGCGAGGGGTAAAAAGTCTGTTCCTGGAGGGGCGAGACTTTCCGAGGGGAAACGGCGAGATCGGCGGGACGTTGCGGTTGCGCTTTTCTTTTTGGTTGACCGAACTTAGATACGGGATATTTCTATACATTGGTCTCGTTGACTCATTCCATATACACAATGCTTTTTCACCTGGGTACGCAAAAAACAGGATATAAAAACACATATAGCAATCGATGGCTTAAGCAGCTCCACCACGTCCACCGACATTCATCACGGCCTGCTTCTGCTCCTCGGTGATGCGGGCAGTCGGCAGAGGCCGGGCTCCGGCGATAGTCGGCGCAGGAAGGAATCCGATCTGCATGAGGTAGGACGAGTACAGACCGACTAACTCTTCCGTGACACCCGCGCCCGCAGAGGCATCGACGCCAGACCAAGTGGCATCGGCCTTCAGCGCGGCAGCAGCGTTGGTATCATCCAGCTCGGGGGCCTTGGTGTTGGAGGGAAGGTCCGCTGTCACGAAGTGATAGAGGGGCATGCTTTATAAACGTTAGCTGTTGTTTGTACAAGGATTGAATAGAGTCACTTACAGTGCATGCTGAGAATCCTTGTCGTCATGCTCGCCATCGTTGACATAGTTCTCGAGGGACTGGGACCAAGGAACGTAGTCGACCTGGGGAACATCGTAACCGAAGGTTTGCAGAGCACCAAGGAACTGGTTGAAGCGCAGACGCGGGTGTCCGGTGACATGGGCGACACCGACAGGGGTACGTGGCGGGTGGAAAGCACAAGCAATGACAATGCGGGCTACATGATCAACCGGAACCATATTCACGGTGTTGTTGATGTTGGGACGAGCAGACAATTGAATACATCCCTTCAACATACGAATGAGGAAGTCATCAGTGTTGGTGGTTCCGGTGGTCGAGTCACCCAGGACGTATCCAGAGCGGATGATGGTTCCTGTCAGGCCTCTGCGGCCGGCCTCCTTCACCAGGTACTCACCAGCCCATTTGCTCTGGCCGTATCCAGTACCGAGGCCAACAGCGCTGCCTTCAAGGTCATCCTCCTCGCTGATTCCGTTTCCACCGGCTGCGAGGCTGCGCTCAGACTCCTGGACGTAGTGGTCCTTATCCAGGGCGCTGGTGGAGCTGACAAAAGCAAACTGCTTGGCCTTGCCGCTGCCACACAGCTTCAGAGCATCGATGGTACCCATGACGTTGGCGGGCTTCAGAGTGGCGTAGGGGTAGACCCAGTGAACAAGGGCGCCGTTGTGAATCACGGCATCAACACTCTCGGTGAGACCATCCCAAACTGTTTGGGAGAGTCCAAACTGCGGCTTGCCGAGGTCACCACATAGGGCCTGAAGTTTGCTAGTCCAAGCCTCGTCCCAGAAGCCATATGCACGGCAGGTGGAACGGATACGCTCAAGTGCTTGCTCCTCGCTCTTGGCCCGGACCAGAGCGACAACCTTGGCCTCGGGAGACTTGCGGGTGAGTAAGTCACGTAGAATGTGAGCACCCAGGAACCCAGTAGCTCCGGTCAAGAAGACAATGGGCTCACTGGCGAGCATCGACTCTGTACGAGTAGGGAAGGACTTGGGTAGCTCATTGACCAGCTGGCGCGCATCCTTGGAGTACTCATCATCGGGCTGGTTGCTAGCCTGAGCTGCTCCAGTCTTGTCGGGGTCATCGCTGGTCGCAAACGATTCAATGTCAAGCAAACGGTCAATCTCACCGGCGAAACCCTTGAGGGTAGGACTACGGAAGATAGCGTTCATGCTGATATCTATGCCACGCCACTTGCGGCGCAAGTCAAAGAACATTTGCTGAGCCAAGATACTGTGACCACCAAGGTCGAAAAAGGAATCGTCTTGACCAATCATGTGGGCGGTCACATTGGGGATGAGCTTAGCCCAGATTTGAGAAAGAGCTTGTTCAGTCTCAGAAAGGGCCTGCATGGCCGATGAGCGGCGACGTGGGGCGGCCGCACTAAGCTCTGCAGTATCGGGGAAAGGCAAAGCAGGCTTATCAATCTTGCCGTTGGGGTTCAGCGGCATGCGCTTGAGCGGGATGATCACAGTAGGCACAGCGTAGGTAGGGAGCTTGCTGCGGAGATGCTCGCGAGCATCATCACGGAGAGGACGGAAGCGGCGCAGCATGCCAACCATACCCTCAGCAGAATCATCATCATCCAGGCCCTTGCTCTTCAGCCACTCAGACCACTTACTCATGTCGGGCACGAAGTAGCTGACCAAGGTCGGCTCCTCGAACTTGTCACGACGAACCAGGGTGACATTTTCACGGACCAGAGGGTGGCGAGACAGATGGGTATCAATCTCACCCAGTTCGATACGGAAACCACGGATCTTGACCTGGTCGTCAGCACGGCCAGAGCACTCCACATCTCCTGAAGGAGTATAGCGACCGAGATCACCACTGCGGTACAGACGATCTCTGGGGCCGACATAGAACTCGCGCCAAGGCTCACCCTGCGAAGCAGCCTTATCCTTCTCAGCCCAGACCTCGGGCTTGACGAACCAGTTGGTCAGGAACTTCTTGGCATTCATGTCTGGAGAGCCCAGGTAGCCTTCAGCAAGACCAGCAGCACGGACGTAGATCTCACCAACCTCGCCGATAGCACAGATGCGTGTGGGATCATACCGGTTGACAACAAGCATCTGCACATCCAACATGCCACGACCAGCGGGAATGACGTCCTTCATAGTGTCCAGGAAACCCTCCTGGCTGGAGTAGCTTGGGATTTCGTAATAACTGACGGCACGCTGGGTCTCAGTGGTACCGTACATGTTGACAATATTCACGTTCGGTGCCAGTCCCTGGAGAGAGCGGCAGTCACGCTTGATCAAAATGTCACCTACGAAGAAAGCGTGGTGGAGGGCTGGGAATCGAGCCGAAGCTCCCCCAACAAGGATCTGACCCATAGCCGGGGTAAGGTGAGTAACGGTGGCGCCATAGTTCTGCATCCACTCGGCAAGCCTTTCATTTTGGATATCCTCCTTGGCCGGAACCAGCAGCTGGGCACCCAGGAACAGCGGAGTGAAGATATCTCGCTGGATGGGATCATGGGCGATACCACTGAGCATAGTGAACTTCTCATTTGGGGTGAGCTTGAAGGTCTCCGACATCCAAGGGAAGTAATAGGCAAGGGAGAAGTGACGGCCACGGACACCCTTCGGCCGGCCCTCAGAGCCGGAGGTGAAGGAGAGGGTGGGGGTAGAATCGGGGCCCACAATAACGCCAACGGGCTTGGACTTCAACTCGACCTCTTTAACAAACACATCCTGACCATTGATGGAACCACCAAGAAGAGTGCCATCGTCCTGGAGAGCAAGCGCCGGAACCTCAGTACGCAGCTCCAGGTTCTCGTTGATGAAGGTTCGGACAATATCCGAGAGCTCGCCGGCATCCTTGGTGGCCTTGGCGATGTTGACTAGGGCACGGGGACGGGCAACATCAAGGTAGATGTTTTGACGCTCTGGGGGGTATGCGGGGTCAATGACGGAGAAAGTGGCACCGGCCTTCAGAATACCCATCACAGCCACGACCAAATCTACACCACGGTAGGCATAGACCATAACAACTTCTCCTCTTTGGATACCAGATTGCACGAGGTGGTGTCCGAGGATGTTCGAGGCTTCGTTGATCTGTTTATAGGTGAACTCGCGGTGGGGCGAGTTGCTCGACTTGGTTTCAACCACGCAAAGCTTCTCAGGGTGCTTCTCCGCATTTTCAGCGAAGATGTCGTGGATGGCACCCCGGAACTTGGACCAGTTCAGATCCTTAGTGGGGTCCGGCAAAAGTGAGCGCTGGCTCTCGGTCATCATATCGATTCGGCCAACGGTCTCTTCCGGGTTTGCAGCAGCATTTCCAGCAATCCGAGCCAGCTGGTTCAGAATAATTGAGATGCGTGCACTCGAGAAAATACGCTGGTTATAGTAGGCACCCAGTTCGACTTCCTGCGAGTTATTGCCGGGGGCAACGTTGATCACCAGATCTGTACTGTCAAAAGTGTTGGCGGGGTATTCTTGCGAAGAAGCTGGGGCATCGTAGGCAGCGAATCGGAAAAGGATCGGGGAGCGCTCGGAGTTAGACTTGTCTTGGATGTAAGAGCGGAGGCTACCAAGAGGAACGATGTCAGAGGCCCCCTCGTTGAATGCCTGTCGAGTGTTTAGCAATTGATCCTGCAACTAGCAATATCGGTATTGCATCTACACACCTTATCCACCTTGGCATAAAGCTGGGTGAAGGTCTCGGAACTGTCAATGGGGACCCGAAGGACAAAAGGACGACCATCATCCTGCACGCTTGTCCCCACAGCAATATCCTCGTCGCCGGTCAAGCGAGCAACCAGGACGATGAACGCAGTCAAGAAGACCGTGAAGCCCGAAGACGAAGAACCAGAAAGCTTCTTCAGAGCCAATTGGGTCTCCTTAGGGAGCTTTATAGACTCGAAGGCCTCAATAGCTCGCTTGATGTCAGGCTGCTGTGTGTCGGGATAGTCTCGAGTCAATGGGGAGACGGTCAAGTTATTCAGGCGCTGGGCCCACCTCTCCAAGCGGTCCTGCAGCGAAGCAGATCCCACAGCCATGGTTGCTGTGTAAATGCCTCGAGATAGTTGTAGAGGGGTATAAAAGAGAAGATGAGTCAATTAACCCCATCCTGCGGAGGGGCACAGAAAAAGTCCGATTTCGCCGCCATACACGGGCACTGATTGGCTACGAAGCCTTCCCCACACACAATGGGAGTGGCTGACCGCCTTTGCAAATGTATAGACTTGCTAAAACTGCATTCTAAAAAGTGTGTACAAGACGTTGGTGTGACTCGTACATGTGATCCCAGTATACGGATTATCCATAGAGCTTACCATATCTGCCGATATGATGCACGGCATTGTGGCGAGCGCAGTAAGTCGACGCTCAGCGGTTGATCGGTGATGCAATGATGATGACTCAGCCACGGCGATCTCTGCCTGAGGCCAGAATCTAATAGTTAGGTGCTCCTTAGCGTCCGGCCTTGCTCCTTCAAGAGTTGTTTTTTTCGTCTGACATCGTTGGAGGAAAGGGCATCTCAATTCAATCGTCACAGATTCCAATGGAATAATATCCCGAAACTAGTCCTCGACCACACTTGCCAAGACCGGAGCGAGTCGCCGAATCCGGTGTGTTCGAGGCAGCTTACCCAGGAGAAGGAGAACAGCTTATCTCGAGTGCGGTTGCACGACCCTGACATCTCGACATACTGTCGCACAGGTTTACCACAGGCCTGGCGAACGCGACAAAGATGATTCCTCATCGGAGTACGGGACTATTGGCAATTATTGTTTTCGTCGCGCTTCTCCTGTTCATCTTCTCGTCCTCTCCCATCCCTGATCCAACCGTCGAAGAGGAGGGAGAACCCTCAGGGGCCTCTAAATATGTCCCCCATCCGAAACTCCCATCATTGAGCAACATCCATTTACCGAACAACATTCATTTGCCGTCGTTCCGGGCCCCTTCGCACGAGGCTCCCCCCGAGCAAACAAACAGTACCAGCGGCGAATCTAAATGGTTCAGCAATTGGGAATGGCTGAACCCATTCTCTTCAGCCATTACGCTGGATGAGAACCGCTCCGTCCTCCCTCCGTTACCCGAGCGCCGCCCGATATACACATACTATAACCCCAAGTTCAACCCCAAGAAGCATAACGGCAAGGACCTTAAGGATGACCAGAATGCGGACGAAGAGCTGCTTCTCGCCTGGCGCCGGGCCTGGTTCGCTCAGGGATTCCGACCGATCGTCTTGACCCCCGGAGACGCTATGGAAAACCCACACTACGAAGTCGTGCAGAAACTAAAGCTCAGCGCTGAGATGGAAAACGAGGTGTTCCGGTGGTTGGCATGGGGGCACATGGGAAGTGGACTGCTTGCTGACTTCACTTGCTTCCCCATGGGACGATACGACGATAACCTGCTGTCGTACCTGCGACGGGGCAGTCAGCCCGAGGTCATTACGCGCTTTGAGAATTTCCAGGGTGGTCTCTACTCGGCAGAGAAACACCGTATTATGGAAGCAATTGACGGCGCGGTGAAGAAATTGGACGACCAGACTAAATCGTTCCCTGAGTTGATGCCCGCCGAGTTATTCAAGGTCGAGCAACCGAGCTCTCTGGCATACTACAAGTCTGGCACTGTCCATTCAAAGTACCCGGGGGTGCATGAAAAGACCAGCCAGAACCCTGCAAGTGGCCGACTTCAGCTGGTGAAACTGATCAACGGGCACCTCCATAACACTTTCCAGAATTCCTACCCCGCTGGCTTGGCCGTGCTGAAGCCTTTCCCGAAATACACCACTGCTCTGGTTGAGCCCGCATTGCGGTTGGCCAAGGCACTCATTCAATGCCCCGAGTCTCCCATGCCGGACTCCTGCCCGCCCAACATTCAAGAATGCCGTCCCTGCGGCTCAGCAAAGCAGCCCATGCGTATCAGCCAGCCTTCCAGCTTCAAAAACACCTCGTTCCTCTTCACCATCGGCACGCTCCCTCACCCATATACCCTCATCAGCCTGCAGAAGGAATCCGAGGAAGTGAGCACGCGAGATATCCGCCGTACAACTGAGCGCGATGCGTGGTTGGGCGATGTGACCAAGGAGCATCTTGGCGAGGAACTGGGTGGTTCATTCCGGGGTGTCGTCTTCAAGCAGGTCGTGGCTGGAGACCAGGCCGTATCCAACTCCTTGTGGATGACCGTTGAATCCCTGCCTGCGGAGGCGGGTCAGAGCCTGCCGCCCGACCTCCTGGATGAGTTCGAGTGGCAATTCGGATTCAAGATTCCCCGCGGGGGTGCCATCGACCCCAACACCGCCGGAGACAAGGAGAGCGTGCAGAACAAGAATCCGAGCCAGCAGGGGGTTGGCAGAGAGTATGAGCTCATCAAGAAAGCCCGAGAGATCATTACGAGCAAGGATACCAACCGGATTGGCATCAAGGACGTCGCCGAAGCCTGGAATATGGCGGATACCGAAATCTGGCGATTCGTGAAAGCTTATCGGTGAGTTTCCCCTGCGTATATTTGGTTGACCGTCCTAACATTTTCCCTTGCAGGGCTCGCAGCGTGGTCGAGCGCAAGCAGTGGCAGGAGCAGGAGAAGTCATTTGCAGGCTCCAAGCCGTGAATTTAGGTGTATTTGCTACGTTGCTTGTATGTATTTTGTAGAGCATTCCCGGCGCAATGAAAGGAGTTCATAGATTATTCGAGTCCGGGGGACGGTTAGTAATACCGATCACCGCGGGCGCCGATGACAATCCGACTCGATCGGACGGTGGCGATCCCCGCAGTAGATTCGCGCGTGGAGCAGCGAGTGGGGTTCCCAGCTTTGGTGGTACATGCGGCCCTGATAAGGCATCTCGCCCGCCCGACATTGGGGCACATTCCCCTCCGGTGGCGGCTTGTCTTTGACCTCGCCAACATTAGGAAGGTCTTTGCGGTCCCTCCTGCAATATATACCATGGCGACTTAAACTAACTCCCTTCGCTCGTGAAACCCTTTCGTGTCTATACCACCCCCACACTCAATATGGCGCCTGGTATTGCGGACACGGATTCTGGTTCTGGTTCGGGGGAGGAGAACGATAGGCTGGCGACCAGTCTGCCCCAATTAACGGAGAAGTGGGATGACACGATCCGCTTCTATCTCAACGGCACCAAAGTCGCTCTCGATACCGTCAACCCGGAAGTGACGCTCCTGGAGTATCTCCGTGGTATCGGCCTGACTGGAACCAAGCTTGGATGTGCCGAAGGAGGCTGCGGTGCTTGCACTGTGGTATGTATCAATGGAAACCAAGGTCTCGAGAATTCTACTGACCCATATTTTCTGCTTTTAGGTGGTTTCCCATCTCAATCAGACCACCAAGAAGATCTACCATTCCTCCGTCAACGCATGTCTCGCTCCTTTGGTCAGCGTCGATGGCAAGCATGTCATTACGGTCGAGGGTATCGGAGATGTGAAGAATCCCCACGCCGTCCAGCAGCGGATTGCAGTCGGCAACGGTAGCCAGTGTGGTTTCTGCACTCCTGGCATTGTTATGGTACGTACCGGCAAATAATTGAGGGGTCTTGAACGGGAGCTAATTTCTTGAAGAGTCTATACGCTTTAATCCGCAACGATCCTAACCCGTCCGAACAAGCAGTTGAGGAAGCTTTCGATGGCAACTTGTGTCGCTGCACCGGGTATCGACCTATTCTGGACGCCGCCCAAAGCTTCAACTCCCGCAACAACTGTGGCATGGCCAAGTCAAACGGTGGCTCGGGCTGCTGCATGGAGAAGAATGGCGGCGGTGGTTGCTGCAAGGGCTCTGCGACGGGCGATGAAGATAAGGGCGCCATTGAGCCAAAATTCCCCGTCCCTGATTTCAAGAAATGGAGCCCGGATACAGAATTAATCTTCCCTGCAGCTTTGAGGAAGCACGATTTCAAACCCCTGGTTTTCGGGAACAAGAGGAAGAAGTGGTATCGGCCAGTTACCGTGGAGCAGCTTCTGCAAATCAAGAACATCCACCCCGAGGCCAAGTTGATCGGTGGAAGTACTGAGACGCAGATCGAAATTAAGTTCAAAGCGATGCGCTATGAAGCTTCGGTCTACCTGGGCGATATTCCCGAGCTGAGACAGTTCACTTTCCACGACGACCATCTGGAAATTGGAGCCAATGTTTCCTTGACAGATCTGGAGGCCATCTGCGAGCAGGCCGTTGAGAGATACGGACCGGCTCGGGCACAGCCATTCAAGGCTATCAAGAAGCAGCTGCACTACTTTGCTGGACGGCAGATCCGAAATGTTGCTTCGCCAGCAGGTAACTTGGCCACTGCCTCTCCAATTTCCGACTTGAATCCGGTCCTTGTGGCAACGAACACCGTTCTCATCGCCAAGTCACTCAATGGCGAGAAGGAAATTCCCATGACCGAGTTCTTCCAAGGCTACCGTAAAACAGCCCTGGCTCCAGATGCCATCATTGCCAGTCTTCGCATTCCGACCGCAAGGGAAACGGGTGAATACACGCGCTCTTATAAGCAGGCCAAGAGAAAGGATGACGATATTGCTATTGTCACCTCTTGCTTCCGCGTCTCGCTATCCGAGACCAACGAAGTGACCAGTGTCAACCTCGTGTTCGGCGGTATGGCGCCGATGACGGTTTCTGCGAAGAATACCGAAGCCTTCCTGGTTGGTAAAGACTTCACCGACTCTGCAACTTTGGAGGGTGCCATGGCCGGATTGGAGAAGGATTTCAACCTTCCATTTGGCGTCCCTGGTGGCATGGCGACTTACAGAAAATCCCTGTCAATGGGCTTCTTCTATCGCTTCTACCAAGACGTTCTCTCCAATCTCAAAGTCAAGCCCGAAGGTTTGGATGTTGATGGGATCGCTGAAATTGAAAGAGATATCTCTACGGGAGAGAAGGATCACGAAGCCTCCGTTGCTTATCAACAGAAAATACTCGGCAAGGCATCCCCTCACGTCGCAGCTCTGAAGCAATCCACTGGCCAGGCTCAATACACCGACGACATTCCTGTACAACAGAACGAGCTCTTTGCCTGCATGGTTCTTTCTACCAAAGCCCATGCCAAGATAATCAGCGTCGATCCATCAAAGGCGTTAGATATACCGGGTGTTGTGGACTACGTCGATCACAAAGATCTTCCGAATCCCCAAGCCAACTGGTGGGGAGCACCGGTTGCTGATGAGCTCTTCTTTGCTGTGGACGAGGTGACTACTGCTGGTCAGCCAATCGGTGTAATCCTCGCGCACTCTGCGAAGGTTGCCGAAGAGGGCATGAGGGCCGTCAAGGTCGAGTATGAAGATCTGCCCGCCATCCTGAGTATTGAAGAGGCCATCGAGGCCGAGTCTTTCTATAAACACAGCCCCTTCATCAAGAATGGCGATGTCGATGAGGCCTTCAAACAGGCCGATCACGTCTTCGAGGGTGTCTCGCGTATGGGTGGTCAAGAGCATTTCTATCTCGAGACGCAGGCTTGTCTTGCCATTCCCAAACCGGAGGATGGCGAGATGGAAATTTGGAGTGGCACACAAAACCCCACGGAGACGTAAGTAGCAGTAATCACGCTTTGACACTTTGTGAGCTTGAACTAACATTTCCTGCAGCCAAACGTTCATCGCCCAGGTGACTGGAG
This sequence comes from Penicillium sp. S103-07, assembly GCA_037042055.1. NCBI lineage: Eukaryota > Fungi > Ascomycota > Eurotiomycetes > Eurotiales > Aspergillaceae > Penicillium > Penicillium sp. S103-07. The sequence continues at coordinate 17,608 of JAXQJQ010000027.1, read as the reverse complement.
TCGCTGCGAACAAGATTGTTTCTCGTGTGAAGAGACTGGGTGGTGGTTTCGGTGGCAAGGAGTCGCGCTCTATCCAGCTGGCTGGAATTTGTGCCATTGCCGCAAACAAGACCAGACGACCGGTCCGGAGCATGCTGAACCGGGATGAGGATATTCTGACCTCGGGTCAGCGTCACCCGTTCATGTGCAAGTGGAAGGTCGGAGTAACCAAAGAAGGCAAGCTTCTGGCCCTTGATGCCGATATCTACGCCAACGGAGGCCATACTCAAGACCTGTCTGGCGCCGTTCTGGAGCGAAGCTTGTCCCACAGTGACGGCGTGTACAAGATCCCGAATGTCTTTGTCCGCGGAAGGATCTGCAAGACAAACACCGTCTCGAACACCGCCTTCCGTGGATTCGGTGGGCCGCAGGGTCTATTCTTCGCCGAGTGTTACATTTCCGAGATTGCGGACCATCTAAACCTCAATCCTGAGCATGTTCGTGAGATCAACATGTACAAGCCTCTGGAAACCACACACTTTAACCAGCCGTTGAAAGACTGGCACGTGCCGTTGATGTACCAGCAAGTCAAAGAGGAGAGTAATTTCGTCGAGCGACGCAAGGCTGTGGAGGAATACAACGCGACTCATAAATGGTCGAAGCGTGGAATGGCTCTGGTGCCAACCAAATTCGGTATCTCTTTCACTGCCCTCTTCCTGAACCAAGCCGGTGCTTTGGTGCACATCTACCACGACGGCAGTGTCCTTGTCGCCCACGGTGGTGTTGAGATGGGGCAAGGCTTGCACACCAAGATGACAATGATTGCCGCCGAGGCTCTCCAAGTACCCCACGAGAGTGTGTTCATCGCCGAGACAGCCACAAATACTGTGATCAACACATCCGCCACAGCAGCATCAGCAAGTTCCGATCTCAATGGCTACGCCATTTTCAACGCGTGCGAGCAAATCAACGAGCGTCTGCGTCCTTACCGCGAAAAGTTCGGTCCCGACGCTACAATGAAACAAATTGCACACGCGGCCTACTTCGATCGTGTCAACCTCTCAGCTCAGGGATACTACCGCACTCCCGATATTGGCTATAAGTGGGGTGAAAACACCGGGCAGATGTTCTTCTACTTCACCCAAGGTGTGACCGCCTCCGAAGTCCAGATCGACACCTTGACAGGAGACTGGACCGTTCTGCGCACCGACATCAAGATGGACGTCGGCCGCACCATCAATCCAGCAATCGACTACGGTCAAATTGAAGGCGCCTACGTCCAGGGCCAGGGCCTCTTCACCACCGAGGAGAGTCTTTGGCACCGCGCCTCAGGCCAGATCTTCACCCGCGGCCCGGGTAACTACAAGATCCCCGGTTTCCGTGACATCCCGCAGATCTTCAACGTGAGTTTGCTGAAGGATGTCGAGTGGGAGAATCTCCGCACTATTCAGCGCTCCCGTGGTATTGGCGAGCCGCCGCTGTTCATGGGAAGTGCGGCTTTCTTCGCTATCCGTGACGCCTTGAATGCCGCGCGAAAGCAGTGGGGCGTCACGGACGTCTTGAGCTTGGTCAGCCCTGCTACGCCTGAGCGTATTCGGATTAGCTGCGCTGATCCTATTGTTGAACGGGCCCGAGTCACGCCGAAGGAGGGTGAAAAGAGTTTCTTTGTTGCCATTTAGTTGGCTGAGTATTTGACTTGTTATGACTCACGGCTTGTACAGGACCGCTCGAAATCAGTTTCACCTGCGTCTTTCACTTTAATTTGTTTTGGAACTTTATCTTGCATAAAACTATACTCATTATAGTTAGGCTGCCCTTGGAGCCGTGCTTGGCGGTATTCCAATACCGTTGTAAAATACTATATATAAAAAAAGCCTTTGTATCGTCTTGTATGGCTTGTCCGTTCTAGAAACTCCCTCTAACAAACAAGCCAAATATGCCAAGAAAAAGGGGCAGCCGGTTGTCTGGCCACGATGTTATACACATTCCACCTTCAGCCAACTCCTCTCATTCCACTGACGGGACAGAACTTGTTGAATGAGCGAAACGACGTGCACAAGTAAAAGAATAATCGGGTGGGGTGTTTCTTTACAACGCGTTTATTATCGACTCTACAAAGGGCTGGACTCTTTAACCGATTCCACCACCTGTTGAAACCAAAAGGCCAGTATGCTAACGTTGCCTTCACCAGAAGAGTGGTAACCATGTTTAACGACTCATTTTGCGACCGTCTTGATTCTCAACCTCATACGCCCGATGTCTCGGACCAGGATTGGCAATATGCACCCACTCCAGGATACTATGATCTCGCACCACCCTCAGAATATGGACTTAGCGCTTCACCGGATTGCTATACTCAAAATGGCCCTGCAGCCCCCTCTTCTCCCCAGGAAGACAACCCAAGGCTTCTTCAACTCTGTGAGTGGGAAGAATGTAGAACAGACGACGAGCTTCCTCCACACTTTATCCGGTATACAATCGAATGGAAGGTGAAGATGGATAACCGCTTTAGGTCGGAGGACACGGAACAGCGTGTAACCCTCAGTCCGAGTGCTTATTGGCCCTCGGTCCTCAGGGGTAAGCTAGAGAAAGTTCTCCAAGAGAGTCTCCCGTAATCGACGGGTCAGGGGGTCAGGTGAGATGGCACGTCCATGGTTGTGTCGGTCAACGACCGCAGGCAACGGGACCTAAAGAAACGGTCCAACTCTCTCGATATTGATTGGATGGCAGTTGAGAAACAGCTACTTGCGTGGGGTAAACTTTATACCCGTGGCAAGGAGTTGAGACTCGTGATTGTCTTCCACTATATAGAGGACGACCTTTCTAGGAGCGAGAAACGGGGGAAGTCGTCTGTTACCAAGAAGACGCTCAATGAGCGAGACGCACAACTTGATGCCGAAGAGTACGTATCCGGGCAACTGTCGATCTGGCGGGCTGTCTACAGCTTGATGCGTTGCCCTTTACCATCCTGTCATCTTGGCCCGCATTGCTGGCAGGATCCTCATGGGAAGAAACACTATCAGCTAAGGACTCATCATTTGAAACGTCTGATAGCTTACGTTGAAGGGGGCGGCGTTTTGGAGTGCCAAGCTGATGTTCCTGACACTATTCGTGAAGAGCTCTATATGGAGGAGCAGCACAGGCTAGAATCTTCACAGTCCAAGAGCAATAAATCGGCCGTCTCCGGGAGCTGCCCGCCGATCAATATCAACTTTATGGGAGCGCAACCTTCTCTGCAGCCAGCCGCGGTTACTCCTATAACGGCATCCGTCCTGCCTCCCCTGAAGAATGGGCAAGACGTGGATCAGCTCATAATCGATGGACCCCGAGATGTGGCTGTGAGAGACTACAGTGCATGGCAAGAAACAAACGTCATTGATGAAAACCTCAAGGCCCAATTTCGGCTGGCTTGTGATGTAACGCTCACCAACGGGTTGGATCTTGAACAGATCCATGAGGATCATGATGCTGGATTCTTCATCGAAAATGGAGTTGCGGTAGGTATCGCACGCCGGTTCGTACGCGATATTGGTAGATGGGCAAGGGATGTGAGGGATTGACTACGCAGGCTTACAGTGCGAATGCGTGGCAGGCGTTATGATATTAAACGTAGATTTCGTGTTCAATCGCCCGCTATTGATTTGTTGTGATTCAGTGCTATCTACAGTAGTAAGACTGACAGAAATGAGAAGACTATACCAGTATCAAGGTTCAAGGAGCCCGTGTAAAATTCAGACCACTGTGAAAGAATGATTTCCGCTGCCGACAATAATAGGGTCAGCTAATCCATCAGAAGACTTGACCACTGTACCGTTCCCTTTAGCAGGCAAGAACACATATCCCCTGGAACCAACAGGAACAGTGATGTTGTACCGGAATACATCAGATTCAAGCGTCCAGGCAGCACTTGCTAGTCCTCGGGGAGTCTGATGGCTCCCGGAGGCTGCAGTCAGATTGCCTACCACTAATGGATAGTAGTTGATTAACTCCCATGCAACACTAGAATTGACCTGCTGCAAACCTGAGAGCTGGCTTAGCCACACGTCACCGTAGCCAAACATAAGGTGATTCATGCTAGAACCAGATGAACTCGTCCCATCCCAGGCTTCCCACAGCGACGTGGCACCGTTGAGGACCTGATAGCCATATGAAGGCTTAGTAGTTTGGCTCATCAAACTGTACAATAGCTCATTATACCCATTCTTATGAAGAACCCGGAATAACGACGGCAATGCGATTTCTCCGACACTCCAATGGTACGAGTTGTTTTTGATTGAGTCAACCAAATTTTCAAGAACTTGAGCGTAAATCTCTTCTGTGGGCGGCGCACCCATATCGAGGGCAAGAGCCAATGCCCCCTGAGATCCGCAGCCGTAGACCGCGCTAGAAGCGTTGAAGGACGCACTGTGCAAGGCCGTGGTGATTTGATCTGCCAAATCACCATAAAGTTTGGCATCATCCGAAAATGAAAGATAATGCGCAATCTGCGCCATTCCTTCGGCCGCTTGCTGGTATCCGTATGTGGCGGGAATTAGGCTGCCTGTGCAATCATCAAGCGTTTCCCAGTCACCCAGTCCATAATTCAGAGTATAGTTCGTTGTCAACGCCTCTAGGTAGGACAGATAGCTTTTCATCGCAGAGTAATGTCTAGACAATATTCTCGCATCACCATATTCTTTATAGTGCTGTAAAGGCAATCGAATAATGGCGCTTCCCCAATTTGGGTCGTCTCTGAACGGGTACGGAAATACCTGGAATTCAGGAGCGATGTCAGGAATAAATCCAGCATGAGAAGGGACATGGCCAAGTGAGGAAGCATTTTGCTGAGAATCCACCATATCTTGGACCGGCACCTGAAGCACCGCCTGCACATCATAGCTCCACATCACCGGCGATATCATGAGGTGATCCTGTTCGAGCCAGCCAAGCTTTTCCCGATGAGGACAGTCCGTCAGCGTGCTATAAAGATTTGATTGGATGGACCGATCGATGATATTATGAATTCCGTTGAGCAACTCGTTACTTGAATTCAACTCGCCAACCTTTCTCACTGACTGACGGATCGAATGACCCACGGCGGAAGAGGTCGTTGGTGCTTGAGTAAAGTTCACGGATAGATATCGCATCCCATGGTACATGAACTTCGGAGAATATGAATGGGTTGTTCCGTTAGATGTGAATGCGTCAAAAATAGGCTTTCCGGTGGTGGATTGGTCTGCCCAGCCGGCGGCGGTCAGGATCTCAGCCGGCCACATCACCACCCTGGTTCCGGCTGGCTCGTTGATTTCTAGTTCTACCCATCCGGCAAAGTTCACACCGAAATCAAGGGTCCATCCTTTGCCAGTAACCTGGGTTACGGAAACGCAGGGGATATCTTCCACAATCTCCAAATCAGCATACGGCTGAGGGAGCAAATCTCCGGGAGGTGGAGATTCTTTGGAAACTGATTCCCATGAACTGTTATTAGAGATTGACGTGTGCAACGTTGGAATCTCCAATCGGGCATCGTACTCCTCTCCGCCGTACCATGATGACTCCAGTAGAGGACCATTCAAGTACGAAAACCAGCTGGAATCAGAGCCTATTTTGATGGTTCGACCATTTTCACAGGTGTACTCAAGTTGCGCTAAGAGCATAAGTGGCTTAGCCGAGGTGGTAAACTTCATATACCTGCCACCAAGAGCGGCTTGGGCATCGTAATAGCCCCTACCTAGCTCAACTTCAAGCTGGTTGGAGCCCTTTGAAATAGCGGCGGTAATATCGTACGTTGAATAGTATTTTGTTTTGTTGAGATTCGTGTAACCCGGAGCCAGTACTCCTTGACTCACTGGTTGGCCGTTAATTGTTGCGGAATGAAGGCCCAGGCCAATCAGGTAGAGTCGCGCCTGCGAGACGCCACACGATACTTCAAAAGGCTTTGCAAAAATTGGTAAGGACGTGTTTCCTAATTCAAAGGTGGGATTGCCGATCCAGTAACCGCTCCAGGCTTCTGGACTTAAAAGACCAACTCCGAATTTTGCAGGCTCACTCCATGCTGATACAGTGCCATCGTTGTCCCAAACTCGAACTTTCCAAGACGCTTGGGCTCGTGATTCAAGAGCTTTCCCACAGTACAAAGTTGCCGGGTCCTTCGAAATGACCTTTCCGCTATCCCATAAAATCCTAGAGCCTTTGCTAGCAGTGTCCCTCACTTGAACTTGATAAGCAATCTGGCTAGCTCCATTGACAGATGAACTCAATTGCCAGCTGAACCGCGGGTATGGTTCACCGATTGCAATTGGGTCAAGCAAGGCTTCAGTTCGTTGCGATCCGGAAAGGACTGAGAGGACTGCAGCCACGCAAGGCCACAGCAAAGTGAATGAAAAAATAAAAAAGCCGCGCATGTCGTTCCATTCAGCTGAATATCATTGAGTACGTACAACAAGAGTTCTAAGGCAATGGTGGGCTTTTATAGTGGCAGATAAAGTATAGTTTCACGTAATTTAATTTACTTCCTTACCCCAGTTTCGTGAGGGGGAGACTAAAGTAGCGGGATTATGGCCAGAATTCCAAAACGCGCGGAAAAATTCTTCTTTGAGCAACAACCCTGCTCGTTCCACGGCACATTTACCCCGCGAGTCAAGTAGCCTTCCTCGCAATTCGGGTCAATCCTCGCCGAGCATATGCCGTCGTTGATGATTGGCAGAGTCTTCGAGACCTTGGCTGTTTCGACCTCCGTCAAGTATCAGACCATGATATGCCGACCTATCCTCTTGACCAAACACTACGCTCTTATTTTACAACATCAAGGCTGCCCTGGAAGCGAAAACTCCCCACGTCAGTACGGCGCACACCTGCCCCTGTGGTTGAAAGACTTTTTCGCCTCTCCTTTCTTGACCCCAAAACGCCGTTTCCAGATAGATGGCCGGTTTCCCTAGGCTGCTTGATTATGAACAACAATCAATGTCTCGCGTCGGGTCCAGAGAGTATCCGAAGACTTTCCGGGGATTTTACCGGGCACCCTCAATTCGTCTGGAGATGTATTACCAGTGTTCTCAAATTTGACGGGCATTTCCGGTGTTTCCATTTCGATCACCGCAAGCTGTCGCCGAGCTAGAAGTGTTCAACAATACTTACAGTAATAAAAAAGCTTAAATTACTACCTCGATATTACGACTATTGCTGAATCATGAACCCTTATCGAAAAGAAAAGATAATGCCAAAGTTTGTGTCAAGGATTATGCTATCATGCAGCACTTTGGCAGCATATTCCTCTCATATTTTTTGTATTAGTCGGGCTCGCCCCCTTAAATTGCTTCGCGAGAATCAGACAGTTAATCCGGATTGACATATTCCATGCGATGCCCGCACGATCCCCTAACGGAACCCGTGCGCGCATTGTCTCGCAAGTTGTACTAGCTACTGATTAGCTCTTAAAAGTCGAAATCGAAAGTATAGTTCCCAGACCCGACTTCCACCACCACGTAATCCCCATCCCGCTTAACCGACCTCACTCCCTGATCGCTGCTAAAGTGAGCTGCATCGCGCAGTGAAAATTTGCCTAACGGAATATACACCAACCCCACGGTGTTTCCGGGGATCTTCACGGAGATGCTCGCATCTCCGGAGGCAGTCTTCTCCCACTGGACGCTAATGTCGCCGCGGATGCTCCGGTACGTGGCCTCCACCTCGGTGAGCGATAGTTGGTGGACTGCGGGCTTGATTGCGACGCTGGCGAAACCCGGCTCCAGCGGCTTGATACCAGCGACGGTCCTGTAGAACCACTCCATAATACCAGCGAACATATCGTGGTTTAAAGAGCGTGCAATAGTGTAGTCCCAGTTCTCTGGCAAGGAGGTCTGACCGTCGGCGACCAGAGCCCAGTAAGCAGGGAGAGTAGATTGGAGCATCATGTTCTCAACAATATCAGGACGTCCGAGATCACTGAGAGCGCGCAGTACGTAACCAATGGAGATGTCGCCCATGGTGGTATGGTTAGGGAGGTTCAGGCCGAACCCGATGTCCTGGCCTGCTAGGTATCCACCATCAGTGACTGTGGAGACTAGAACCGATAAGCCGCAGTCAAGCTGGGTGTCCGGGATAATTCCAAAAGCCAGTGGCAGGCCTTGATCAGCCTGCGTATTCGGGATGTAACTGCAATTCCCCGTGCTGAGATAGGCCTTGTTATATGCCTGCCGGGTCTCGTTGAAGTCCGACTGGAATGCCTGGGCATCGGCAGTCTCCCCTAAAATGTAAGCAATTTGCGCCAATTGTTCAGCGCTTCTCACATAAACGGCGCCCGCCACGTTGTCGATCTGAACTTTCGCTGGCGCGACCCAGTCACCCAAGCCGTAAGTTATCAGATTGTCTTCTGCCTTGCTCTTGAGATAGGCGTAGTACTTCTTCATGGCATCGTAGTTCTCCTTCAGGACGGTCGCGTCCCCGTACATCTGGTAAAGCTCCCACGGTGCATTGATGACCACCGTCCCCCAGGACGGGGCATCATTGTAGGCGCCCTTCCCTGCGGTATAGGCAGGAACAATGTCCGGGACGAGGCCATCTTCGAGCTGGCTATCGCGGACATGGGTCATCAAGGCAGAATAGTAATTCTGGACATCTCGAATGTATGAGTAGGATGAGGCGAGATTAGATACCACTTCCTGCCACCCTAGCTTCTCGTAGGTGGGACAATCTGTGTGAATGGACACGAGATTGCTCAGCATCGTGCGCTGAACTATATCATAGATCGCGTTGTACTTGGTGTTAGAGGAGTTGAAAGACCCTGCCAAGGGTACGTCACTGTGGACAAAATATCCCTTGGCGCCCAGAACGACGGGCAGGTTGGCCTGACCACCCACCACCGTAGATGCCCTTGCTCCCTGCACCTCAATATATCGAAACCCCGAGGTGGAAAAGCTTTGTCGCCAGGTCTCGTTCCCGTTTCCGCTTAGGGTGTATGTGGAGAACGTCGTGTATTCTGCGGAGGCAGGGTCCTGTTTCGAGTCTCCGATTGCCTGGACATGGCCATTACTGTCGATCCGTTCCCCTCCAATGATAGTGACGGTGGCATTGCGCAGTCCGGAAATGGTGATCTCTTGTTGTCCATTGATATTGATGCCCAAGTCGAAGATGACATAATCAGAACCCTCCGTTATCACTGTTCCTTGGAGCGTGTCTTGCACTCGGAGCGGCGCCGTCTGTTGAGCCTGTAACTGCCCGGGAGGGCCGTCGATGATGTTTGCAGGTTTCCAGGCTGAGTCGTTGAGCGCGGCCATGTTCCACCCGGGCTGCTCCATCCTGGCGTCATAGGATTCAGAGCCGTGGGCCGTAGTCAGCGACCAGGGGCTTGCGGCTGTGGTCCAAACCGGATCGCTGACCACTTTTTGCTCCGTGCCATCCTCATATTCGATATTGAGCTGCGCAAACATACGCATGATTCCCCAATTCCGGATGAATACTGCCGACTCGCCCCAGCCCCAGCGCTCTGATATGTGCATGGTTTGGTAATCGAACCAGCCATTTCCAAGTTGAACACCCAGCACGTTCTGTAGACCTGGGTGAATGAGCTCCGTCGTATCCAGCGTCACGTAGTATACTCTGTCGTCATAGTTGCTCCATCCCGGGTCGATGATGTTGGCTCCGATTCGCTGGCCGTTGAGGTAAGCAATGAAGTGGCCAAGGCCAGCGATGTACAGCGTTGCACGGCTAACCCGCACGCCCTTTTTAGCAGCGAATTCCCTGCGAAAGGATGAGGGCTGGTCGTTGACGGCACCGTTCTTCTCGAGGATCCCGATGCCCGCAAAGGAGGATTGCGTGTAGTCGCCTAGGATAGTGACGCTCTCGCCTTCCTCATCAACCCAGGTGCTATCTGTTACCACAAGAAGCCAGGATTTGTCGGATTTTCGTATCTCCATCCGTAGGACCACGGCTGGGGCGGATGATGGAGCCGAAATGGAAATGACGTTAGATCCTTTCTGGAGGAATCTCTTTAGATCCAGGTCCACCACACCGTCCTCCCACGTGCCGTTGAACTGCTTAGCTACTTGTCCGTTGACTGTGAGGTTGAAGCTGCCCTCACCGCTCACCGTCGTAAGTGCGCTTACCACGCTATCGCCAGCAAGAGAGAAATTTCTGGATACCGTCGTCCTGGAAGATGCAGTTGGTGGGATGATCCAGTTGCTTCCCGCGAGACCAACACGGCTCTGCGGCGCGCTGATCCAGATGGCATCGGCACTCCAATCTGAGGCATTGAAGAATGCTGTGGAAAACTCGTACGCGGCACTCCAATGAGACGGCTCACTATGTTGATCCCACACACGCACCCTCCACGTGTAGGCACTGCACGAATTGAGGGTTGGTCCTGTGTAGTCGATGCCCCCCTGTACTGCGGACTGGACTCGGCCCGAGTCCCATACTGCGTGATTTTTTGCGTCTATAACTTGTATCTGGTATGCCGACTGAGTTGATCCCCTCTTTTCAAAGGATGATGCCCATGCGAATTGCGGTGACGGCTGGTCAATTGCCATGCCCGGAGTCGCATCCATGAGCCGCAGAGCGTACGGCTGATCCGCGACGACATATGCCGCCTGTAAAACGGCACTTAGAATGAAGAGAATACGCATGATTGACAGGTACCGCTCGAGGAAATCTCCACAGACCCGGCATTAATTGGATTTGTGCTGAGAACGATACGTATCTCCCCCAACGATATAAATATCTGCCACTACCTAGTGTCGCTCTCTTTTATGCCGCGGCATCGGCCTCAACAATACCGAGGGCGTATGGGACGAGAATATTTTAATACCCTTGCTCACAATATCACCCGAAATAGCTAACAATATTCCGATTTTAGTCAGATCTAATCCTCCTTTAACCAAGTAGGAGCACGATCATTTGTTATAAGAAGGTCGTCTATAATTGATACTATAAACGGCAGACATGGTTCACTGAGAGCCGATTGTCGGTATATATAATGCCGAAATGCATGCTATTGTGGAGCAAGTCCACGGTAGACTTTGCGGTGATAAATTCTCTTTGCTACTACTCCCCATTAACCTGCGGGGAAGATGATCATTTCCCAATTGGTACTCGTGCTGCAGGGCCCTCGCGCGGGGTAGAGTTGAGCTCCACCGAAGACTTACCTCAGTTCCCTCAGCCGACCCACTAAAAAGGCAGTGGACTTCAAAGTCCACCGCCTGCTGTTTCAAGCGATGCTGACACACCTTTTTTGTTACCTCAGCTGGCTCAAACCACGGCGAAATGTTTCTCCTAGAGCGAGGTTACATAATATTATAAACAAAGCTAAACTACATTTGGAATCACTCATTTTCGTGGTCTGAGGAGTTTTGACCGAAACTTGGCGTTTCAATAGACCGTAAACAAGGAAATGAGCCCAACTCGGTTTTACAGAAGACATACCAATCAGATTTTTTGGGGTCCAAGGGTACCAGGAGCTGAGGAAAATGCCGCTGACCAAACTCGAAGCAATTCTGTTCAAGCAATTCTTGTATAGTCGTCAAGACTAGATGCTGACACCGATAGTGAATGTAAACCGGATATAGCGATCGAATGGCTATAGATGTGTCTGTATCTTGCTCCGGACAACTTGCGGGAATAGACTGATCACCGCCGACTGTCCGTTCGCCTTCAACTTCGGTGTGTGAAATGATTGCCATGTTGATCCATTAAAGGTTATCCAGGAAGAGCTGTCACTTAAGCCAAACCCATATATTCCTGGCAAGGTCAAACGACTGGCGCTGGGAGCAACAGGCTCAGTGGACCCGACATTTAAGGTGCCAATTATTGTGTGAAGATTTGTGGGCGTGTTTTTATCAAATTGGAGGTGAAGGGAGTAAATATCATGGGTGGACACGCACTGGCCGGTGGCTGGATCCCAGATCCTGACGGTCTTATCATCTGACGCTGATGCGAGTCGGCTTCCATCTGGCGACCAGGAAATCGACGTGACCAAGTCACTATGCCCCTCGAGGGCTTGAAGGCATAAACTCCACCTTTCATCTACCACTGGGCTGTTCAAAATCCAATCTGGTTTCACTTTCTGATAACATGTCCTCGTGGTACTTTGAGTTGGGCTAAAGACAAGTCCTGAACTGTATACTTGAAGGGGGCTGCTTTCGATTGCATGTCTGTAGTATCGAATGAATCGGGACGCGTCCAGAACTCGGTCTAGCAGGTCCTGTGACACTCCTTTTTCCTATGAAGTGCCTGGTTAAAATCGAGATATTTTCAGAATTTAAATAAACACTCACCTGGAGTAAGTCCTCCAGCTTCAGCATAGCGGTTATTCCTTCTGGTACACGTCCCAAAATGCCGAGGCTTTCGAGCCAGTGAAGATATTTCTGCCGTAGAAACCTATCCACACATCCTCCGTCATCAAGGCTGTGATGCTTGTCTTCACCACACCAACCTTCTAAAAGGTGGTCAACCCAATACACACACGCGTATTTTACAACTGCCAGAGGATTCGAACGCGGGTGTCGTCGGTTGAAATTCCAGCAATCCTAATATCGAGGATATTATGCTGAAGTGTCCTAAACATAGTTTGTAGAGATCGCGAGAAAATTGCAAGATGTTCGGCTTCTTGGTCCTCCGGAAACACCTCGATTCGCGCCTTTTCGAGCAGAAATTCCTTTGCAGACTAATGGATGAAAACAATAACATCCCCACGCCTAGTGAGGAACGAGCCACAAATTGCGATAACCTCCAGTAAAGCTTCATCGTCATCGCAGAGATCATCAGGTATTTCAACTAGGGCGGTCAGTTCGTCAAGAGTGTAGGCCGATACGCGATTGACATAACAGCCAGTATTCGCTTACAGACCTCAGCATCTTCAGACGTTCGAACCTGATCCATTATTCGACCGTATAAAGCATCCAGTCCAGGAGGGAACTCCTTAAGTTTCTTGAGGATATGCCTCTGCGATGTTCTGTTAAGATCTTGACAAATCAGGGCCACCTAGAGGAAAGTGCCTTGTGAGTTCGACGACAAGTGACGGTAAACAGTATCACGGAGTTCATCTTTATACTTTTTGTCTTCTGCTAATTGGTTAAACTTATGCCGAATGAACTGTTGCACAGCATTAGATACGTATTTCCCATTTAGCTCTAATGAGATAGGCGCTGTCAGAGTTGCAGTATCCAGACGCTCTTCGATATCAGGCCAGTTGCGGCTCGAGACAATCCACTTCACGTGGGAGTGGGCGGATAATTCCTGGACAACTAAGTCCAGAAGGAGAGGGAGGTCCGTTGTGCATTCATCTAGCGCATCGATCATCAGATAAGTATTAGGTAAGGTCGGATCTTTCAAGATTTCGTTGAAAATTTTTGAAAGCGCATTCCATGCGTTTACGTCCTCAAACAGCGTCTTTCCCGCTTGGTCGTACCGGCTCCGTACATGGGAGAGAAGTGATGGCTGCTTCTCGACCAGTGAATATATCAAACCACGAAGCACGGCCGTTGCATTATTGATTCGTACGTCCGTAGCTTGGCAAAAAAAGAAGGCGATATTTGCATTATCCCCGATCGATCGGGTCAATTCGTTGATGATCCCGCACAGTAGCATTGTCTTGCCTTTGCCAGGATCACCCTTGATCCAGAGGAGACGGCTGCTCTGGTTGTCTTGCCACTGTTTGAACTGCTCGTTGTCTAAAATCCAGCGATACGAGTCTATGAGTAACCCTCCGTTGGTTTTTTCGATGCGGTCCTTATCATCATAAGGACTAGTCGTTTGTAGATCCCGCAGGCACGCTTGATTCAATGACGCTTCCGATTGTACTGAGGCAACCAAACTGATTAGTCACATTCTGTGAGAGTCATGATTTCTCCTACCTACAGAACTGTGCAGTAATATGGCCATGGTTCTGTCTAATTTGAAGCCCTGAGTTAGGGCCGTCATATGAGATATTAGTTGCCATCATAGGCCTCGACTCAGGTCGATGCTTGGTGGTACCAAAGTTGGCGCTGCTAACTTGGAAATTTACCCCGCACTCAGGTGACCCTTGAAGTTGGTCAGGGGAGCCAATCTTCTCGATCTCATACTCCTGATATATCCACAGAGGTTTATGCTACGTTGGTTCCATATCTTTATCATAAGGAGTAGTGGCCACGCAGTGCCAGCTTACTTTGCTCCTACCTATTACCCATGGAGAGAAAGCCTTAATTTAATGATCAGACAATGCCAGACATACAACAAGGTCTTTGATTTCAAGTATTTTACATGAAAAACAATCATGTGACTTTATTCAAAAATACGTTTCATGATCTTACGAGAAGCTAAATTAAAAATTGACTAGCGTGTTTCAGAATAGAGTTCGAGAAAGAATCGAAGAGAACAAAGAGCTGAAACTGATTTCGAGCGGCCCTATACGACATACGCTCTTGAACAGTGTTTAGTATATATCAGAATGTATTGTCTTTGTTTTTGTTTTTAAATATATATGCCCCCGTATGAGACGTGTCTTGACCTTCCTACAGTGATTCGTGCCATGTAGCTTCGACGAGTTATCTATAATTATAGAATGAATTGCAGCGACTTGATTGGTATTTTGATATCTTGATGACGCCTTAAACACAGTTCCAAAGTATGAATGAACAAAGAAGGCCTGCCAGCTCCGGTACATGCACAAAATTATACAAAAGAAAAAAAAAGTTCAGACTCCAAACTGATGCAGACTTATCACCCCTTCGTATCATTGTACTCGACGTAATTGCTCCTTCTCAAAGCAGGCGCCGTATCAACTTGCAATGCCGTGTCATAATCCCTCTGCCCCGCAAACCCAACCTTTTCATCATTGTAAGTTGGCTGACTCCGAACAGCGGCAATATCCGCAGGAGTCTCATACTTAGGAGCTGCTTGCACAGATCCTAGGGTATTTTTCGGAATAGCAATGAGCGGAACGTCGTCGAATCCCACGGAGCTAGGACCGGGCCCAGAATTGTTCGGTATTGGGTCCATGGCATGACCGCCGCCCTCGCCGCGGTTTCGCTCGCGGCCCCAGCAAAGGATGAGGGCGCGCGAGAAGCCGATTAGAACAATGAGGACCCAAAGCAAGAGAATGACGGTGGCAATGAGCGTTTCTGTGCGTAGGGCGTCTTCGAGTTTGTTGATCACGCTCACGACGACTTCTGTGATTTTGTTAGATGTCTCGTCACCTGCGTCGGCGAGGAAGCTGTCAGATGGATCGGATGTGTTATTGGAGATACTGGCGGCGGCGCCTCGGGAGAAGGTGTCGTTTGGTAGGAGGGGGAAGTCGATGTGCGCATGATCTGACGCCCATGTAAGGCCACTTTGAACGCCTGCGATCTTCAATAAAACGAGGCAGTTAAAGACTTCTTCGATCGGCTCGTAGAGGAGGGTTCCTCCAAATGTCTCATTAAGGACACCTTGTGTTTTCTCAACGAAGGCGTTGAGCGTTTCGTTCACCGCACGGGTGCTGGTGTTGACCCATCCGAAGACGTTGCTGTTGAGATCGTCGTCGAAACTGGTGATCGCGCTGTTGGCGTCGTTTGCCCACTCCGCAGAGGCGTTTTGGAGCGCGTCGACGACCTTGTCGGCAAAGGCACCCACTTCGCTGCTGAGCTCCGGAACCGTCTTCGCGATGACCCGGAGGAGGATATATTGGAATAGGCAAGAGAGTAGAGCAGCGATGGCAATGGAGAGAACAAACAGTGCGGGAACCGAGGTTGCGTATGCGATTGCCCAACGAACAAGGATCTGTCGACGACTGTTGCTGAAGCGGCTTGCTGCCTTGATACCGGCGGCGGCGGTATATGGGCGCGAGACAATGTACACCACATCCATGGGGTCATGAGCCTCCTTTCGGACGAGCTCGGAGCGTTCCTTCATCTGTCGCCATCGGCGGATCTCTTGCCATGCCATCGGCACGCAAGCCAAAACCGCCGCGATGACGAGCACAACAATGAAGACTTTCCGCGCAGTTATGGCGACGTCGGTTACTGCATCAAAGAAGCTGTTGATTCCATCGTTGTCGTTGCAGAATGTCAGCTGCTTTTTGGCCGGGACCGAAAGAGCAGAGCGGTCGAAGGTGTAAGTGCCGAGTGAGTTGTTGATCAAATGTTTGACTTCTTCGAATGGAAGCTTGATAAGATTCTCGGTGAAATTTTGCACCTCACTGAACGTGGGAATAGAGCTATTCAGGTCATCCAGCTTTTTGTCAAAGGACGACGGGATCGTCCAATCATCCAGAGCGGAAATGGAGCTATTGAGATCCAAGGTTGGGATATGAGCACCCAGGGCACTCGCAGCGCTGTTGACAAGATCAACAACGTCGTTCAGCCCATGTTCAAATGTACTGACAGTGCTCTGAATGTCCGAACTGATGCTGTGGAGGGTGCTGTTTACAGCATCCGCAACGTCTTCAATCAAAGCTACGCCCACAGACACAGTGGCCCGAACGGCCATGGTGATAAGACAGAGGTAGGTCTGGTACATGATTTTGAGGATAAAAAGAATGATTTCCTCGACGCCCGTGATGGTGAGCATGAGCATGGACTTTAGGCCTTTGACGGCCTCTTCGATTCCAGAGGCTACAAGGTCGTTGGTTCCGTCGGAAAGGTAGTGCGGCATCGACGCCATAGCACTTCCCATCGATTCAACCGACGTGCATGCCGATAGCGCCTCGCGCTTGGCGGATGCCATATCACTCCGGACATCTCCGATTGCTATCAAGACTCGCACCAGTACGAGAAGTAGCAGAATCGTCCACCGATTGATCCATACTTGTGATAGCCGAGCTCGCAAACCGAGATATGGGGTGAGACCATCGGGATGCAAAGGAATGATTCGGCCATTGTTGGGGTCGTGAGTACCATATGGCGGAAGCAGAGGGAATATTGATCGCCCGGATCGTGAGAATACCATATTGATGCGATCGGATCAGGTGTAGAGAGAGGTGTGCGCCAACGCAGAAGATGAGAGGGTGGGTGGAGGGTAGGTGAAAAGGACGAGAAAGAAAGGTAAATATAGGAGGAGTTTGTAGACAAAGAAAATATAGGTCAAATCCACCAAGCGTTCTATTGAAGAATCATGATGAATAGAAAGCGCAGCCTGGTGGTGAAGGTATTCAATAGGCAGCGCTGGAGTCTGAAGGAAGGGAAGAAAATAATAGAGGCAGAATGCAGCCCTGGAGAACATATATATTTACTGGTTGCAGCCTGCAGAGGTCTGGTTAGGCAGGGCGCCAACGGCACTTACGATGCGCCTGATACTTTTTATAAAAACCCCTTCTGCAGTTGACGATCTTGCGACAGTAAAACGGCCACTCAGAGTGAGTCATGGGCCTGTCGACACAAAGAAAGCATAGAAATAAGAACTGCCGGCAGATGATCCGAGCCAGGGTCTGTTTCATGTCGCATGAAAGCGCGTAAGTGACTTTCGTTGTTGCGAATAGCGCCGGAAACCCAAATATAGCCCGAGTGGGCGCTTAGCAACCATCGCCGACAGCCAATCATCCACCGCCTAAGGAACGAAGCTCGAACAAATGTTTATTTCACTACTTCCTTTTTCCGACTTCCTGTGTTCAGGCAGAAGCTGTTTAGAGCTGTTGACGATATTGCCGATATACCGATATTGACGATACGATATCGACAGACGATACGATATCGGCTACTTT